>VHKM01000084.1:600000-1051344 GCA_007210695.1 Neogobius melanostomus
GTCAGCTCTATATGAATTTCACTTTGGACAAATGCAAATGTAAGTACAAGGGAAAACATTCAGCCTTGTGCGAATGCGCTGAGGGAATTCTTTAGGCACGGACAGTAAACGCGTCCATTAAACTTTAGTGAAGCTAATTACCTGGAGAGAATGCTTTGATCTGACCGCTGCAGATTTTATGATGAGCCAGGAGAATGACAATGAAGCTTAGAGAGGAAAAATGTCTCAGGAAAGCAATGCACTCGCTTCTATAAATACTTTGTTTTGTTTGCATCGCTCCTTTATTAGTTGGAGTTGCTGCAATCAGTCAGACGCTAAGTGGTTTTGAAAAATGTTTTCCCCACCCACAAAATGTTTTATTATTATTATTAAACAACAAAATAACTGAAAAATAAACGGAAAAAGCGGCGGTCACTCCTGGTTTAGCACCAGGTCGCTCGGGAACACTGTAACCCTTCTCGCATGAGCAGCAAAGCGGTTGGCCTCCTCAAAGCGCTGCATGATATGGGCCTCAGCTGCCTCTTGAATGGAGCTAGGACATCCCCTCGCACACTTCCCGCACCAGTCGGGAGAAAGCCTTTTTTGGCACCAGCAGGTCCGTGCTCTTCTGATACTTCTTATCTCTTTCAATGTGCGGACCGCCGGCCGCACTCGCCGCCTCTTCCTCCTCGGGGCCCAGCAGGAGGCGCGTCCGTGGGCTCACTGCGTCGTTCCGGCAGGAGCTTTTTCCCGGTGGGAGCGCGCAGCTTCGCACTGCCTTTTTGGCCTCGCACCTCGCACCTGTCCCTCTTGACCGCTGTCGGCTCGTGGCATTGTCCGTCGTGTTCTGGTTTGGCCAGTGTCTCCTGTTTGCGAACATTTGTACATCAGATGACTGTAATAAGGCACAATGCTGTGACTGGAGTCAGCAGTGACCAAATGTCTTTTGAAGGATACAATAGAAGGGTGTGTTTAGGTGGGACAAAGGAAAAATGATCACTGCTTTAGATTATGGAGAGAGCCTTTGTAAGCTTGCTTGGACCTAAAGTGACTGCAGGTTCCCCACAGGAAATATAGCAAATGAATCACCACAAATTTTTCAAAAACCTTTCAAACTAAAAAGATGGAAATAGCTTGTATTTCGAAGCACATTCCCATTTCCAGCGGGGTATGACAGTAAGCAGAGCGTCTGCCAAATCCCTCTTAGAGCGCAAGTAACCAAAACTATTCAATGCCATGCTTTGTAGAGTCTTAGTGGAGCGTGGAGCCTCCGTTACTGCTGATGTTTGCTTCCTGTAAGCCCCAGACTGAGAGGAAATGACTGCCGCTCCATATGGACCAGTGTCATGACCACAAACACAACAGTTACTGGAACGACGTCTCATCAGCAGATAATTCAGTTACAATGCCCCGGTTTGCACTGTCAGGCATCATTATATACTGAGTGATGTCGTCAGAAGAGTCTAAAGTACTCAATGATCGCTTGTAGCAGAGTTTTGCAACGACGACACTCATTGCTGAAGTAGCTCCATCTAGGTGCGGCAGAACAAGCTAGTTTTAAACAACTTTAAAGCCTGGTGTCTAATTTTTTAAAAACTTTCTAAGAGCTAGATATTCCTCTTGTGATACTCTTGGGTTTGGGTACAATTAAAAGGGCAGGCTGTTTTATACTAATGAAGGCCTGACTTTGATTGACAGGCCGTTAGCATCCATCTATGCCGAACTACACGCCCACCCGAGGTGCGAGCTATAGTAAAGAACCCGCCCTTTTGCCATTTTAGGAACATGCTCGGTCCAGAGCTGGGAGGAAGAAGAAGATCTTTAATTATTATATGCCTTCACAGACATGGTCACAAAGCGCTTTACATGAACAAGTCTGTTAAGGAAGAGTCGAAAATCCACATGATTCCCTTTCGAGACGTAGTTTGTAACGTAAACGTGGGAGGAGTGAGCAGAATGCTGCCTATTGTTTTTTAACAGCTAATTGAAGTATCTTAAGAAACCTGCAAATGACATGACCATTAGACCCATGAACCAATTTGAATTTTTAAAGATTTTTCACATATGATTAGCTTATTCAAAAACTAAAGAAGATCCAAAATCCCCTCTGAAAAGAATCTTAGTGATTAATATACAAACAAAATAAAACCATAAATTTAAACCTGGGTCCATCCATCATTTAGATTTTGTCGCTGAAAATATCAGAAATTCTGGCACAAAATGCCTAATTTTTATATGAAAATTACAGAAAACATTTTATACATACATTTTTTCCTCATATTTATATCAGTGATGTTCAGCAAAAGTTTCAAATTGATATCTCTTAATTAAATGTTTTCCCTGCAGCGTCTCGCCTTAAGACCTTAAACTTTGGAACAATTACTTCAATCCTGACTTTCAACGCCCAACGGAAGCAGAATCCAACAACAGCTTTTGAAGTGCTTCCTCACGCTGATCGTATTTGTTTGGAGTGCTTAGTTTTACGGTATTTTTCTGATGTTTTGCTCTTTATTCCCAAGAGCACTGGATTATTTTGAAATACATTTGACACTCCCCTCCTGGAACCGCCATCTTAACGTGGTGGAGGGGTTTGAGCCTGAATGATCCTGGAGCTCTGTTGTCGGGGGCTTTGTGCCCCTGGTAGGGTCTCCGATGGCAAACAGGTCCTAGGTGATGCGTCAGACAAAGAGCGGTTCAGAAGCCCCTTATGAAGACCAACAGGCCCGGTTAGAACCATGAGGCCGTCCTTCTGTGGACCCACCACCTGCAGGAGGAGCCATAGGGCTGGTGCAATGTGACCACGACCCGGCAACGGAAAAGTGGCAGAAAATGGATGGATGGATGGACATTTGACACTGAGAGCAACCACTTACACCCTTTGTTCTACGCGTTATAAATGGTCTTTTTGATTTGTGACGTTATTATCCCTCTCCTTTCATCCGAGCACGCCGCCAAACCATTTACAGCGGAACAATAGCCGTCTTTTTCCTACCGCTGTCTCCATTACACGCTATAGCGCAGCAGGACGTTGTTATGTCATCCGAAACTGCCGCGCGCACGGGGCCAGCGCCGCGCTTTACGCTCGGTCGGTGTGAGCAGTTACCCGAGCGTTGAGCACATTTAGCACAGCTGATGTAAATGAGGTTTGGTGAGCAGATGTTCCGGCCCACAGGGAGATAGAGCAGACTGCTGATAGACCACTTTGATGGAGCGCGCTCAGAACGCTTCAAACAGCTTCAGTGAGCCCAAACTCGGCGAGAACAGACAGGAAACTTTGTGCAAAATTCATCAAAATCCTGCATTAATCTCATCATTTCTCAAGGCAGAATCGATTGTTCTAGTGTTTATCGACTGATAAGACGTTGTACCTGACATTTCTCAGAAAACTGGAGACTATTTTCTTGATAAGGATTCGTCATAATGTGCTTTTTAACATGACACTGCAAATGAAGATGTGTTCACTACGGCTGCACGGTCAATCTATACCACATCGATACGGGGGATTTAATTACAGCGATAACCTCATCCCAAAAGGCTGTTTTATTTTCTGCCTTGCGTCTTGTTGTTTGAGTGATAGACACTGATCACAAATATCGAGCCCCGTATCCTTTGGCTGATGAAAACTGGAACAAGTTTGTTTGCTCTGCTGTTGCGCTCGTGGATGTAAACAATCACCACACGTGTCTCAGACTGTGCAAACTGCAAAATGTTTTAATGGGGACTGCATACAAAAGGAACTTCTCTGGAAACATAAACAAGAGGTGCCTTTGCTGCAACTTCTACTCTGTAAGCTGAATTATTTGTGAGTTCACAAACACACAAGAGAAACCCAAAACAAAAGTGGTTTGGGCCAAACAGATACTAATTAACAACGCAAAGACAACAATATGCCCGAGTCCCGCAGCACCACGGGATCGATCCTATGAGGTTAAGGTTTCCCGAGGGAAATTTGTCCTCTGTGTTTGACCTATCTTTCGATGCCACTGGGGAAACGTACAGATCAGTGGGCGACTGCAGTGCAGCGCCCGGGGACACGTCTCCAGATATGGATCCAGGCTCATGGTCAGTATCACCTGGCTGGAGGATTAAACTATTGTACCAGTGGAAACCTACACAGACCTTCTAGCTGTGAAGCAAGAAGGAAGGAATATTGGCAATAAAAGTTGAAACATTTTAAATGGATCATATTTATTGACTAGGTTCGGGAGCAGGACATGCCTCAACCTATCACACTTTGCACACCAACCACTCTTGCTTTCACCGAACCACGCCTCTAATTACCCATGAGCCATATATACCAAGCCAACCCTCGTCATCTCAGTTTGTTTGAAACTGTCGACCTCACCCTCCCTCCCTTCATGTCTGTTCTATTTCAGCACTGATTCTTGTTCAACACTTTACCGAGGCGTTATATATACAGAAGTTCAGCTGGAGGCAGGAGCGCCCCCTCTTGGCAGGTCACAGCAGCGTTAGTTGGTTCCAGCCCCGTGAGCTGAAGGTTAAACTGCCGTGCGCCTCTGTACGCGTGAACTGGGCACCGGGCCACAGCCGAACGCCGTGAATCTAAATGAACTCATCCATCTCTGTAGAACCACGTATTGTACCGCTCCAATCTGCTCCCAAAAAAAGGGCTTCAAACAGAACGCCGCAATTATGATACAGCCGCACTCCAAGGACAAAACATTCATCATTTCAGCAGAAGAGACGCACCCTTCAAAGGCAAACGCAGCACTTTCCCTTCAGTTTAGAACAATTATATGGGGGAATTAAAATGAATTTACAAACTGATATCCAGACTTTCATGTCATTGCTTTAGTTATGCACGTAAGTTAGGTATACGTATTTCTGTTAAGACATAGTTCAGTCCCATTTAGATCTAGTTTAGACCTATCTTAGCCCGGTATAGTCCTGATTTGATCTTGATCTAAGTCTGGTGGTACTTGGAAGGTCAAATTTGTAAAAGTACTGTGTGCGAAAAGTTTATAAGAGCTAATATGGACAGGTATAAACAATTGAATAATAACTGACAGATCAGTCCACATGCTGACACATGTGCTCACCTGTCAGTATGAGCTGCTGCCATCTGGGAGGAGGTTTTGGATCCACGTTGTTTCACACAACTGCTATAAAGACTCCTTTGTTCCAAACGCCATCAAATTAATTAATGAGAACAACTAATATGTGACTGTGTTAAGCCGGGCCTCCGTGGGTGTCCTTTCTCCTTTTAAAATGTGTTTATGTTCTTGTATTTATATTTATGTTTGCAACTGACTCCTCCTCCTCCAAGTCAAATTTCTCCCTCGGGAGACAAACAATAAATGAATATGAATCTGAATCTCAACAGCATTTCATGAACTAAAAGGGTGTGTACCTATGTTCCCCGGTCCTATGTTCCGTGGTGCGATTTTTTTTCTGTAGGTGAGTTGATACATCAACCAATCACAAGTCATGAGAGTCAATGTCATACATACAGTATATCAATCAGCTTAAACCTGACCCTGCCCTATAGCACTACCTTAAGGATAGTGGTCTGGTGCCTAATCTTAATACATCTATGTTCCCCCACTCTATTGACGGGGGAACAATGGACATGGTACCGGCGAACATAGGCTGACCCAATTAAACACTTGGCAGCTCCAGCAGTGGCCGATTATATTTTTTAAGCTACTTTAATTTTATCATAGTTGTCATGAGGAAAACCATGCTCCCGCTAGCTTTAAAGCAGTACTAAGTAACTTGTTTACCTTAATAAATCCTTTCCGTAGTCCCTCTGGGGGTAATACAAGTGTTAATGGGATGATTCGGGGGTCTTTCATCTCCCCCTGGTGTCTCTGACCAGAAAACCATAATTGCATCTTGACTGCCACATGGTCGGAGTCACCAATACACACAAATGAAATCACGAAGAAGAAGCTAACAGGCTAATGGGCAAAGCTAACTGGGCTAGCGCCACTTAAACCGTATTTACAGCAAGTTTGAGTGAAAAAAAAAATTCCATTGTGTAATTGGATGTACAATATTCCTCTCTCCCTTTGTCTTTTCTGTCAGTGTAGTATTTACTCTCACGGACAATTAATGAGTAAAAAATTCCGACACCCCCCACTCCAACATTGAGGTGTAATTGTTGGAGTGGGGGCATTTCCATTTTTTATCAAACGTCCCGGCACACTGACATTTTTTCCCCCCTTTGTCGAAGTGGTGAGACTTTACCTTTTGTGCAACGTCCTGCCATTATGACACACAAGATAATTATTTAAAAAATGTGGGCCTACTAGAACTAACCCTACCCTTACCTTAGCTCTAACCTTAAGGATAGTGTAGTTTACAAACTGAACAGGCTATGCTCAAAACTATTGTCGGAAGGGGGAGATCAAAAAGTGTCAGATTGGGGGACGTTGCAATGGAGGGTTGTCGGAATGACGTGGTTTCGGTTTGGAAGGCTGTCCATTATGGAGGGTTGTCGGAAATACATTTGGTTAAAACTAAGAGACTGAATTCTCCTCTCTCTTTTCATCTGATTTATCTTCTCTCTCGTTTCAAAATGGCATACAGCATGTCCATATTCACTTAGATTTAGTTCGGTTCAGTATCGAATATTTGTAGCTGATAGTGCATTTTTTCCAGTATTGGATCGGTGCATCCGTAAGTTGTGATGTCATTGAGATGAGAACATGGTTTTTATGCTTCAGAGCACACGTTAAATGTCTTGTAAACGAAAGGCTGTTTTGATATGAAATCATTGCCGATAAAATTCATTGTCAAATAAACATCTTCAGAGGAAAGTGCCGTCTGTGCTTTATAAGAACATCATGAACATCAGCTGGTTCTGTGCCAGTGTGTTTTTCAGCCCAGACGAGCAACCTCCACAGTTTCCACATATGTACTGTACCTGTGGAAGCACAGACACTTTGGGACCTCTCTCCTCCCTTTATACCCACTCCTACACTCACATTTAATCCATCTACATCGCACTGTTATGCCGTGTTATGGCGTTCTCCATTACCCTCTCCTTTCCAAATGATATCATTACGTTTTATGGCAAACACAAGCTGCCTTTTATGTGTCTATATATCCCTGAGTCACCTCTGTGTATTACAAAAGGAGCAGAGAGGGCGGGAGTAGGACTGACCGCCCGAAAGGTCCCCGTTATTGATCTGAGGCCGGTCTTTTGTGCGGCTGCTGGCTTTACAAACCCCAGGATCCATTAGAACAACACCACAGGAGAGATGGACGTTTGTTTCCTTTATGTGCCGCTATCAATGGCACTGACGAGCTGAACGCCTGAAAGGACCAAATGTGTTGAAATGGTAAAGACTAATGGACATCCTCTTTAAGACTAATGCATGAAGAGGACTGATATTCCCATCTGACCATGTGGTGGGTTAAACTAAGACCCATTGGAAATTAGAAAAATGATGTCATAAAATTGTATAGAGAGACTACTATGCTGGTGTAAGGTTTGGAATAAACATACTGGGCCCGATCCGGGCACAACAATAGCGTTAGTGCGACGAGGGTGAATGTGCAGCAGTTAGTGATGTGACGTTCATGACCGACCGGCTCTTTTGAACGGCTCTTTAAGGTGAACAGTTTGAACCGGATCTCAATTGTAAAAAGAGCCACATCTTGTTTTCAGTCAATTTGACCAAGAACTCCCCCGAACGAACACAAGAATCAGCCCAACAACAGAGCAGGCCACACGAGTGAAAGGTTATATTCACAAACACGTTTCTCAAAGAGTAGATATCAGTCCCAGTGTAATTTTAGACGATTTAAATCCAAAAAGTGCCTTTTATCGATCGCGTCTTCGATATTGTGAGTTATCTGGCTGGCGTTTTTAAAATGTTATATTAAAAAGAGCCAGTCTTTTGAACGGATCCCAAAGACTCGGCTCCCAGTGAAGCTAACCCCCGACTCACATTGAATCCTGAACGGATGCAGTGCAGCCTCCGCAAGAAATCCAAAGTCATTAAAGTCAATGTTGGTGACTCACATTAGCCCCGTGCAGCGCAGCTCCGGTTACTGAGGCCGCAGCACTTTCTGATCAAGCCCAGGGAATCACACGAACCAAACAGGAAGTTAGGCCCAGCCAGGGAAGAGAATCCGGTGAATTTCAGATTAAAATAAACAACTAACTTGGGTAATGTAAGCAATATGGCAAAACACACACACACGGCCACGGAGGAGCAGCCAGAGGATCACAGAAGAGGACAACTATCGCTTTATTTGGATCATGTGGATTTCCGAGGGAAGAAATCCATAAAGGAGCAGCATGGCGTGGATTAGTTTGACTTCTAATCTGTCTTTTCCACATAAATGCACTGTTTACTTATATTTCCTGTTTAAGCTTTCACAGTACAAACCACAAACTGTATCCCACTGTGAGTTAAACACTGGTCGTGTCCCAGGGTAACCTCCACGCTGCAGAAACCTGATCAAAACGCCTGGTTTGTGGAAATTATTAAAGTCTGGTGGGAGGAAAAGGCTTGGGAGAGACCTACATAACATTGCCATTGCCATTATGTTGTATAGAAATCTTAACTCCCGCCTTGTTTCACCCACAACAATCCATTTTCTTTCTTCACAAAAATGTCTCCTTGCAACATAAGCAAGACACCTCTTTTCTTTCAACCCTTTGTTCTATTTTTAACTCTTCAGGGCACAAACACATTGATCAGAAGGTTAATCGATATCAAAACAATTCAGCAGGATCTCCACTGGTTATAATTTCTCTCCAATGCTAATAACACGGCTTGTTGCAGGAATGAAATGAAGAAAGAAATGCTGTTATTTGGTTTAAGCTTTGGCAACCATACAGGAAATAGTTACTGCTTCCCCACTCAAGCAAATCTGTGTTTTATCTATGCTATAGCTAGAAATAAAGACTCAATCCATCTCCTTAATAGTCCCTGAAAGTCACTGAAAATGGATCTGTGGCCCATTGAGAACCACAACTGATCAGTGTCATTATATAATTGCAATAACGTCTTGCTTACAGCTTCAGTGCCAACAACTCTCGAACGCTCCAACTTCCAAACCAAGCGCAGCACATGCCTTTGAGAAAACACAGAAGAGACTCCAGCTTAAGATGAGACAGTACTGTCTTACGCAGCAGGCAGACGAACCAGTCTGTTTCCCCGGAGGACATTTTCAGCTCCAGGAGGGAAGTGATTGAAGAAGAGGAAACGGGAACTTACCTAAAAAGACAGAGAAAGGAAAAACCATTAGTCATATGCCATGCAGTTCCGTGCGCAAAACAGGAGATGCTTAAGTGCTTCATCCAAACGGGAAAGGCGGGTGAAGAGTTTGGACGAGGACATAACGACAGACGCAAAGGCCAGAGCTCTTTCAGCTTCCAACGATAAGTCTCTGTAGAGTTATGATCTCTCTTTTAATAATGTCAGAATAATATTGAACTACAAATGTTGTAATGTGTGGAAACAATAGAAAGGAATGAAATCCTAATGAGAGTAACTATAGCAAAAAGGTTCATTACGACCTTGGAACTTCGACATGGCTTTTAGACAAACCTCAGCTCAAAAGAACACAAATCTTTACTCCACAGAAAGGGCTGTAAACTAGGGCTGCACAATATATCGCAAAACATATCGTATCACAACATTTAGATGATGCAATATCCGTATCGCGAGAAGCCACAATATATCGCAGCATCACTAAAGTCTTCATCTGACTGAGAGCAACATTTTTTCAGCCAAAAACAAACAAAGCATTAGACTTATAAACGTGTAAAAGTTCAGTTTTAGTGAAACATTTACTAACTTCGTTCAGTTTGAGTCTTGTTTTGATACAATTTACTTAAAGGGGGTATTATGCTTTTTTCAATCACATAGCACCAGTCTATAGCATACTACAATGATGACGTAACCTTCTGTTGGTCTGTATATGCAGTAAATTAAAATAATTGCCTTGAATAAAATTGCTCTCTCAAAATGGCTGTACTGAACGTCTTGAAATAGGCCTCTGTCTCTTTAAGAAGCTTTCCGACACGCCCCCTTCAGCACACTGCTGTGGCATCTAAACAACACTACTGTGCGGGGAGGGGGCTCTGCTGAGCTGAGGAGCAGTGGTTGGTGGCTTGGCTGGTGACGAAAGGTCCAGAGGCGTCTCCAGGAGGTGGGGGACTGAGGCATAGCTACACCTAAAATGGCTGCCGTCTAAGTTTTTACTGATTACTCAAAAATATGTGAATGAGCCAAGGCAACACTCCAGGCATGTGTTTAATGAGGGAATGACATAACATGATATAAAGCTTGAAAAAGTCGATTTTACATAATACCCCCCCTTTAAGAACTCGTTATTTACGATTTGTGTTTAATTAGAATGGAACATACCGTGTTTAGTGAAATATCACATTATCGCAATATTGCACAGCCGTATCGCAAGTTACTTCAATATCATACAGCCCTACTGTAAACATGACAATTATAAAGTCCCATTTATTGAGATTGACCGAAGCAATTGTGATTTCTATTAAATTCCAAGTAATTGCCCAGCCCTAAGAGTAACAACAATACTAAAACTCTACACTCAAATTAGGCACTCGATTTCAATTCTGTAAAATCATCTACTTTGGCTGGTTTAACCAGGAAAGTCCCACAGTGAAATTCTGGCCCCAGAGGAGGGGCCTGTTTTTAGTGGTAGGTGAAACCGCAGAAAACCTATGCAGACACAGGGCGGATATGCAAAGATTACAAAGAAGGGGAACATCACACACATCGAAACAGGAAATGCAGAAGGTTTAACAACTGGACACATACATAGCTTTGTGAGCTTGTTCAATGCTTAAGGCGAGATACTGCAGGTGAATGGGGCAAAAAAACAACAATTAGAGATACTTTTGCTGATTCAAATATGAGGAAAACATGTATTGCTGTTGTGCGACAAAGTCTAAATAATACATAGAGCCAGGTATAAACATGTTATTATATTTCGTTGATATGTTAATTCCAAAGATTTATTGGGAGGGAATTTTGGATACCAGCTTTAGTTTTCTAAATTGCCAAAAAACTGTAAAATTTAATTTAAATTTTGCCTTGTTTTTTGTGATTCAAAGCACAATAAATTAGATTGGATTAGGAATTAGATATGAAAAATCCCTTTGAAAACCCTGTAAAAAGAAATGGCCCTAAAGTTTTGTAACGTCTGCACAAGCGCCTGTATATTCCTCCTGTCTTTAGCCGCTGCTGTCTCCCAGAAAGGAAATGACCATGTTTGTATTTGGGTCGCGGCTTGTCGTCGGAGGGCGCCGGCGGGTCCCGAGGCCACACCCGTTGAAAAGCGTTGGTGCCGCAGAGGCCAGAACCCCCTCCAATTCCCCCGTATAATGTCCCCCATCAATCCCTGTCAGCGGTGAATGTTCAGTAACGTGTTTAGTATCGGACGTGGTCACTCTATCAGCCCTTTCAGCTGCTCAGCCCCGGCTCCGCTCTGCTCATGTGTGAGAGCCGACACGCCTGACAGCCTGCTGAATCAGGAACGCCGCACGTGCTTCTATTGTAATGGCAATCTGTTATACTCTTCATGATGGACGAGTTAAACAGTAGGACTAGAGCGAGATTATGTTTCTGTGAGGGAAATGGGTTTAATCGTTTTTACATGGATGGATGAGTAACATTGTAGATTAATAAATGCAGGAACGCATTTAATGTTTATAGAGGTCTTAACTAGGGATGCACCTATCTTATACTGGTGACGGATATCGGAGCCGATACAGGAAAAATATCGGGTATCAGCTACAAATATCCAATACTGATCTGTTATCAGTTTTGGCTCTCAACGCTTCAAAACACAACTTTCCCCAACAAAATCTCAGTGAATATGGAAACATGCTCTACCTCATTTTGAAGCTCAGAACCTGGAGAATAGTTTTAACTTCTGCAAAAGTATTTTTGATCACTGCTCAAAATACCACGGCCAGCAACGGTACGCTATAGTGAGTTAATGTAACCTAAGACACCATCATATCCCCAAGTATAATTAGTGGAAAAGTCCAGTGATCCTTGTTTAATGTTAATGTGTTATGTGTTAATTAGTTTTATCATAGATAATATCGCATTTGCAAGAGAGATAAGACTTTATTGATCTCACACTGGAGAAAAAGAGTGACATTCACATTCTCACTCAAAACAGCCATTTTTAAGAAGGTCTCTTGGTATCGGTTAATATCGGATATCGGCAGATACTCAAACCCCTAGTACGGTATTGGAAGCAAAAAAGCTGGATCGGTCTCTAGTATAAACTACTAAGTTAGCTGATTTATACAGGACATTCATGGTAAGTATAGCTACCTGCTCCTCTAAGGTCCATACAATCACATGTGGTGTGCCCCAGGGTTTGAATTTAGGTCCAATGCTTTTTAACCTGTATATGCTTCCTCTTGGTGATGTCATCAGGAGACGTGGAGTCAACTTTCATTGTTATGCTGATGATACACAGTTGTACATCTCCATGTCTCCTGATGACACCAGGCCAATGGATGCACTTTTTAACTGCATTTTAGATATCAAATCCTGGATGGCAGAAAACTTTCTCCAGCTTAACCAGGACAAAACTGAAGTTTTAGTCATCGTCCTGAGGCCCAGAGAGAGAAACTTTTACCCAAACTACAGTCATTGTCTTTTAATCCTTCCTCACAGGTGAAGAACCTGGGTGTGATTTTTGACTCTGAGCTGACTTTAATTCCACACATTAAAAATATCACAAAGATAGGTTTTTACCATCTAAAGAACATAGCCAGAGTCCGCCCCATTCTCTCTCGGGCCAACACGGAGACGCTAATGCATGCTTTTATCACCAGTCGTATCGACTACTGCAATGCCCTGCTCTCTGGTCTTCCCAAAAAGAGTATCTCAGGTTTACAACTTTTACAAAATTCAGCAGCTCGTGTCCTGACGAAGACCAGGAGGCGGGACCACATTACACCGGTTTAAGAATTGCTGCATTGGCTCCCCGTGTGTTTCAGGATCAACTTTAAGGTTCTTTAATGTTTTTTAAATGTGTTAATGGTCTTGGTCCTTCCTATCTTTCAGATCTGCTTTTACCTTATGAACCTTCGCGCAAATGTTGAATCTTATCATTATTTGTAAGGGATTAGTTTCCCACACTCACCATATTATTCTAAAAGTCCGTTGTCCTGACAAAAAAAACGTTCTCCTGACTAAAAACGCGCCCGTGTTCTACTCCAAAAACATGCTGGTCAGGTTACTTACATAATAACATACTGTCACCACTTTTGGGCACAATCATGAGAAAACAACCTTTTGCCCCCTTAATTCCAATGAGCTGATAGAAAGACGTGAAATGATGTGAACTTGCGTTAAATTCCAAATTCTGGTACTATTCAGTGCTAATATAGCATCCTTATAGTATCTTCCATGTAAGTTAGCATCATACTATCCACTCGTTACTACAATCGTATTGAGGATTTCAGCCAACTGTTTACATTTTACACTTTTCCAAACACGATTGTAATATGCACTTTCTTTTCTATGTTATACTTTTACAGTCAACCCAGTAAGTTCACCAAAACAGCAAGTGGCTTCCTGTTAGCCATTTGCAAAGCTAGTCAGAACACAGGCTTATGGACTGAACAGACGCGATAAAGCCGATCAAGAACTGTGACAGACATTCAGTGCTTGGTGAAAGACGGGCATCGATCTCGCCAGGCTTAGTCCGACACCGTGCAGCGGCTTTAACCCCTAGGCTTTACATTTCATCTTAACCCGCAAGCTAATGATCCCAGTATACCTTTCCCTCTTCATTCCGTCTGGCTCCATTGCCTTTTACAACCGCGCCATTGTTTGTTGATGTCTGAATTCGAGTTGTTTTTCACATTCTGCCACTAAATGAACGTCTTCCTGATATTATGCCACATTATATCTTCTCTATTCAACAATAACAGCCGTAACCGTTCATGTGCAGACTTCAAAGACAAAGAGCTTTCCCATTGTCTCCCGCTGTCACAGCACACTGGCTCTGCTTATTCTCCGCAGGCCTCAATGAGCACGGAACTGGCTTTTTCTTTTCTTTTAAGCGTAATATTGTCTGACTAACCATGGAAATGACACACTCCACCACATCTCGGGTCCTTTGTGCACCGCTGGCAGAAGAAAACTCCAAATTAAGCCACTGTTTGCCAAACCATTACCATAACGGTGCCGCCGTGCTCCTCTCGCTCATTTTGATGCACTCGACCAATTTTCACATCTGCCTCTGTGGTCGCTGTGGGACAGACAGACCATGAAATGTCCGCCATCTTTCAGGGATTACTCTTCGGAAAATGTTAATGACAAAACAATCCACGCTTGTTCTCGGTGACAGAAAATAGAAAGAATGCAGGCTCAAAACGCTATGACTTAGAATGAATGTTCAAAAAACGTCGCAGTGTTGTTTTCGCCAACAAAGACTATAACGATATCATTACGTAGACACACCTTTTTAAAATGATGATAATGTAACGGTGACGAGCTAAAAATGGGGCTTTGGTGACTAAAGCTGGGCATACACTGTGTAATTTTAGTATGAATTTTTATCACACGACTATTTGGAAGTCGTGCGATCTTTCAGCCTCTCTGTGGTGCCGTTGCACAGTCGCAGATTTTTCAAACATGATAAATTTTGCAAGTAGTGCGGTCCTGGCGCTGTGGCAGTGCTACTGAAGCCCGCAGAAGCAGCGCAGACACACTGAAATCCAGCTGCAGGCACCAGGAGGAGGGAAGACAGGTGGACAGAGCGCAGAGAGGAGGGAGGGCTAAAATTGCTGATAACGCCCTCCTGAACAAATCACTGCAGATATATAAAAAAAAAAGGCTGCTAAAGTTTAGTGGCTATTGGCTAATTTAAGCTAGGCTACTTGTCGTTTGTTGCTGAAGTTAGCCTTGCCAAAGTTATTTAAAGAGGGGGTATTATGCTTTTTTCAATCACATAGCACCAGTCTATAGCATACTACAATGATGACGTAACCTTCTGTTGGTCTGTATATGCAGTAAATTAAAATAACTGCCTTGAATAAAATTGCTCTCTCAAAATGGCTGTACTGAACGTCTTGAAATAGGCCTCTGTCTCTTTAAGAAGCTTTCCAACACGCCCCCTTCAGCACACTGCTGTGGCATCTAAACAACACTACTGTGCGGGGAGGGGGCTCTGCTGAGCTGAGGAGCAGTGGTTGGTGGCTTGGCTGGTGACGAAAGGTCCAGAGGCGTCTCCAGGAGGTGGGGGCGTTCCTAGGAGGACTGAGGCATAGCTACACCTAAAATGGCTGCCGTCTAAGTTTTTACTGATTACTCAAAAATATGTGAATGAGCCAAGGCAACACTCCAGGCATGTGTTTGATGAGGGAATGACATAATAACATGATATAAAGCTTGAAAAAGTCGATTTTACATAATACCCCCCTTTAATTGATGTTTGGGTGTTTAGATGCTGTTTGAGAGGATGATATGACAGACAATGCCAGTATCCATGGTAAAGCGGGTCATGTCAGTCATACGAGCCCACTCCTCCACACTCCTCGTATGATTAATTTAGCTTGTTCTAAATCGTGTCTCAAATCGCACAGTGTACGCCCAGCTTAGAACGAGATTTTGTTTATGAGTTTATGTTGACGAGACAAAAATGGGAGAAAGCGGGAGAGCACACCTGTTACACGTGACAGTAGCGGTATAAACATAGAAAGCATGTCGATGAACAAATGTGCAGACGGCGCTGTACTCGAAGCGACGATCAGAAGATGAAGAGAGCGGCCATGATCACAAAGACACTTCTGCCTATTGTGGTGTAATCTGACTGTCAACCTTGATTGATTGATTGATTGATTTTTTATTTCGAGCTACACAACACAGGCACAAAAGCCAGAAAAAATATAATAAAAGAAAAAATAATTAACATTCTAGCTCGAAAAGGAGTGGGAAGAAGACAAGCTTATTGACTCCCACCCCTGTTCATATACTTAAAGGGAGGGTATTATGCTTCAATCACATAGCACCAATCTATAGCATACTACAATGATGACGTAACCTCCGGAGCGAGCGGCTGCGTCATGTCACGTGTCCAATCATATAATACAATGTCAATCTATGCTTACAAAAACGACTGTTTTATGAATAAAAGCTGTTTATAAACTGGTTTTGGTTGGATGTCTTACTGTTTGAACATTTTGGCCTGAATTAAATAACAAAACTTCTGCAAGGATTTGTAAGAAATTCAATTAAAATATCAAATATATTTAGCAGGTCCAGTTTATCACTAATGGCCTTCAATTGCACAACAACCATAGGCCTGATTTATCAATAAATAGGCCTATTTATTAGGCTTTTCATTAACTTTATATAAACCTCTTTTTTTTACATCTTTACTTGCTTACAACACGTCTAATAATGATTTTATTATTACAATTATTTTTTGCACAAATGTGGAACAAAACTTCAAACTAATAAAGTTTGGGAAAAAACAGTGTTGCAGTGCATCATGGGTAATTTCAGCTCTCCGAGGCTGCGGAGGATCCACTGGTGCATCCTTCGTAAATGAGCCAAACGGAGGAGTCGAACTGCGAGGAGGCGAGTGGTCTGAGTGAATTGGAACACCACTTGGCGGCGCTGTGATGACGTGAATTACGTCCGAATGGTCGAGACGCCGAGGATCCTCGCAATTGGGAAACAGCCATTGTCTCTTTAAGAAGCTTTCCGACACGCCCCTTCAACACACTGCTGTGGCATTTAAACAACACTACTGTTTGGGGAGGGGCTCTGCTGAGCTGAGGAGCAGTGGTTGGTGGCTTGGCTGGTGACAAAAGGTCCAGAGGCGTCTCCAGGAGGTGGGGCGTTCCTAGAGGACTGAGGCATAGCTACACCTAAAATGGCTGCCGTCTAAGTTTTGACTGATTACTCAAAAATATGTGAATGAGCCAAGGCAACACTCCAGGCATGTGTTTGATGAGGGAATGACATAATAACATGATATAAAGCTTGAAAAAGTCGATTTTACATAATACCCCCTTTAAATAATAATGTGGTTGCAACAATAACCTTCATCACAACTTCCAATACAATAGTTTGGGTAAAGCCGAATGGGCGAAAATGCACTTAAAGTGGTGGTTATAAGGTTAAAAGAAACTGAGTAAAACTTGAGTTTTCGCCGACTAAATCTAGACCAAAACATCACATTTAAAAATGACTAAAATGTGACTAAAACTAAAAGAACACTGGTCAGCGTTGGTAATGTGTAAAAAAAAGCCCTGTCCTCCAGGTTTACAGTCCGAATTTCAACTGCCGCCTGGATCTAGTGACAATAGTGTTTCCGATGATTTTAGCACCAACCGAGTCCAATATATGACTCCTTTTAAGCCCTTTCCACAATGATGATATCTTCTGCCATTTCCCAATCACACTTCATTCATGCAGCGCTTTACATACAGTAGCTGTGCATCACAAAGTGCTTTTTGGGTTCGACTCCTCTTTATAATGATGAAAAACGTTCTTTCGTAATGTTAGTTAGTAATGAGTGGAGTACAATTCGGCTCAGAGTCAAAAAGTACACCCTTGTTTTTCACTTGTGAAGAACCTGGGCGTGATGACATGTTACGGGTTTTTCACTTGAGGAGTGTTATCCAATTTCACTTGAGAAGATAAAAAAATCCTTAAATTAACCTGAGTAGTAGACACACTTCCTCAAGAGAAAAATGTGGCACATGTGGCACGTATAAAGGGGCTGCTGCAATTATCGGAGAGAGCGGATTTAGGTTGTTCACGCTTTCTTTTCTGTTCTGTTTCCCCAATCAAATTCACCAAATAACATTACATTTACATCACAAAACTCAACAATTTTTCAGACAATGAGCGCCCTCTCCATAACCTCTTCCAGCTCCTACCCAAAGTTTCCAAATGTCTCTTTGAGGGACATTAAATATCTTTTCCTCAATCGGATAACAAGACAAGGTGCACAGCATCACGCTGAAAATTACTGTTTCAAGATGGACAGATAGATTTCCCCCCAAAAATTGTATAAAACAAAATGTATATCCCCAAATCATTGTTCAATTAACTGAAGTCAATGTTCCTCCAATAGCGCTCCACAGGGATGCATCCTTTCACCCCTACTCTTGATCTTGCCAGCAGTAGCAGCTTTGTTTTTTGGTTTTGCTGACATTTTGAATAACTTTATGAAGGTGATTTAGCGAGTTCTACCGACAAATTATTCTTATCTGTGTGCAATACCAGAGCTAAGGCGTTCAAAAGTAGTTTTACGAGTCTGAAGGGCAGTAGTATTAAGGCTTTCTCATGCTTGGTGCCCTTTGGGATCAAATTAAAAAATTCAAAACACTCTTTGAATTGATTTTTTTGCTCTCGTGGTCGTCCGTCGAGTCTAACAAGTCGGTTTCTAATGATCAGGGACTCAGTCGGGAGCCGCTCCTGATCCTTTCTCATCTCCTATGGATTTATAATGGCAGCTCTCGGCCATCCGCGGTCATCTGCGCAATTAGAAAGTGGGAAGTGAGGCTTCTCCGTCTCATAATGTTGAGCTGGTGCAGTTAAAGGGACGGGTCAGAGAAAAGAGGAGAAACATTAATGTCCCCTGTACATTAAAGCTCACACTGACTTCTATATATAATCCAACAATTGTGATTAGACGCTTGATCAAAGGCAGGAGTTTTTGAAAAAGATGTACAGATTGGAGAAAACTACGGCTCATGTAGAGATCTTTGGGTCTCGGAAATTAATCACTTTAGCTGGACAACATTTTTGCACGTTATTATAGTTTTAAATGCAAACTGTCTAACCAAAACCAAAGTGTCCACCCGGATTTAAGTAACTGTTCTGATCTGAGGCTGAGGCTGCTTGGTCAGGTCTAGGTTCTTTGGGCACTGAACGAGATCAGCCGATCAACATCCTGAATGACCAGGTTATTCCATCAGTGGATTTCTTCTTCCCTGATGGCACAGGCATATTCCCCGATGATGACAATGCCAGGATTCATGAGGCTCACATTGTGAAAGAGTGGTTCAGAGAGAATGAGATGGATATCTCTGGGATGTGCTGGAGAAGGCTTGCGCAGTGGTCACACAGGGACAAACAAGGAGGTATTTGGGCAAGACTCACAGATAAGCCACACAAGTCTTCTATCCCTACTATTGTTCTGACTAATGTTTGTTCACTGGAACATTACACATTACACCTGAGCTGCGCAGGTGGGAGAGGAAGGAGGAGCTGGAGGAGCAGACCAGTGCAGGACACCATGCTCTGAAACAGGGACAAACCCAGAAGGAGGTGCACTGTTTCAGAGGATCAGAGGAGAATGAAAGCAGTACTCCGGTTTCACCTACCTCCAAAAAATGCTGGTCATGTTGACCCACAATGGCAGCGCGACTCAGTTGCAGCGGCTTAGGACTACAACAACATCTGAACGCAATTTTGTTGTACAATTGTGCAATGACAAATAAAGCACTTACTTACACTCTCCCATCATCAACACAAGATCTTGGTGAAAAAACAACACTGGCTTTGATAACAGCTCCCATTCGCTGTGGCATTGTTTCAATAAGCTTCTGCAATGTCCAAAGATCCAAAGGTGGAACAACATAATATTAGAGCGCAGGACCTTTTGTTGGTCAGACAGTGTATTTTTCTATTGTGCTGAAGGCCAGTGTTTTCCAAGCAGGGGTACAGGGACTCCTGCGGGTACTCGAGGACCTAGCAGGGGGTACTTGGAACTATTTCAGATTGCCGCCGCCCACTGCAGCGGTATAAGCAATTTGTTTACATTTTATCTTGTTCTTTTAAAAAAGGTAATATAAGATACACACGGATTTAAATAAAATTTGTGATTAGATTAAGGAACTTCATCACGGACTAATAATATTCAAGGTGAGAAACTCAAAAGCTACCAAGTATTTATTTCTAATTATGACGCAAGGTTTCATGCAAACTGGACATCCACACTTTAATCTACGCACAACCACAACTACTTCTGCTTTTGCTGCAACTACAAAAAAATTGTTGAAATCAACCCAAATTCTGCGGTTGTGGCCGTCCTTCAAACAAACTTGTTATTAAAGATCATTTAAGAAGCTTACGGGAGAACAATTGTCCATATCGTTGTGAATGGGAGGGATTTGGCATTTCTCAAACTCTAACATTTTTCTGACTATGTTCCAGCCAGCAGACAGCAGACTTTTCTCACAAAAGACTGCGCTAATCCCTCATTGCAATGAAATGTCTTTCCTCGTGGCACAATAGCCCAGCGCCGTCTGCTAACTTTGACTAATCCACACGTATCATTTCGAGCCAGCGACTCTTCGTCAAAAGTGCCTTCAAGAAAAACTACCCACAAAAAAAAAAAAATCCATCTTCACCTGATTTCTGCGAGGGAACAGATGCTCTTTGGAATAAAAACAGGTGATTTGAATCTCATGAAAGTAAAAGCTACTGTGTTATTTCTAGGTGACCAGATTGGGATGACCAAAATAAAGGACACTAGATTTGTGAGCAGAAAAAGTGATTTATAACAGGGGGATTTCTAAAGCATTATATGTTCCATAACTACGCCTTAGCCGAGCACATTTTCTCCAGTTCAGCTTTACCCAAATCTAAAAGCCTCACGACTGGAGCTTTACAGCATACAGGCCTCTGCTCTCCACTACGCTGCTGTGTGCTGGGCCCCGGGCAGCACAGAGCGGGACAAGAACAGACTGAGCAAGCTGGTCAGGAGGGCCAGCTCCGTCCTGGATTCTGTAGAGGAGGTGAGGGACAGGAGGATATTAGCCAAGCTCACCTCCATCATGGACAACACCTCCCACCCACTGCACGGGGCTGTAGAGGAGCTGAGCAGCTCTTTCAGTGGGAGACTGAGACACCCTCAGTGCAAGAAGGAGCAGGTCCTTCATCCCCACTGCTGTCAGACTGCACAACACTACTGTAAAGTAACATGTGCAATAACCTTCCTTTGCAAAAGTACATGCAATAATCTCTATCTGCGTCACTTTATCAACCAATTGCACTATGACTGGAAACCTGCACTGCTTGTTAGAGAAATAACAATGGTGCTCGAGAGGATTAATGAAGAATAGGCAGCAGTCAGGATGTCTTATGCAGGAGAAGTTTATTTACCATCATTACGGGAACCGGAGACATGAACTCGAGACATTGCGCTAGTCCTACCATTCAAGTCTGTCTATGCTTCCACAGAAGAGGGTAAATACCGTCTAAGAGCGTCATACTGATACGCAAGCAAAACATTTAGTGGCTGATTGTGGGCGCCTGAGCACCACAGTCAAGGCTATGACAGACTGTACGACTTTACAGCTTGACCCAGTATGATACATAGCGATTTAATGGTATCCTTTAACACTGCTAATACTGACATTTTTATTATAGTCTGTTTTTTTTTAATTGTTTATCCTTTTTGCCCCCTTAAAGTTTTTGTATTCATTGTATATAAGATTTAATTGGTGGCACACCCTGAGTGTTGAGAGCTGAGTCTAACAAGTGAATGTCTCCATTGTGAGATCAATAAAGGGCTTATCTTATCTATAGGCCATTTGAAATCTAAGACCTACAGAACTGATCTAAACTTTTTCACTTATCGCCTTTTCACTTTAAAAAAATCATATTTTTGATGCTTTTTCATCACTTTTTGTCATCTGTTTTGCTGCGTTTTTGCTGCTTTTTTGTTGCATTTTTGTTACTT
This sequence comes from Neogobius melanostomus, assembly GCA_007210695.1. Lineage (NCBI taxonomy): Eukaryota > Metazoa > Chordata > Actinopteri > Gobiiformes > Gobiidae > Neogobius > Neogobius melanostomus. The sequence continues at coordinate 621,679 of VHKM01000084.1, forward strand.
TTCATCAGGTTTTTGTTGCCCGTTTAGCTGCGTTTTTGTCGCTCTTCTGATGCTTTGTAGGCTGCGTTTTCATCCTCATATATGTCAAGATTTTGTCACTATTTTGATGCTTTTAGATTTGGTTGAAGTCAAACTGGAGAAAATGTGCTCGGTTCAGGCGGAAATGTTTAACCAAACAAATCCTCCGGTCTATTCCTTAAGTTTCACTCCACAGAATGTTATACACGTGCTCTTTTATGTTGTTCTAACTTTTGGCAACTTCATTTTTTTGGTGTATTTTCAGGACGCACTTTTTGCCTTTCTTTAAAAATGGCTTAAAGGTTGCCCTCGACATACCTACTGACGAGGAAATGTCAAATTCTGGGCGTTCCTGGGCTCATTTCGAACACCGAAACGTGGTGGAAATCAAAGATAATTTAGCTCATGAATGTGGCGTGAAGCATCTGTCCCGCACTCGTCCGCGTTCATCTGCGGAAACTTTGTCAAATAAAAATGAACAACAACGCAATTTGCCCGAGCAAGAGCCGCGCGTCTTTATTTTTTATCAAGAGAACCGAGTCTCATTGTGGTGGAGGCAATTTCACTGGTAATTTTCTGGTGCACTGCCTGGATATAATTGCTGTCAAGAATGTCACAACAATTTAGCAGCGCGAGCTTTGAGGGACTATGAAAATGTCTAATGCAACTTTTTTTTTTTTTTTTGTGTGAGCCCAGAGAACTGCATTCATTTCAACTTTTGTTTTAACGGGGATATCATCCACAAGTTACTTTGTCGGTCTTGTAGTCGAGGTGTTGTGATTATTGCCATTGTGCGTTTAAACCGCTTAAGAAGAACGTCAACAATTGATCTGTATATTAAGGGAAAATATATATAGTATCAACTGAGAGCAAATAAACGTATACATGCGTTTCCATTGACATCACGCATAGTTCCGGCAGCCATTTTGAATACCAAAGTAGAATTATACAGTACTACAACATGTTACAATATCTCTACTCATGTAGCAATATCTCTACACAGTTCCTCGTAATCACTGCTCATGAAGATAACAGTAAAAACACGGAACCAGAGACGCACATTTATGTGATATAACCAGCGAATGTGGCACAGATGTAGCAGCTCTGTCTGTCGAGCTACAGCAGGATTTACTTAAGATCTGCTTCACTCCTCAGACTAAATTAACTCATCAAAGAGGAAACAGAAAACCTTTTACTGGGATTTTTACAGTTTGTCAACAGAGTCTCAGTCTGAGTCAGTGTTTAAGCTGCTCAAGCCGTTAGCATGCTACCGGTTAGCAACTGTCAACCAACTGTCAATGGCTTCAACACGATAAACACATGTGTGGCTCACATCTATGAACACTGAGGAAATACTACAGTAACAGAGCTAAGCTGTTACTATTAGTCTACATGTGTTTGTCGTGTTGAAGCTAAATGCTAACAGGTAGCATGCTAACTTCTTGAGCAGTTTAAACACGGACTCACTGGTTTCTTCACATAAAACGTGCATCTCTGGGGCCGTGTTTTCTTCTTGAGCAATGATTACGAGTACATAAAAACGCCACTGTCAATCAGTTGTCTTTCATTTTGAGTAGAGATATTGTTACATGTTATAGTACTGCATAATTCTACTTTGGTATTCAAAATGGACGCCATAACACCAAAAGTCACATGGCTGAAAGGCATGTATAATGAAGCAACTGTTTCAGATATACAAACCAATTACTGGAATGTTGGTTAATAAATCCACTTGTTGATCATTTTCATTGATAATAATAAGTACAAAAGAAGGAAATACTCAACATCAATCCAGTAGTTTACAGACAATCGTTTAACTCTTAACCCCTGAACGAGTACATTTTTTCAGTTTGGCATTACCAAATCTAAAAGCTTCTTTAAAAAAAATAGCGACAAAATGAGTCGAAAACAAGGATGAAACACAGCAAAAGAGCGAAAAAAGCAATGAAAAAGTTACAGAAAATGTGTGACAAAAACATCGGGTCTGGTCAAAATATAGAGCTGAGGGTCTTTAATTTAAATTGTTGTTGTCTCATAGTGTCACAAGTGCTCAATGTTTCCTTACCATCGTTGGTATAACTTGTCCATTACCATTGTTGGTATTGTTAATTCTCCTTACATTGTTGGAATACATTTTGTTACAATGTAATAATTATTGTTACCTGTGGTAATGCCACCATGATATAACATTTGTAAAATAATCCTTGAACAAAGTAACAGTGAAGCTGAATGTATTAATGGGGAACTGGGGGTGGGATTAAATAATTATCTTCTTCCCACTCCCTTTCAGGTATAAATGGATCGTCATGCTTATATACTGTTGTTGTTTTTTATTATTGTTGCTTATTATTTGTGGTTACCTTGCCTTATGTTCCCTTGTTTATGATTCATTATCTTGTATTACGTTCCTTGCTTTGATTGTTAATGTAAATGTTATTGTTTTTAATTTTGGGGTGGGCGCTTATAAGCTATTTGCTTCGGCCCACTCCCTTTGAGCAAACTTACTGCTCAAATAAACGAATAAATAAATAAATACTCTATATTCTTTTTTTTGTTGCCCATTGCCTGAAATAAATGAATAAATGAAATGAAAATGAATGAAAATTGTAGAGCCACATTTTGTCGTTCTGTAACTACTCAACATCGAATATGAATTCCACTTCAGTGAAGTTAAAGGTGCCGCATTTTACATCAAGGCAGGTGCTCAATAGCGAGTGCAAGCTGAAAAATAAAATGTTGTGGGCATGTTGCTCCTAATCTATGCAAATGAGAGAAAGTTGTGTGAGCAGAAAATGACTCTGCTTCTCGTTTTGCACATGAGCAAACAATTGATAAATGACCCCAAAGTTTTATTTACATTTACATGTCATATCAAACTAATCCGGCTGTGAACATGAATACTTTTAATTAATAAATGTGTGCGTGAGCAAATTATGTATCAACACAAGACAATGGGGGTCAATACAAAGAGTTTTCTGGCTTCTTTTATATAAAGTATATAAAAATGAGCCAGTCTTTTGAACGTCTCTTTTAAATAAAAAGATACAAAGTTTCGACTCTCATTAAGAGCTCTAAATCCCATCACTAGTTTTAATCTAGTTCACTTTGGTTTTCAATGACGAGATACATGGAAATATGACCGGGAACCCTTGAAAAAGGCCGCGCTGTTGAAGAACCGAGCGAGTAGTGGTTCATAATCAACAATTAAACGGATGCACCACCTTTGGCGTGTTTCATTATTGGATTTCAGCGTTAAGCAGCTCTTCACGTTACATCGATACAATTGACCTACATCCAGCGTCTATTTTTATTCAGCGATTGCGCTCGAGTGTCTGCGGCTGCCGCTTTGAAGCTTTACATAACACGTCTGGCACAAAAGAACTGGATCACCGTAAGTGCATTCACGGTTCACGAGGTTTACCCGAGGAACGTAATCCTGGAGCTAAACACGGGTTGTTTTTTTAAGTAACAAGATCTGCGTTACCCGTTTTAGGAGTGCTCATATTGTCGAGCAAGACGTTTCATCATCATTTTTACAGAAAATAATATTTTTCTCAATAAAATTAGACTAAAAATTCACTGCTGAAGGAGCAGGTCTTACACTCTGTTTAGTTGTAATTTAGACCTGGTTTGGCCCATACTAGGTGAAGTTAGGTGATGGCTAAAACTCCAGTCTGACTCCTGTACGGGAGCTTACATAATTCAAAAAATCTGAAGACACAATTTGTTAAATCATCAACGCCCTTAACGAATTATTGACAGAAAGTTTTGTTCCACACTTTAATCTGCACAACCAATCACCCTTTCAAATGAGCGATGCTCCTTTTACTGCTGCAAAACGAAGCTTAAATTAATCCAAAGTCTACGGTTTGGGTCTCCCTTCAAACAAACTTGCTATTAAAGATCCTTAAGAAGCTTACGGGAGAACAATTGTCACATGGTTGTGAATAAAGAGGGATTTAGCCTTTTGCGTTGACATTAAAACTAAGATGTTATGGGAGAAACCTAACCAAAGCTCTCCATATTGCATGGAAAATGAAAATAGATATAACATACAAGAGATAGCAAGTTTATCCATTCAGCCCCTTTCATCGTAATGATCCCGTGTGGACTGTGAAACTAACATGGCTGCTCTTAGTCTCCTCCTACGAAACCTGTTCCTTAAAGTGCATATGACACAATTAGACACAATTTTTTGCTACAACATCGTTAACACGATTATATTTAAGATATTGCTAAAAATTGTACCCGGTTTTCTTTAGTTTGACCATTTTGTGATCTTCATAGTTTCACTTCCTCATTGGACACTGACAGGAAGTGACATAGAAGAAGGTAAACATTTTAAACTGTTGCCGTGCAACCATGTTAAATCAATGGGAAATGAATGAGTCAAACTGCTATGGAATGTTACCTTTTTCTATGTCACTTCCTGTCAGCAGTTTAAAAATTCAAATAAAAATAACTTTTTCTGCCCAACATTTCTTCATTAAAATGGCTGCTTCACTGAAATAAAATGATAAATATGCAACGGATGAACTTACAGTTGATGTTATCCTTCTAAATAAGCCATACTTTCAAAAGCATTAAAACCTGTCATATGCACTTTAAAAGGCAAAAAGCTGGGACATGGAACAGCTCTGAGCCTCCACAGAGCTCCATAGCCTGTCAATCATAGATTTAGGCTTCAACCTTTTATTGCTGATGTACAAAAACCAGCATGGCTAAAAATATGACACCTACCCCAGCGTTGGCACATGGTTCATCGCAATTTTTAGGAAAAAAAACAACTCTTTGGAGCCAAGCTTTAAAGCAGTACTAGGGAAGGTCCAAAGCTACATAAAAGAAAAAGCTACCCTGTTTACCAAGTGTCTTTTGGAGTCGCCTCTGGCCACAAGGGGGTGGTATTACAGTAATGTAGCGCCCCGCCATGAGAAGAGAAGCGCTTTCCTCGCCCACTGGATTTTTCCCCACAAATGTCTGTGTTTACAATATACTAAAGGAGGAAAAAAACAAATTTCCCTTCAGTATCAGGAAAAAAAAATCTGGTATACAGCCTTTAAGTCATTTTATTTCCGACATTAAAACACACTTGGGGGTATTTACCAAGTGTTTGCCCATGTGCAAAACAAGTAGCACGTGGAGCAGAGCCATTTGCACATTTTCTCTCATTACCTGGTAAATGGTAAATTAGGAGGAACAAGCTCACACAAAGCTATAATCTACTCTCCATCTTGCACAACATGGTATACTCTGAGAGACTGTACATCAAGGGCACGTTTGTAGAGCTCAGAATAGAAGTAACCTGAGAACTATTCCAGAAAGTTAGTGGCAGCTGGGGATGAGAAATTAATTTCTTCGGTAAGATCGTCCTGGGAGTTTCATTTGGACGTCACTGCTCGGGCTCGGCTGTGCCTGTCTTTAGTTGAATGAACTATTAAAAGAGTGCGGGATTTGTACAGGCTTCAGAGACATATGTGGTTTAATTATGCGCTGTAAATGTCAGGCTGGATTCCATTTTTAATTATAGGTGGTCCAAACGCGCTATTACAGGAATCATACATTGAATTCTATTGGAGATTTGGAACAAGTTTAAAAAAAAAAGTTTGGCAGCATTCTCATCCGCATTTTATGTTTTATTGTATGAAAACTAGGGCTTCTATCGACACTCACAGGGGGAAAAAATCACTAAATTGTGCCAAAATAAGGCCTTGGATGTCATCAAAAAGCATTGAATTGGATTCAAACTGGCACTTCATCTACATTTCATTGAAAATAATGACATTGCTCGACTAATTTTGCTGCACAAGTTAATCAGAAATACAGATATTATGGTCCAAAACACATTCAAAAATGTAAGCTCATTAACTCATTTGATTTTTTGTGTGTTTGCTGCATTAAAATATAGTAGTTAGCCTCAAAATGGCATTAAAAAGTATTACACTTGACCTGCTCCTGTCGTCTTGCTCTGTTTTGCATAGAGCATTAGTGTTAAATTTCTTTTAACACAATGAGACTAAATTAGATCAAAATCAAAATATTGAGACATATGCAGGTGTTTACAAACCATTTTCACCATTTTCATTGCTATTATCACCACTAACATACTAAGCATACTGTATGTTAGTGGTGATAATAGCAATGGTGCACATGGTGCTTCACAGCTAGAAGGTCCCAGGTTCGATCCCCGGGTGGACGAGGCCTTTCTGTGTGGAGTTTGCATGTTCTCTCCTACCACTAAAAACATGTACAATAGATACAGACATTTACTTAGAAACGCCCATAATGTGGTAATGTTTGTAGCAGCCAAAGGGAAAACAAAGAAGAGAAAAACAACTTTCTTCTATTTCACCATCATTACAATTGTCTTATATAGCGCTTTTCTACCTTCATCAGGCCCAAAGCGCTTTACATCACACTCTCATTCATACAACAATGTACGCAGTCACTGGAGGCAAGGTGGGTGAAGAGTCTTGCCCAGGACACAACGACAGTGGGCACCTTCAGGATCTGGAATTCGAATTTCGAACCCCCAACCTTACGATTATGAGACAACCCGCTCTCCCAACTGCGTCACCGTCGCCCCGACTTTAACAAATGATGAAGATATTTCCTACTAAATAAAGATACAGAGACATGGAGAGGAGCAAAGTGGTTAAACAGCCCATAAATATCTCAAAAACTGACAATGCTAACCAAGAAGCTATGCTAGCGTCGTTAGCGAAGCAATGCTAACAAGTGCCATTTTTCACTTTGTCAAGAATTACATTTGTAACTGCTTGCTTAAAACTTATAAAATACTCGTTCAGGGAAGAACACGCAAACTTAGTGTCATGATTTTGCTGTGTCATTGTTATGATTAATGTCCTACCTTGAAAAGTACTGGCAGATCCATGTTGGCCGAAATACAAGGCCAGTGATAAAAACAAACTTGTCTTGCAAGCTTATTTTGCTGAAACTTGCACATAATATCTGAGACAAGGTCAGTTTGTGCGTCTGGATTAGAGGCTGGACTAGTATATAATGCTAAAACAAGACTTACACAGACAGACTTCCCATCAGTATTATGATGTAACTTGTATGCTGTGCTGTTGATCAAATAAAGGCTTCTTCGAACAAATTCATTTTCCTGAGGTTTTATTAAGTCTCACAACTTCTACTGAACAATCTGCTGTGAAAAACATCCATATGGACCCGGTTTTGGCTTGTCTTCATTGGTGTGTGATAAATCTGTTTATAGTCCGCCAGGAAAACGCCTAAAAAGAGGGAAAAATTGTGATTGCTTTGAGGGGTTTTCTTACCCCTCGGCTTGGCCATACAATAGAGTTCGGGAAATTCCACAGTTACCATGGAGATCGGCCACCTTTGCAGCTGTTAGCATACATTTCCATTGACTAACATTAGCTAAAAACAGTATAAAAAGTGGAGAAAAAAGCAGTGGAACAACTCTGTTAGCTGCTGAGTTACTGCTGGTAAATACATCACACTGTGAACACACTGTGGTGTCCAAGTGTTTTAATGTGAACAATAACTCCAGTATTTTAACTTGTAAAATCTCCATTAGTTTACAATTGCAGCTAATCACATTCCCGAACTCTATACAACAACAGTAGCTTAACACCAGTGAATGAATGACTACAGTGTGGTGCTTTGAGAAACTTGGTAATGCTGGGTTTACACATAAGCACGATGCGTTACGAATGGCATTTTTCCGTCATTCGTGACGTTCGTGACATGACTTAACGCATCTCAATGGGATTCTTAACAGAACGCATCAGCTCGTGACATTCGTGATGTTCGTGGAGAAAGTTTTTGGCTGTCAAAAAATCTTCCACAAATGTCACGATTCAACCACTGTTCGTGGAGTTCGCAACGGAGCGTGTCCTTTCCTGTTGCACAGTGGCGTGAGAGCATTCTTACAGCATTCGTAGGCAGAATCACTGTTTTCACGCTCAAATTGATAGAAACACACGCTACGCCGAGAAGTTAATGTTCGTACCTGCACTATGCCAAAGAAAAGTCACACAAAGTCGGCCAGTCCGCGCTCCAGGCCCGGGACAGCACCTGCTGCTGCCGCTCCTCAGGTGCTGAAGTTGTTCCTCCGGCTTTTGGATTGGATTGGATTGGTTTATTTGAAAGGGGATTTGAAAGGGGAAATTTCTTCCTGTGGTCGTTCCTCCTGAGGTTCGCAAGCCAGTTCCTGCCACCACTATTGCCGCCCCGCTGGAGAACCCGACTGTTATATATTTGTCCCGATTTTCCGTGCGTTTGTGTTAAAAACAAAAAACAAAACAACAGCAAGAAGTGCGCCTTTACCGCACTTCTTACTGTCCTGAATGCATCTCCCACGCTGCCATACGCACTGACCCAAACAACAACGCATGGTTACAGCAGCTATAACATGGATAAGTGTAAAGGCTTATTTACAACTTTTGACATGTAAAACAAGCAGCGATGAGCAGCAGGTAAGACAGGCCTGTTGTTGATGATTATGCAAAATAGTTTCGCCAAATGAGCTAATGATCGACCAGACGAGTGAGAGTCATGGATAAAGAGGTGAAGAGTTCTACGACAGATCCCCAGGAGATCGAGTGCACAGTGAGTGTTTTTATGCTTATTCTGTGGAGTAAAGTCTGGCTGAATGTGCCGCTGTTGCACAGACTCATTTGACATTTGCGCGTGTGTTTATTGCTATTGTTTGTCTTGATAGATTCAGTGTTTGCCCGTGTTACAGTGACAGGAGCATATGACTTAGTTTGGGGTTGAACTGTTGTGACACTCCCATAGACTGTGAAAAACTATTGCTATTCTACAGTATATGGACAGGCCCGACGCTCAGCTGGTCTTCGCTTTTGTGTAACCCGATTTGGGAAGAGCCCAGTGAGTCAGGTGAGAGCACGGCAGAGCAACACGCCTCTGCTCCGTCTCCAACCCGGATTGTGCGGCAGGCGGTTTGTCCACATTCGCCCGATTCTTGACAGATTTCTGACAAAACTCGACAATTCCAAATGACCCGCAACAGCGCGCAGCAGGGCGTAGGAGCGCGCCACGTCCGACGCATGTTCGTGACCGTGCGTAATAATTCGTGCCATTAATCGTAACGCGTAGTAACAGGTCGCAACAGTTTGTGGCGGTGCGTGAAACCTCTACCCCGAATCATCAAATTTCACTCACATTTGTGATCCTCGGCCACGAATGTGGATTCGTGGCATTCGTGACTTGTCGTCGTTATGTGTAAACCCAGCATAACACAGGCTTGAAAACTGCAATACAAGTGTAAGCAATTATTAATAAAGGCTCTTTTAATGTTTATTTTTTATTATTGTGTTAGCTTGTTGCTCCATAACAACCTCTCTGTCTCTCAAAGAGCTACAGTATTTGCAGTGTTCATGTTTACTGGCCCACTTTGTCACAAAAGAGCTGTGAAAATGGACCATTAATTAACCAATGAATAAGCCAACAATTGAAAACAATGTTTGCCAATAACACCTTGGCCTTCATGAATTCTGCTACTTTGAGAAAATGTTTATAAATACACAACTCGTGTCAGAGGTCGCTCCAGCAGCAGCTTCCATCACCACATCGCTGACGTGCAAACGCTGACAAGGCCTCGACGCAGCGTGCCAATCGTCCACGCTCCCCCCGGGTGAGATGTCAACCCTTAAAATTATTATTATAGCCTCTCAGACAGAGTGGATGTGTGGAGCCTGGAGTAGTGCAGCGCTGAATCCTCCTCCTGTGGATCTAGCCCACGTAACGGGCGCAGGCTTTGACTCGATGCAGATTTTGAGCGAGCGTGGCAGTGACATGTGCGCAGACAGCTCTCCACTCTGCAGACGACTGTACGGCTCTGGGAGAGACAAGGAACAAGCCATGGTTCTGTCAGCCGTAGTGTAAAACTCCATCTGAAAACGGAACGGCTCAATCGATGCTTGGGCTGGTGCGGGTGGGCGACACGGCAATACATTCATATGGCCTTTTCAGAGTCATTTTCAGATACATTTTCTACAGCCGAGGGCAATGTTTTGAGCTCATCCTTATGTACACATATCACACTTCGTAACAGGAAACGAAAGCTACCTTCTTCCAATGATAAATGTATCTTTCACTCTCTCAAGGCATGACGGAGACTGACCTAAAAAATTCCATTTCCATTTAGCACAGTTCAGCCCTATTTGGTTCAGGACGTTGTACGAGGCTTCACTTTACTTCCAGTACAGTGCGCAACACAAACTTCTACAACACACAGGAGGCTGCTAAAACAAAGCCAGGGGAGTCTGCAGACGTTAGGTGGACACTCTAGACTAATGCAGTGTTTCCAACGAGGGGTATAAGGACCCCAGGGGGTACGTGAGCCCTAAGCAGGGTTACTAAAATAAGGTGAAACTGATCAGTATTTTAAAATCATTTTAAAAGAACATTTATTTTTAATGATGTTTTTCAGTTAAAGGTTCAAATCTTCAGACCTTTTGCTTTATTTTGAACATTGTAGAAAACCTGAATCATCGACTGGACTGGGTTTAGGTAAAGTTGAGGACGTTTCGCTTCAGTCACAGAAGCTTCTTCTTTACTCTTTAGGTCAGAAAAAATACACTTTAACCCAAACTGGGGTTAAAGTCAGGCTCCTCCCAGAAGGAGGGAACCCAAACTGCCAAACATCCCTATTGTTTACATTCACTCAACTAGCAAGTCTTTGTTCTGTTCTACTGCTGAGTCACTGGGCGACCCATTTGCCTTAACAAAAGAGGATCGTTCACCTGATCTCATTAGGCCCCCCCCAACTAAATGCTAATAAATCCAAGTTCAGTAAGTAATTTCCTAAATGATTACACTCCTGAGGCAAGGGGTACAAAATGAAACACTCCTAACAATCCTAACCACCGGTGGTTCTAGCCAATCACGTGACAGTATTCCTGTGAATCACATTTGCCGACAACAGAAGCACTTTGATGGATACGAATTAACAACACGGTAACAACGGTAAAACATGCGGTGCTGTTACAGACGTACAAATTTACATAGCATTTAAAAAAACGTTATATTTGAAAAACCAGCATTATCCGGCTCGAGGGACCAATTTGTTGGATACAAAAAGTTTATATTGGCGCCACAAAGCCACCTGGAGTCAACACCTGCCATTTAAAGTTATTTATTCCTCCATGTTTAAGTAAGTTGCCATGATTCTGCAAGTTTAAACATGCATTTCCATAATATCAGTCAAAGAATAACTGTATTCTCAAATAATTAAATGCTGAGTTCATTCTTTTTTACTGTAATTGATTAATTTTATGTTGATGTTTTATTGATTGATTTTATCTGTTTTCTTGTAATTTTCTGCAACTGTGAAGCACTTTGAATTGCCTTGTGTATGAATTGTGCTCTACAAATAAACTTGCCTTGCCTTGCCTTGCCTTTGAACATTTAAGACCAGAGCCACTCCAGACTGATTTGTATAGATACAGTTTGTGTGTCACCTGCACAGTCATAAATAGTACAATGTTCATTTAAATGTTTCTTTTTTGTTGTTGTAACTGTCGACAAAAGCAAACTGCAAAAATATAGACAATATAGTATTTAGGGGATGGTATATACAAAGGAATATAGATCATTGTCATAGCAGAACCGTATTGTAATCCATAAATGTGTTTCTTGCGGTGAATTGTATGATTGTATGCACCATTCTCAGATTCTCTCTTGCTGCAACAATGTGACCGGTTTAAGCAATCGTCCCCTTTATGATGAAAACATCTGTTGTGCTTGACTGAATGGAGAATGAGCCCCACTCAACATGGCCGCCTCACATGAATATTTATGGAACCCACAGGAGGAATCTTAGAGCCACTGTGAACCTACTTAAAGCCGCTTGATAACAGGCCACAGCTAATTACACTCCTCATTAGAAAACAGAACGCGAGTCAAGACGATGCCACGCCGCCGCGGTAAACACAAGTCAATCTGTTAAAAGCCAATGAGCGAACTTCTAAAGACACTTTCAAAACAACTCCCAATTAGGGCTGCGACTAATTATTATCTTAGTAATCAGCTAGTCAGCGATTAGTCAACTGAATGATTATTTCTGTTGTGCATTTAATGTTTAAATACACATTTAACTAGACTGAACTTAAGGCAACTTTATGGTATACCAAACGGGTTTTATTTTATTGCCTGCTCCTTTTTCCATCATAGCGAACCACCAAGAATATATTAAAGTGGACGTCCTGCATGATTGAGGCTTAAAACAATATTTTTGGTACCCCAGATTTGATATTCTATTTTTAATAATTTGAAAAAAGGTCTATGTAAGGATTAGACCAGCTCTGAGACAAACTTTAAGTTTCAAGTTATGCACACACTTTGTGAACAGAACTGGTCAGAATGGTCCAACAGTGGGTCGGATTATAAGATTTCAAAATGCGGAGGACAGTTTTGGCTTTTAATTATGGAAGTACGCCCAGGAAGTACAGATCGGAGCTTCAATGATATAAGAAGAAATGACTGATTTAGTAAAGTGAACAAGATTACTCCAAAATGTGTGAATGAAGTGAAATTCTACTCCAAGTATGTTTTTTTGATAAGGGAAGAGCGCTACAACATGGTTTAAAGTCTCTGTCACGGCGAAATATGGACAGAGACAATTGATCATCTCAGACTCCAGCCATGTTCTGAACACTGAGTATGTGCTGTTACCATCTAAGCAGCAGACATACTGTGTGCCACGCTTTAATAGGGTCCGACTGAGGATTCAGTCCCGAAATTAATGAGGAGCGTAACTCATAAATTCAAAATGTGTAGTGGCGAGTGGACAATTGTTTTTCATGTCTTTGTGAAATGTTCTGTGTCTGTATAGTGTGGATACGGAGCAGCTGCGAAACTAATTTTAGATACTTGGATCTGACAATTATCTATCTATCTATCTATCTATGCATAATATACAATATTGTTCCATATGAGAAAAATAACACTCTTTAGTGTTTACCCTTTCAATTGATATATTTTATTGCTGGTTCAAATGATCTTTCAAAGTTGTTTTCTTCTTATGTGCAGAGGTCTAGTCACCTCCAGTCCCCAAGGGTTAAAGTGGACTTATCGTGCAGAATTATGGCTTACAAACATCCTTTATGGTTCCCTGGCTGGTACTGATATTTTACATTTTACAATTTGAAATACCCCTCCCTGAACCGCCACCTTAACGTGGTGGAGGGTTTGAGCGCCCGGATGATCCTGGAGCTCTGTTGTCGGGGGCTTCATGCCCCTGGTAGGGTCTCCCATGGCAAACAGGTCCTAGGTGACGGGTCAGACAAAGAGCGGTTCAGAAGCCCCTTATGAGAGACCAACAGGCCTGATTAGAATCGTGAGGCCGTCCCTCTGTGGACCCACCACCTGCAGGAGGAGCCATAGGGGCTGGTGCAATGTGATTTGGGAGCTCCAACTGCTGCCCTCACGACCCGGCAACGGACAAGTGGAAGAAGATGGATGGATGGATGGATGGATGGACAATTGGAAATAATGTCTAAGGATAAGACAGTGATACTGAGATATAAGAGGCGCAGATTAGAGGACGTCAGAGGTCAAAGTAAATGCTAAAAAAAACATGGTTTTGTCTCTCTGAACCTCTCACTGTAGCTTTAAGATCATGTCCGCTTTTGTTTACTCACCCACTTCACTGCAAAAACAAGCAGCCGCAGCTGACCTTTCCATTTCCAAAGCAATCATCCCTAAATCATTCCGCGGCTTTGTACAAAACATGCAAACAGTTTGATAGCGGCCGTAACGTTGTCTTTTAGAGCAATTACGGTAAAAGGTCAGCGTCATAACTGATCTGACATAACGCACTGTCTCAACATAAACATCAGAGCTGAGGCAGTTCGTCATCGGCAGAGGACGTGGTTTGGTTTTACTCTGAAATAGCTATTTATGCTGCATTTAGCTTCATTTCAGTTTCAAACATTAATGAGTCGGAGGAATATCGCTGGGCCTTAGACCGTGACTGTAAATGACACTCGCCTGTAATTACTCCTCGCAAATGTAGCGCATAGAATGAAATAGGAAGGATTATATATTCTGTAAGTTATGGGGGGAAAATGTGTGCGTTCAGGCATTTTGTTTGTAATTTAAAAAAATATGGTTTGATACAGTAATATTGGGCCCGGAGTGACAAAATACTGTTAGGACAGTGGCCAAAGCAATCCAGTTCAAAATTCCAATAATAGGAAAAGGTCATGTGACTAAACCCCATCCATAGGTACAGTAGTATATTAGGGTTGGTGGTATTTTTGATATTCCTTGGAAACAGCCTTATTAATTCCTTTTTCTACCTACTTTATTTCCTTGTTTGTGCTTCTAACCATGTTGTTTGTTGTCCTATACATCCAGTTTCTTCCGTTTTATCAGGGGCCGGGTCATGGAGGCAGCAGACTGAGCAGAGCACACCTCCTCCAGCTGTTCTGGGGGACCCCGAGACGACACTAGGCCAGCTCAGAGACATAGTTCCTCCAGCGTGTCCTGGGTCTCCACGAGGCCTCCTCCAACAGGACATGTCTCCGTAACAGATGCCCGAGCCTCAGCTGCTCTTATCACTGCCCTAACTCATTCCGGCCGCTTGTATCCGTGATCCTGTCTTTCCCGTCATTACCCAGATCTCATAACAATAGGTGACGGCAGGAACGTAGATCGACCGCTAAATCGAGAGCTTTGTTCCTTCATAAGAAATATTCTAGTGTCACGTGTTTGTTTCATTCAAGCATCTTTGACCAATCTTGCATTTTCAGTTTGTAAAAGGTAAAATGGTAAATGGTCTCAATTTATAAAGTGCTTTAAAGCAAAGGACCGCTCTCTCTTTCACGCACCAATGTACACAGACACTTTGTCTCCTTGGAAAGGGTTTAAAAACTCTGTTGTGCCTGATGTCATTCGGTACAACACACAACGAAGTACATCTTTCAAATAGAATAGCCTGATGCTATTGCTTTCTGCCCTCTGCTGTATACACAGAATTAAAATGTTAAATCAAATGTATTATGCTAAAATGTCCAAATGTAGTTTAAACCATATTATAGGACCTCATACTATATATGAGTTTGTGACCATAATAATTAACGGATAATTAAATCCCGTCTTTATTTATTTCCTCTATTTGGTCAGGCAAAACATTAGGAACAAATTCTTATTTACAATGTTGGCCTGCACTTAAAGGTACACACACTTTGAACTCATTTTAATAATTGTTCTTCTCTGCTGTTGTTATTAGCTTCATTTTGATCCATTTCACCTCCAAATGAGCACTAGATGTCGCTCTTGCGCCCTCTGCTGGTGTTTCGTGTGTCTAAAATCCATCCCAAATATGCGCTGGAGATATTCTCTAGACATTATTTCCAGTTCCGCGACTTGAATTGCCAAAGCTAAGCGCCCAAAGCACTAGTGAAGCTTGTATCCCGGCTTGTAACAGCTCATGTGTTCTGTGTCTAAAGTCGTCCTCAGCGCTGTCAGTGAACCGTGACACAGGGCATTACATAAGCCTCAGACCAGACTCATTCGCCTGAGCCGCTGTTTTTAAAGCTTTTAGAAAACATCGGTCCACATGCTCACTCACGGAATCGACAACAGCAACCGCAACGTTATGTTTTCACAACAGAGTTTGGGATTGTGTCGGCAAAACTACAAGTATTAAGAAAAGAATGGAGATGGTATGATATTGGGTCTGGAACAATACACCACTTTAAAATATATTTTGAATACTTTCATATAATTAATGCTCTACAATCTATCTGCAGATTTTGCCTCCACTTAAGGGCTGCTAAGTGCATTTTTATTCTTCACTTTTTGTACCAGGAACAGTTATGTTAATGCAGGTTTCAGTCTTAACACTTCACTCAGATGGCATTTGGTTTATTACTTTTGGACACATGACACACATGAGCCCAGGGCTGGAGTAGCAGAAAAAAATCTTTGGGTCAAGACCGACCCCCTATTGCAATGCAATAATCGAGGCCATTAGCAATACAATAAACCCTTGAACTAAAACAGTATACGCTACAAAACAGAGGACAATAACTGCATGTTGTTTCTGCCGAATTCAAGCTAACGTCTCAAAGCACTCACACTTTTGACCTTGTCTTTAACAACTTGCTGCAACATTTGTAAAATTACTAAACAATCTTAAAATGTGCGTGGCGTTAATGAGGTTCGTCTTGAGACTGCGACACAAATAAACTTCACAAAACCAACCACATGATCACACTGTTGATTTAGGTAATAAAATGGTAAAGTTAGGAAGATGTATAGTGAGAATAGAAGTCCCCAAAAAGGCAAAAACATTGTAAATCTTCTCAATGGTAACCAGAAGCTTTCCTGACGACCAGGGGCAGAAGGGCGAGTCACCTGACCACTCCCAACATGCACCTCTTTGCATCAATGTGTCTAAAACATATAGAAATAAAGATCTGAGGTTCTGTGGGTCCTGAAGGGTGTGACAAAAATGAATGGCAAATATGATGTGGGGGGAATGATTAATATATATCCAAGAAACTGGTCCCATTGTTCATTATGAGAGACTATCTGAGAATCATAACTCAAGACAGCGCCAACAGGGGTTTAAAAAGGCGCCAGATGGAACTAGTGGAGGAGTTACATCCAAATATTGATCTGATTAGTAGACTTTAAGCATTGCTTCAGCCTATTCCTTTTTTGGTTGAATATTTGTGTTTGTTTTGTTATTGTTACTGTTTGGAAATCTAAATGCATCAATCAACCAAAAAAATAAACCATTCACTTTGCAGTTTCTATTGTGGGCCGATGTGGAGCAGTACAGGCCCGTTCACTCATCTGGTCTGACCGGCCCAAAAGTACGTACCCGGTGCTCCCGATGGCCAGTCCAGCCTTGCATGAGTCTTAGTCAAAAAAGGTCCAGTTCTATTTACTATCATGGATAACTGAGATTTTGTTTGTTTGTTTTAAACTAACAAGAGTTTGCCGTGTGACTCACTCTACCATCTGATGAGACTTGACATCTTTGGCCTTGATGAAGGTGATTAGATGATTTTCGAAACGTTGACCTTCTTGGCCACAAAAGGTTCAGCACAAGGACTCGTGTGTCTGGACGCATGACTGTTTTCCTTTTCAAAATGTTTAAGGTTAACCACAATACTGAATCGCAATCTGTATCGTGTAAGCGTATAACACTACATCAGCTATTTTCCATATAACGTATACAACAGCGATGCTAAACCCGGACACCTTACCTTCAGTATTCAAATGACTTTTCAAGGCGCGAATATATTTACAGTCAGCTACTTCACTGACTCCAGGCGCCGTCTCCAAAGTGAATACAGCACATTTTGAATTCAGACCCACAAAAGCCAAGGTCCTACTCGCTCCGCTGACGGAGGACGAGCTGCTGCACGTTTTGTCGAGGTGATTTTTCATCCGGTTGTCCCTGTAAAGCTTGGCGGATGTGGATCGATCTGAAAGAACTAAAGCCCGGTGGACGTCAGAGACCAGGCCTTCGACGCTTTCGCATCAAGGCCGCTCACTGCCGCACGCCAAAGTATTTGAAAGCAACAAAATCCGATTGAAATGAGGGACGGTAGAAAGATAAATGTGCAGTGGCTTTGGACTTCATTAAGTAGAAGTCTGACACTAAAATGATATAAATGCACTTTCTCTTGGGGGGAAAATAACTTGTGATGTCACATGAACGCAACAAGCTGTCACGGAGCAAAGGATTACCGAGCACTGCTTTGACTTAATCCAAAAAGCGTTACGCAATGCAAAACCAAAGAAGGTTAGGACAAAACTACGACAATGTGTTCAACGTCTCACCCCACTTCTCACTTAAAAAAGGATTAGCATGATCAATCGTGTAACCAATGTGTTGTTTTTGAAACTGTTCTGTGTCCTGATTAGTGCTCTCGCTCACCTTTCATGAACAGTTCAAGAACCTGCCATTAGTTTGACAAAAGAGCTGCAAATGATCTTGACACAAACACAGCAATCACCTGTATTGTTAGAATAAGACAGTGGGATAAACATCAGGCAGGAAGGTGTTAGAAAAGGAGTGGAGCTTCGATATATTTCTTACAGGCGTAACACACCAGCACAAAAACCTGGTTCTCAAGTGTGTCCACGCTGGCTGTCTGACTCAGGAGTGTAGGATTGGGTGGTATTGACAAAAGTAAATATCTCAATAGTTTTGGGGACCTTCTCATTAACGATGACAAAGCGATATTTTTGCAAACCATCAGAAATATGCAAAAATGTGCTGACAAACTAAACTAAACTAAACTAAATTTACATTGCTTTGTCAGTCAACAGACTACATTGTTCTTCATTATTTGTTGTTACTTTGCCCTATGTTCCTTTGTTTATGATTTGCTACCCTGCAAATGTTAAATGAAATGCTATTGTTTTATTTTTGGGGTGGGCGCTTATAAGCCTTTGGCTTCGGCCCACTCCCTTTGAGCAGGTTAACTGCTCAAACAACTAAATCAACTAAACTAAACTAACTAAACTCTTACCCCATTTGTTACCAATTTTTCCCTTATCATTTCAATTTCTTTTTATCGTTTTCCCCCATTTATTTCCCAACTTCTACCAACTTTTCCCCTAGTTTTTCCCCATTCCTCCCCCCCCCAAATTTCCCACGTTTTTTTTTCTAAATTTCTCCAAATGTTCCCCATTTATTCCAAAATTTTTCTCAAATTTTTCCCCATATTTTCTCAAATTAAAAAAAAAATGTCCCCCAATTTCTACCCCTAATTTTTTCCGTATTTTTCATTTTTTATAACAATTTTTCACCCCATTTATTTCCCAAATTCTTCTGTAGTTCTTCCCCGTTTACCCCCAAATTTTCCCCATGTTTTTTCCTTCATCTTTCCAAATTTACCTATTTATTTCCCAATTTTAGCCTATTTTTCCCAACATTTTCTCAAAATTTCCCAATTTTCCCCCCGAATTTCTACCTATTTTGTTCCCTATTACCTTGTGGACGATATATTGCCCAGCTCTAAGAGAGTTTCATGAAATGGGTTTTCATGGCTGAGCGGCTACAGCAAAACCATACATCACCGAGTGCAAAGCAAAAGCGTCAGAAGCGGTGATGTAAAGCACGCCGTCGCCGCCGCTGGACTCCAGAGCAGTGAAGATGCTTTCACACTGGGGTGACGAATCATGCTTCACTCTCTGGCAACCTGAGGGATGAGGCTGGGGTTTCCACGGAGAAGACATTGAACTTTGTGCCAGTGTGAATTTCAGGTGGATTTGCAGGATTTACAAACATGGTCAAAAAAATCTTGAAAAATTCAGTAAGGTATGTAAACTTTCAAGCACAACTTCCCTGTAAAGAGCTCAGTCAAAGCTTTAATGAGCCTCCCACAACTCCCTAGTCCTCAGGGGAGCGGAGAAACTTTGTGGTGATAATCGGTCAGTTTGTACACCTATTTTATGTGTTTAATGTTGTAGACTTTTTTGGAACCATTGTGGCAACGTCGGGATCACCAATGTGGCGAGAAAGAAGGAGACACAAGCAAGCTGCAAGTGAGTCATCTTTATTCTTTCTGTGGCAACTTCACAATGGCCGAAATCAGGACGAACAAAACAGCTAGGGCTCAGACACGCCCCCAAACCTCAAAACCCGCTGGGTGAGAGGCACCTCCCCAACACAAACACCACACCGTAAGACATTTTTGTCTTACCTACTAAGCATGAATATTCAGCACCCCACGAATCAGTCGACCTCTATTAGATACATTTCTATGATTGAAACCTTTACTCTTATAATAAATGTTTAACTTAAGGCTCTTTCAAATTACATCAAATTAAATTACTTCTTAATATCGGCCTATATGTCAGCTATTGGTCATCCCCCTTCTTATCGGTATTGGTATCGGCCCCCAAAACTCCATATCGGTCGGGCCGTATTCAAAAGCCCCCATGATTTGTCACTAGACAGATTCAGACGAGGCTCCTGCCGTGTACAAAGCGCTGTGCAAATGGCCACACTTACGTGGCATTTTCCGACCTTTGGAGTAAGACTTTCCGAGATCGTCAATCACCTCCAGTACGCCAGAGCTGCAGCTAAAGCCGCCGCCGTTGCCGCCGCAGTGTGTATTCAAATAAGAGTGATTGCACCTCCACGTCCATGGCATTTCCAGCGCGCGGCCCACCTCCAAGAGAGCGTGGAAATAACTGTTCCTAATCCCGCCTTAGCTCCGCCTCAGCGCCCCGGCCGCTTCTCCGACAGGATTCGAAAACAAAAGAGCGGCGAAAATACCAAGAGGGGCACCTGAATGGTTTCAAATCAGCCCCACAAAGGCGGGAGCGGGAGGACACGGAGACACAGGCCGTGATCCCCTTTGAATGAGGAAGTTAAGACTCTTGAGTAGTTGCTCACTTCAGCCAACACAAAGCCTCCCATTCAGCGGCAGTAATAATGAACACGCTACAGTCGGGACGGTGAAAAGGCTTAGAAACATATCAATGGAAGTTTATTTTTCTTCAACAATAACCTGAATTCTATGGTCGCAGTTGCTTTGATCTGTTTTATAGGAAATATCTATCTAATGCATTTGGATGACAAATGTGTTTAAGGAGTGAAATTGTGAGCAGTGTTCTACAAAAGAGCAATAGACTTTGGGAACTGCATTCAAGCCGTGAATCTTTCAAGGTTTTGTCAAAAGAGTGTTGCCTTTGTGAAATGAGAGCAGTCAGTGGTGACTCAGCGTCTTTCCAATCGAGAAAAACTGTAAGCCACAAGATCAACAAGTCTAATTTGCAGACCCAATCACAACACAATATGAAGACTTTGAATGAACGTGGATTGTTGTTGTGAACTTGGGCTGCATGAAATGAGAAAGTAAACTGCGATATTTTACTGAACCATTTACTGTTCCAGTCAATTTAGACAAAGCGCTGCTGTATACATGGAAATAGGGCTGCTCGATTTTGACAAAAAAACGAATTACGTTTTTTTCGGACTAAATACTAAAATGATGAGTGAAGGAAGTCGTGTTACTTTAAGACTCTCAAACGACATATTCTGGCTGAAATTGCCCCACATTTGAACAATACACAATAATCTATAATCTAAGATATTTGGTTTCATGTGGACAGCGCCCTCTTCTGGAGAAGTTTCCCTGTCATTCAGAGTACCTTTGGGGGACAGACACGTAAATAAATGGTGAATGGTCACATTCATATAGCACCTTTCCACCTGCTTTAGGCACTCAAAGCGCTTTACATCAAGAAACCAGACACCCATTCACACTCTCATTCATACACCAATGTATGCAGACACTGGGGGCAAGGTGGGTGAAGTGTCTTGCCCAAGGACACAACGACAATGTGCATTTTTTGTTTTGATATTTCTTTGAAACATAGTGAATCCTCTTTTACTTGAAACACATGTGAACTGCATGAAAAGATACATAAATTGCGACATTTGATGACTTCAAAATTGCAATAACAATATTACAGTGTCATTTTATGGAGCCATTTCACCGCAGTGTGTTCCATTTATTTGAAAAAGTGGAATACTGATCCAACCCTGACGTCATGAGTTCAAGTCTCGGCTCTAATGGTTCGGTGAATGTCTCTCCTCACTCTATACCCCAAAGATTCGTAAGTTACTTGCTTTTCTGTAAACTGGGGCAAGACAAAACTTAAGTAATGGATAAATAAACACTAAATCATGACCAAAACAAGACTCTGTTTGAACTAAATTAGAAAATCCCTGACTGCACAATGTTAAAATACCATGTTCTCGCTGAAAAGGGGAAATGTCAGATGGAAGACCTCGGTGATTTTGCATTGTGCTGTAATGTAGCTTCTTGCGATTTGTCAATAGATGGTTCCGCTTTACTGTGAATATAGACAATAGAGATGTATAAAAACATTGAAAAGACTGTCAAATAAAGCCTACGGGCCCCAAAAGAAATCCTTAAACGAAACAAAAGGTCATTGTCCTGGTCTGCCGGTGCTGCTGGCTCTGATCGATCCATGCACAGCTCTTTCCCGGTGAGGACACATCGACTGGTTCTAGGGTCTAATCTCCTGAAACGCTGCAGCGCTCCCCCTGATCTTTAGAGACACAGGATTCGGGCTGCGCTAAAACAAACGTGTCAGAAATCATTCAGCGCGGCCACTGCTCTGTTTGAAGAGCCGCTCAGCCCACAGCGGGGACTCACAGCAAATATTTTCAACAAACCAAAGTGTCTTATCTTTATCTGCAGCGACGGCGGAGTTTGAAATTGTATCGACTTGGAAAATGTCTTTCAGGAACGCGTCCCTGCCCTTAGATCTGCTACCGAGGGCAAAGGTGAACAATGTTTTTTCCACTGCAGCAACATTTACCACGAAATAGATTCCATTTTATTTCTCAGATGTCCACAAACTGCGGCATTGGGATTGGCTGTAGAACTGTTGGTTTAAAATAGCCATAGATAAAATAAGTGCCCATTGCATCTGCGTACTCGTGGGTCAATCGGGTTCTCCAATTGTAGCTACCAAACAACCCACGCCGCTTTCGAAATGTGTGCGCGAGTACAGGTAGCGGAGCGCGATCAGTGAAGTTCATCGATCCGTAACCGTGAACCGTACGGCTTACAGGCTTTGGTTTAAAAACTCCAAGTCTCAAGTGACGTTTCTTGCACACATGGGGAAAAGGGCTTTTGTTCACTCTGCTCCTTCTACATGGAACACGTTGCAAAAAGACTGGAAAATAACTTATCTTATTCCATTGAACGAATTTAAGTCCAGAGTGAGAGCACTTGAGTCGACCTCTTGTAAATGTTTTTTATAATGAGTATGTAATGTGTATGTAATTCTGTAACTGTATCTTTTGCTGCCTCTTGGCCAGGGCTCCCTTGAAAAGAGGTTTTTTAATCTCAATGGGACTTTCCTGGTTAAATAAAGGTTAAATAAAAAAATAAAAAACATGTATTTTGTCAGTTTTGTGAAACCGAGGGAACAGACAGTAGCTGACCATGGCGGACAGGGGAACGAGTAGAGAGACAGAACCTGGCATCAGCCCGACACTGTCACTTATGGAATCGTTTAAATCCATCCAGGAATTACAGAAAAGTTTCCAAATGGTGTTGATGTTAAATATAGTGGATACATTTTTGTGTGACAAATTAGCGATCGATTCGCTGCGTCGTCAGGTCACTTCACTCACAAAAAAAATATAATGCAGTTGGACAACAAGCTGAGCTGGGCGGCGAACATGGACGCTGTTTACAAGAAGGGGCAGAGTAGGATGTACTTTCTTAGACGGCTGGCCTCATTCAGGGTATGTTCTAAGTTATTGTACATGTTTTATCAGTCTATTGTGTCCAGTGTTCTTTTTTATGCTGTTGTATGTTGGGGGGTCAGCGCAAGAAAAAGGGACACTCAGGGGCTGGACCGGCTCATTAGGAATGCGGGTTCGGTGGTTGGACTGGGCCTGGACTCAGTGGAGAAGGTGGTGGAGCAGAGGACGCTCTCTAAGATCAGGGCGATCCTGTCCAATCTGAGCCACCCCCTTAACTCGGTCTTCTCCCGCCAGAGAAGCGCTGTGAGCTCCAGACTCCGCTCTCTGAGATGCTCCAAGGACAGATTGAAGAACTCTTTTGTCCCTCATGCTATCAGGCTCTATAGAGCCACGTCAGGGAGGAGCAGAGGAGGAGGAGAGAGGGAAATGTGTTGAACATTGTCTAGCAGTGCCTTAACTTAACTTCTCTTGTATTTATTATTTTCTTTAAAATGTGTTTTTTAACTTTTTAATTTTGTAGATCCTGCTTTGTTGTGTGAATGTGAGCAAGAGACTAATTCACAATTTCCTTCAGGATCAATAAAGTATTTATCTATCTATCTATCTATCTATCTATCTATCTATCTATCTATCTATCTATCTATCTAATGGATTTTGCTTCAAATGTATGTGGGTAAGTGGATCTAGTCTGGCCACAATTAATAAAGATTTTGTTTCCTGTCCACCTCCTTACTGACAAAAAAAGGATTGTATGTTGTCTTTATTTCTTATCCCTGTTTAAGCAGGCACTTTTGACAGCATCCCTTCGTATCATACAGTTTTTTAGTTCTTTCCGTTTCTGTCTATCGCCGTACACAGTCCTGATTGTAATCATCCTGACAAAGCTAATATTGTAACAGGCTCCACGGCGACTACAAAAACACTCTAACTGAATTAGTCTAATTCATTAACTTTCCAGCGGTTGAAATGGTAAACAAGACCAAATAAATTATATTTGGGCATAAAGCAATATCTAACCTAAACATTGAGATTGATGGTGTAAAAATTGATGAAAGACTCAGTTGGAAATCACACATTAATCATGTTCAAATTAAATTGTCAAGAAGCATTGCTGTTCTAAACAAAGCAAAACAGGTATTGGATCAACCAGCACTCCACATACTGTATTATTCATTAGTTTTTCCGTATTTACTGTATTGTATTGAAACGTGGGGTAACAGTTATAAAACTGCTCTAAATTCATTATCTATTCTTCACAAAAGAGCCGTTAGATTTATCCATAAGGTAGGTTACAGGGAACATACAAAATGTGTTATTCTTACAATCTAATATACTTAAATTCTATGACCTTGTAAATGTTCAAACTGCCCAAATTATGTATAAAGCAAATGCACTTTTGCTAACATTTAACCTTCAAAAAATGTTCCGTAACAGAGAAGGAGGCTACAATCTTAGAGGGAACTCAATTTTTTAAACAACCCCAGATTCATAAAACCAAAAAAAGCTTTTGTGTATCGGTATGTGGAGTCAAACTATGGAAAAACTGAAGGGAGACCTCAAGGAATGTATAGACATTCATCACTTTAAAATGCTTTACAAAAAGAAAGTTCTGAAAGCCAAAGAAGGAGTTATTAATTATATAGGATGTACTCAAGTAGATTTCTTTGAATAGTATACTATTTTGGTTCTGTGGCATATAAATTATACATAATATGTCTATAATTGTGTGTATATATGTGTTTTTCTCGCTAGCAAAACTGTTTATCTGTTATATTAACTGTTTTGTGAAAGGAAGCAACCACTGGAGGAGCTGGTGGTGATGGCAGGGTGGTGACCGGTCGTGTGGTGGTTGGGGCTGGTCCTAGGGGTGGTGGGAGGGTGGCGTGGTGAGGTTGTTATGTGGGGGGCGCTGTATCTCTCTACAATTACATTGATATGTTGCCACGTGACGGAAAACCGTAGGAAAATTAAAGTGATTGGCACATTTGGTTGGAAAATGCAAATTCAAGTATTGTACCCATTGGTTGAATACTACAAGCCATTGTGCATTACTGAAATAATGTTTTAAAGAAAGAAGGAAAAACAACAACAACAGGGGGAAAAAAGTAAAAAACTAAACTAAAAACAAATCGAACTTCTCAGACCAACAAATTGTATTTGTGGTCGTACTGACTGAACGTGGCGTCCTGTCACTTGTTGGAGGGAGATTTGTGCTTCACTGGCTCGGTGCTTTTGGTGTGTTGCTGGTGTGTTGCTGGTGTGTTGTTGCGTTGCCGGCTGCAGCTGGGATTGGCTGGGATCATTGTGCTGACTGTTGGCGTCAGGTTGTTATGCACTGAACTGCTACTGGCTCCAACAACATTAATGAAAATATGATATTAACAGGAGTGGGAATGTATAAGTTATACTTCCTCCCACTCCTTTTCGAGTTTATGTACAGTCTTATGTATATATGAATGCATGTTAAATTGTTGCAGAAGCTGCGCATGTTAATGTAAACGATAGTCATGTTTATATGTATTGTACACTGAACTCGGAATAAACAATCAATCAATCAATCAATCAATCAATCAATAAATGGTCTCAACTTATATAGCGCTTTTCCACCGACATTAGGCACTCAAAGCGCATTACAGTAAGGAACCAGTCACCCATTCACACTGTCATTCATACACCAGTGTACGCAGACACTGGAGGCAAGGTGGGTGAACCCCTGACCTTCTGATCATGAGATGACCCGCTCTACCATCTCCGCCACTGTCGCTATGATGGTCCCAATCATAGGCCTATCTACAAGAAACAAAAACTGTCACAAAGTTAAATGTCTTCTCTCTCAGCACTTATCCACTCAGGTCAAATGACTGTCTCCATAAAGGAATCTCGTGAACGTAACCTATTTGTATTTCCTTCACTTTGTTGCATTACAGAGGGAATACAAAAATGTCCCTTTAAAGCCCATTATCTATCACCAAACACTGTTCAAAGCCATTTTGCACACAGCAGGGACCAGTTCAAAAACCTGACCAGCATTTTTCTTTTCTTTATAAAGACATCTGAAGTGTAAAATGTCAATGCTGAGGTGCGCCAAAGAATGTTTAATAGCCTCAACAAGGAACAATTTGTCCACTTTTATAGTCCAGTGTAGTGTTCTGTATAAATAAACTTTCCTCTTCAATGCCAGTCCGGGAAACCTCTCAGGACTATTGAACCCGGGACCTTCTCGCTGTGAAGCAAGACCACCAGTGAAAACAACTCAATCAGGATTCAATTACAATTGCACAGCCGTAACACAATCACCAATTCCTTTTCTTTTCATTTAACAACTATTGGACAATACTCCAAACTGGTTTAGATCAGGTTTGGATTGGTTTAAAGCGGGTTTGGATTGGTTTAAACCGGGTTTGGACTGGATTAGACTAGTTTTAGGACTGGCTTAGATTATGTTTATCAGGTTTGGTCTGGTTTCGATCGGGTTTGGACTGGCTTAGATCAGGTTTGACTGGCTTAAACTGGATTTGTTCTGGTTTTCACAGGTTTGGACTGCATTAGACCGGGTTTGAACTGGTTTAAACAAATTTAGGACTGGCTTAGATCAGGTTTATCAGGTTTGGACTGGTTGAGAGTGGGTTTAGATCAGGTCTGGATTGGTTTAAATCGGGTTTGGACTGGATTAGACTAGTTTTGGGACTGGTTTAGATCCGGTTTGGACTGGTTTAGATCAGGTTTGGATTGGTTTAAACCGGGTTTGAACTGGTTTAAACTAATTTTAGGACTGGCTTAGATCAGGTTTATCAGGTGTGGACTGGTTGAAAGTGGGTTTAGATCAGGTTTAGATTGGTTTAAATAGGGTTTGGACTGAATTAGACTAGTTTTGGGACTGGTTTAGATCCGGTTTGGACTGGTTTCGATCGGGTTTGAAGTGGTTTGAACTAGTTTTAGATCAGGTTTGGACTGGTTTAGATCAGGTTTGGATTGGTTTAAACCGGGTTTGAACTGGTTTAAACTAGTTTTAGGACTGGCTTAGATCAGGTTTGGACTGGTTGAGAGTGGCTTTAGATCAGGTTTATCAGGTTGGACTGGTTTAGATCAGGTTTGGATTGGTTTAAATCGGGTTTGAACTGGTTTAAACTAGTTTTAGGACTGGCTTAGATCAGGTTTGGACTGGTTGAGAGTGGCTTTAGATCAGGTTTAGATTGGTTTAAATCGGGTTTGGACTGGATTAGACCAGTTTTAGGACTGGCTTTAGATCAGGTTTATCAGGTTTGGACTGGTTTCGATCGGGTTTGAAGTGGTTTGAACTAGTTTTAGATCAGGTTTGGACTGGTTTAGATCAGGTTTGGATTGGTTTAAACCGGGTTTGAACTGGTTTAAACTAGTTTTAGGACTGGCTTAGATCAGGTTTGGACTGGTTGAGAGTGGCTTTAGATCAGGTTTATCAGGTTTGGACTGGTTTAGATCAGGTTTGAAGTGGTTTAAACTAGTTTTAGATCAGGTTTGGGCTGGTTGACACTGGGTTTGACTGATTTAGAGCAGATTGGTACTTTTACCATAGAGGGCTTGTTCAACTGTTTGTTAGAGGTCTGTCATTTTAAAACTAAGAGGTTTATCAAAATATTGTTTTATTATTATCTTTTATGTTTGTTCCCCAAATTCTTAAGACTCTACGGTCTTACAAATAAATAAAATAGATTGTTATGTCAAAAAAGCCACATAACTAAACCACAAAGATTGTTTGCAGCCTCAAAAACCTCTCGTCCACTCCTCGTCCTGTCCTTAAGCTTTACCGAGTAGGTCAAGTTGAAGAGTAAACAGCATGTCCACTCCGCAGGCTCCGCACAGGTCTAAAAGCACAGCCCACACTCAGACTGTAATCCTCGGGGCGCTGGGAGGGACGTGGTCGACTTAACCCCCGGGAGATGCCAACGGGCCAGGCATTTCAGGTCAGGCAGCAGCGGGAATGGGCACCCGCAACAGTTTCTTATGACAATCCTGGCATTCTTCCACGCACAACAACAACACGGAAAGTGGCTTAAAACATGTCACTTTTTGAAGGCGGGACGAAAACAGGTCGGTTTTTAGCGCTGGAGCAATTCCAAATAGAGAGACGAAGTGAAAAGCCTCAACAACATGTGAAGCAAAAGTTGGTCAAAAGTTTGGTCAGGAATTAGACGGATTCGGTGGACACGCCTGATCAACTCTGCAACACCAGACCCCAGACGGAGAGAGGTCAATACACAGATATTCTGATCCTCCAAAATATTTATTTTCCCGCGGATTTTCTGCTCCTTCGCCCAATTTCATTTCTGGCTGAGAAGGTGTTAATCTGAGGGCCAAGTGGAGCCCGACGAATGCCTCACACTTCACAGACTCCGCAACTGCTGTGGCTTCAGACGTTTATTTCAGTTACGTAATCAACCTGCCTTTCCGCCGGCATTAGAGAATTATATGGGAAATTGTAGCAACCACATTTTCAGTTTAGTGGCACCGAAAGGCTTGTACTTAACAATCTTTTGAAGGTTATTTAAGAGGGATTTGTTGATAGCTAATTCCTAGCCCGATTTATTTAGCTTTGAACCTCCAATAAACAAGGCGAAATTTTAATTTTTACAGATTTCTTTTTTTTTTTTACTAACGAGTAGCTTATTCAAAAGCTTTCCAAAATCCCCTCAAAGCCGATAATTGTAGTTAATATGTCGACAAAATAAAACCACCCGCACACTTTTTCTGGCTTTTATTACAACGTTTCAGCCACACTGACCTTCATCAGGGTTAGAGACAAAAGACCAGGCGGAAGTGGCTGTCTGATGAAGGTCAGTGTGACCGAAACACTGCAATAAGTAAGTGCTTTAATTGTCATTGCGTTCAGGTGTTAGTCCTGAGCCGCTGCGACTGAGCGTGCCGCCATTGTGGGCCAACCTGACCAGTATTTTTTGTGGAGGAAGGGGAAATCGGGGGATAAAAGCCAGACAAAAAGAGTGAGACAGTGTGCAGGGGCTTTTCTTTATTTTCTAAGTCAGCCATTCCCAAAGTCCGGGACATCGCGGCCCCCTTATCGATCCGAGATTGTCTCAGGGCCCCCCAATTTACTCAGGAACTCAGGGCCCCTCAATTTTCACAGGGCTTTGTTATTATTTTACTGCTAAAATAACGTAAAAAGTAACATCTAGCAATGACTATAGGCTAAATACTGGTTTTAAGTTGCACATTATAGAAAACACATTTATTTTTCCTTTCAAAATCAATTCTTTTCAAAGTATTTGTTTGTTGTTTGTTGGCCCCGGACCCCACTTTGGGAACAACTGTTCTAATCTAAAACCTTCTTGACTGGAGCTTACAGCCTATAGGCCAGGGTTACGCCACATTTGAAAGCTAAGACCGAACAAACTGATCTAATGTTTATCCTCACGTTGCTGTCTTGTTGTCACTTTTTAGGGCGCTTCTTCTGCGCTTTCTTGTTTTTTGTTGCTATTTTATTGCGTTTTTGTTTGGGGTTTTTTCCCATCAATTTTATGGTGCTTTTTTATCTCGTTTTTGTCGCTTTCTTGATCCTCATCTACATCTCGTTTCTGTCATAGTTTTGACGCGTTTTGACTCGTTTTTGTTGCTCTTTTGATGCTTCTTTGTTGCTCTTTTGATGCTTCTTTGTTGCTTCCATCCTCACTTACGTCTTGGTTGTGTCGCTATTTTGTCAATTCTTTGTGGCTTATTCATACATTTTATGAAGCTTTGTTGTCTTGTTTTTGTCACTTTTTGGATGCGTTTTTGTCGCTCTTTTGATCCTCACATCTCATTTTTGTGGCTATTTTGACGCTTTCACCGAGAAGCTTTTAAATTTGGGTAAAGCCAAACTGGAGGGAATGTGCTCGGTTAATGCGGGGGTTAATAGGTTAAGTATCCTCCTCTCTTACGCACCTGTCGCCTTCTTAGGTTAGGCTAATATTTAACAAAATAAAACCATAAATATAAACCTGGTTTCACCTGGTCAGATGTGAACGTCTGAAACCATTTTTAGCAATCCATCGTTATAATCTAGTTCCCTTGTAAAGACCAAACAAACATATTGTAAATGGTCTCAATCTCATTTTATATACGTAGTGCTGTTTCCACCTATACATTTCCACCTACAGCCAAATTGTGTTTCATCCACATACAGTACATTTGAAACTCCGTTTGTTCCACCTGCTGATGTTCCCGGGTGTTGCTCTTTCTCTAAGTTTTCAAAGTTTCCACACATAGTGCCGGCGCATTTCGGGGTGTTAGGTAAGGGAATTCACGGACAAATATCCAATGCTTGAGGCGAGGAAATGAGCTACAGACATCTCAGAGACGTGCAGTAAAGCTGAAGCTAAGAATATTGTTAAAATGCAAAGGTTTGGCAGAGAAATTGGGATGATGGCCAAAGGGACAGTTTTAGTGCTCTATCCAGATGAAAGTAGTGGAGACTGTTACTTGAGAAGATATCATTTAACGATTGAGATTTGGACACACAGGGCTAAAGTACCTTGAAGTTAATGGGAAAACACCCAAAAGGAGGAGTGTGAATATCGTGGAGGATTTTTCTACAGGTGGCAGACAGTCATATTTAATGCATTATAAAGCTAAATTGTGTGTGTGAAGCATCATACAACAATACAAGAAGAAGAACATTGTCGAAAATTTGATTGATTAATTTGATTGATTTGAGCTATTATTTACAATGTGTTATTATTTACAATATTTACATCATTACATTTACATCATCACAAAAAAACAATAAAATAAAAATAAATAATAACTCAAAAGGAGTAGGCTGAAGCAAGAAAGCTTATAAGTGCTTACCCCAATTTCAAAATACAATTATTGAATAGCCGCATTGATAATTCTAAGCTTTTACATGTAAAAAAAAATCTGACAACTATTACAAGACTACTTACAGGTATGAAAAACATAGAGCAAAAATAGAAAAGTTTGTGATTTCTGAGTTTATTTACTTAGTTTTATAGTTTTCTCTTATTTTTTATCATTGCCTATATTACCATTCTGGTCACCATTCTATTGATTTACTTACTTGTTTAAGTAGTCATAGTGTTTTAGATATACATATACATACATACATTACTAGCGCACATATTTATTATACATCATCACCATAATAACAATGACATAGCATTCTCAAAAGTATAATTCTCAAAAATATCTTCAAATTGATCATGTTTCTCATTTCTATCATACCTGCTTCAACTGTAATAATGTTGGTTAAAGATAGCCTGGCTAACGCCAGACTAAAATCACAAGTGATATTTAGTCTGGGGACCACCAATTCATTTTCTCGTAGGAGAGGTGTGGTTTACGATTGTCCATAGCCGTTTATTGGGCGCTACGAATGTCTCTCATGCGTCTGCACGTAGCCATAGCCAATCGTATCATGGTATCAGATGACGTATGACGTACCTGCTGTAAACTTTTGAGCTAAACTATTTAGAACACGTTCTAAAGCTTGATCGAAAGATGGCATCGCGTCTGCTGCTGTCATGTTGGATCCGTAAATATTTTTTATTTTTTTTTATCCCTAAACAAACTACAAGCTTCCGTATGTCAAATAGCGCGTCATCGTCTTACTGTCCCTCCTCGTTCTGTGATTGGTGCCCAAATCCATGGAAAAATGTCGGCCATGGTCCCCAGGCTGTTGTGAAGTTCGAAAAGATTCGAGCGCACACAGCTGTCTGGCGTTAGCCAGGCTAGGTTAAAGAGGGGGTATTATGTAAAATGGACTTTTTCAAGCTTTATATCATGTTATTATGTCATTCCCTCATTAAAACATGCCTGAAGTGTTGCCTTGGCTCATTCACATATTTTTGAGTAATCAGTAAAAACTTAGACGGCAGCCATTTTAGGTGTAGCTATGCCTCAGTCCTCCTAGGAACGCCCCCACCTCCTGGAGACGCCTCTGGACCTTTTGTCACCAGCCAAGCCACCAACCACTGCTCCTCAGCTCAGCAGAGCCCCCTCCCCGCACAGTAGTGTTGTTTAGATGCCACAGCAGTGTGCTGAAGGGGGCGTGTCGGAAAGCTTCTTAAAGAGACAGAGGCCTATTTCAAGACGTTCAGTACAGCCATTTTGAGAGAGCAATTTTATTCAAGGCAGTTATTTTAATTTACTGCATATACAGACCAACAGAAGGTTACGTCATCATTGTAGTATGCTATAGACTGGTGCTATGTGATTGAAAAAAGCATAATACACCCTCTTTAATGTTGGTTACATTGCAGCCGTGGTTTTAGCTTTTACCTGTCTCCGTACTTACTTACTATACATGGCAGTGAAGGTTAAGTTCACTATTTTACCGTGACAACCCTAAAAGCGTGCAAAAATATCAAATCAAAGTACTGAATGAACGTATCGCGTGTCCAATCGTCAAGTACCCAGTAATTCCTAGACCCAGTTCAGACTTCTGACACGCATCCTCCCGGGGATTATCCGGAAAAAAGGCGGGGTGCGGACCGGTTGCAACATCAGAAGTTTAAAGCGTCCTGTGAAAATGTGTCAGTTTTTAATAACCCGCGGTAGATGAGAGCGAGCAGCGCGGCGTCTGATGGGGAGTTGAAAGGGGAGGCTCGCTGTGATCTCCTGACAAACCGAGACACTGGCAAAGCTCGCTGACGGAAACCGAAAGACGCGTCGACGCCAGCGCGAGCCGCAGTTCAAACAACGGTGGAATACGGGTTTTGGGATGTTTGGAGGAGGTCGGCAATGTTTTCTGAGTTCTGAGTTGATACGTAGAACAAAGGTGGTTCATTAACATATTTTATAAATGTTTAAATAATGAGTTTACTGGTAACTATATGAAGTCATTTTTCTCTTATTCTCCCATGTTGGAAATTCCCAGTGATGATTCTTGACCGATAACAAAACTACAACTGAAGAAATTTACCAAAGGTAGAAGATAAAAAGTGAATGTAAGGGGGAAAAAATGGGCCTATTCTCTTACATCTTAAGCCACTATTTGAAGGACTGTACTTACTGATTTTAATTGAAAAACACTAGATTGTGAGCTAATTAAAGGTATTTAAAAAGCCATTGCTGGTTGTTGAGGAAAAAACATTAATAATTGATATTATGGATTTGCTTTCCTGACATGTATATCTATATATTTTCGAAATGCCAAATGCGTACCTCTGTTAGCAAACGCCTTCCTGTGCTCTTTTGTATTGAGCGTACTATCTCCATACAAATGAATGGAGAAGCCAGGCCCTATATTAAAGGTGGCCGCCATTGCCGTCTTCATCTCGTATCTGCACTCGGACCGCTCTGATCATCGCCGAGTTTACAAGTTGTAATTACCACTTTGAGTGGCATTTTCCAAGTGGGAGGCCGGAAATTTACCAGTTACGAGTTGCCTGGAATGCGCCATTATTCCGAACTGCAAAATCTAGATGAAAGAAGCAGCTACACTGGAAAAAAATTAAATCTTATCTTAAGACATGACTCAACCTCTTAACCCCCGCCTTAACCGAGCACATTTTCTCCATTTCGACTTCACCCAAATCGAAAAGCTTCCTACAGCCTCATTTGAAAGCTAAGACCCGCAAAACTGATCTAAAGGGTCTTTTTCCATCTTGTTACCGCATTGTTGTTACTTTTTGTTGCGTTTTCATCGTTGTTTTTGTCACTTTTTAATCTTTTTTTTGGGTCACATTTTGCTGCTCTTTTGTGGCTCACTTTTTTGTCACATTTTTGTTGTGTTATTGGTGCTTTTCCGGAACATTTTGTCGCTCTCATGTCACTTTTCCGTCACGTTTTTGTTGCTTTTTTAAAATTTTGTTATTGTTGCTTTTGTTGTCTTTGAAGCTTATTTTCAAGAAGCTATTAGGTTTGGGTAAAGCCAAATTGGAGAAAATGTGCTCGGTTCAGGTGGGAGTTAAGAGGTTAAAAGTGCTTGAATTATCGGAATTTGTTCTGATTTCAAGTAGGTTTTGACTATTTCATTGCCAATGGAACGAGACAGACTTTTCTCGTCTTTGACTTTTTTGACTTTCAAATTTTGTTTGCCTTATTTTAAGCGAATTAATGCTCCGTGAGATGTTCAAATCTTGGGATTGTTTAGTGACCAATACACTCTGACCATAGCTCTGAGGCCCTCACAGAGCAGCTGTAATTATACTGGGAGTAGATTACACACAGGTGGACTCTATTTAATGGTTAGGGCAAGGTGTGAACTTTCTGCAGTCATTAGGAATGTTATAAAGGCAATTTAATGCTCTAAGAAAAATGCTGTATGAATACTTATGCACGCCCCACTTTTCACTTTTCTATGTTTTGTAAAATAACAGAAGCATGTATCATTTTGCTTTCACTTCACAGTTGTCTGTTACTTGTGTGTGAACCTTCAGTAAAAAATTCAAAATAAAATCTTTACATTTAGGGTTGTAAACATGACAAAATGTGCAAAAGTTCACTGTGTATTAGTACTTTCGTAAGGCACTGTATTTTAAAGCAGTCCAAACCTGTTCAAAATTAATTTAGCATTAATTGTCTTGATTCAAGCACATTTCAAGCGATTTTTATAAGATGGCATTTTAAGACCAAACGGTAAGCTAATGTGGCTAATGCTATGCTAACAGCGGCAAGTGCTATCGATCGGCAAAATCACATCGTCCAACAACAGTATGATGCTGTGAATTATTAAATCACGTCCGATATGCCTGCACCGGAGGTCTGTCTGCTCTTTTCAGTGGCAAATCCGTGTCTGCAGTCGGTTCACGTCGCACGTTAGCATCAACATGCTAGCACATAGTCGGAAAGCAAAATATAGCTCATCCTACAGCCATTACTTTCAACTACTAAGTATTTAAAATCCAAAGCTAGGGAGTTTGTAAGCCTAAACTCCAACCTATACGATTAGAAAAGGTCCCTAGCCTCTGAGAGATTAGTAAACGGTCTTAAAACGTCCATTTTAGTCGACTGTTGTGTGGGTTTTTAATGAGCGGGGATTTGTCAGTGGGTCGGTGTTTGGCGCTCCTTAATTTGACAGTTCTCGCTGAAAACAACACTGATTGTTCCAAGTTTTGAGTTGTAAAATTTCAGCGCAAAACCGGGAAACAAACAAACAATTAGCGACTGGAGGTGCAGCGCTTTTCATCAGGTGTAAAAGAGACGCCGCTGAGTCATCACAGTAAACAGCAGGAGTTTAGTCAGATTTGGGAATAAAAGCCAACAAACTTTAGTTATTAGAGTTTTTAATGGGCTTTTGCTTTGCACACGTTCAGTTAATATTTCCACAATTATGTCGAATTGGAAAAGTTCACTCGCTGGAATTTTATCCCACAAATATTGATTTTTGTTTATACGGTAGAGAAACTTGCTACATTGGTCTTTTGTCTTCAATCTCCATCTACAATGGCATTTTATGTGAATGATGGAATAAAACCAGCAGATTTTGATGTCACAAGTGAAAATTATCTGACCTTAATTCTGCTGTGGTAACAGGAGAGATAGTAAACTTCATGGCAGTTTTTGTTTCATGTGGATAGAACAAATTAAAAAAAATCCACACAACTGTATGCTCATAAGTTGTTTTTTAATAGCTCACACCAGTGACGTTTCGGGTGGTCCTTCTTCAGACAATCGAATGTTGCTTGTTTCATGTGGTCACCCAGTGATTACAAATATATGCAATGTGACAGTTTGCAGGTGAATAGGGGGAAACCATTTTTATTAGAAATATCAATTTGAAACTTTCACTGTAGATTACTGACATAAATATGAGAAACAAATGTATTGCACGTTTTCTGTCATTTAATGTTTTCATATAAAAAAAATGTATTGGTAAAAATGGGCAAAATGAATAGCATATATTTTCAGCAATTTCACCTAAATAATGGCTAGACCCAGGTTTAAAAGTGGAAAAAAATTATAACGTCTGTTCATGTGTATGTGTATTGCCGCCTCCTTTGCTGCTTCAGTCTGCCAGAAAGAAACTGAGCATTATTAGATTATAGCATGTCAATAT
This sequence comes from Neogobius melanostomus, assembly GCA_007210695.1. Classification (NCBI taxonomy): domain Eukaryota; kingdom Metazoa; phylum Chordata; class Actinopteri; order Gobiiformes; family Gobiidae; genus Neogobius; species Neogobius melanostomus. The sequence goes on from VHKM01000084.1 coordinate 657,924, forward strand.
TTGTGAATGAATACGCGTGGAAAGATGAGGGTCTGCTGCAATGCTGTACTAGCCTGGCTAACGCCAGACTGCTGTGTGCGCTCGAATCTTTTCGAACTTCACAACAGCCTGGGACCATGGCCGACATTTTTCCATGGATTTGGGCACCAATCACAGAACGAGGAGGGACGGTAAGACGATGACGCACTATTTGACATACGGAAGCTTGTAGTTTGTTTAGGGATAAAAAAATATATATAAATATTTACGGATCCAACATGACAGCAGCAGACGCGATGCCATCTTTCGATCAAGCTTTAGAACGTGTTCTAAATAGTTTAGCTCAAAAGTTTACAGAAGGTACGTCATACGTCATCTGATACCATGATAGGATTGGCTATGGCTACGTGCAGACGCATGAGAGACATTCGTAGCGCCCAATAAACGGCTATGAACAATCGTAAACCACACCTCTCCTACGAGAAAATGAATTGGTGTCCCCAGACTAAATATCACTTGTGATTTTAGTCTGGCGTTAGCCAGGCTCATGCTGTACTAATTTTCTGAAAAACTATGGCATATTATGATGTCATAGAATAAGCAACGTAAAGGGTGTTTTTAGTCTTTTTTATTACGTTAAAACGAAGACGGGAGAGAACTAAAAACATCAACATTGACCACAGCGTGAAAAATTTGTCTTTTCACTTGCCATGTTTTGCCTTAATTAGTTTTATATTTATCTTTCAAATGTATTGGAGGAATAGTAATGAGTCTAGCACTGCAGTAAAAACAGACCACCCCTGACTGTGAGTAAAAAGAAATTGAGTACAGCACCTTTAGTGGACTGGTGTGAGCGCAACCACTTGTGCTTTAACATCAGTAAGACGAAGGAGATGTACCTGGGTGTTCACCTCAACAATAAACTCGACTGGTCCCACAACACCAACGCCCTGTACAAGAAGGGCCAAAGTCGCCTCCACCTTCTGAGGAGACTGAGGTCCTTCAGAGTGAGCAGGCCTCTGCTCAGGATTTTTTATGACTCTGTGGTAGCCTCTGCTCTCCACTACACTGTCGTGTGCTGGGCCCCGGGCAGCACAGAGCGGGACACGGACAGACTGAACACGCTGGTCTGGAGGGCCAGCTCCGTCCTGGGCTGCCCCCTGGACTCTGTGGAGGAGGTGAGGGACAGGAGGGTATTAGCCAAGCTCACCTCCATCATCGACAACACCTCCCACCCACTGCACGGGACTGTAGAGGAGCTTTAGTGGAAGACTGAGACACCTTCAGTGCAAGAAGGAGCAGGTCCTTCATCCTCACTGCTGTCAGACTGTACAACAAGACTGTAAGTAACATGTGCAATAATCCCTGTATTTACATCACTTAATCAACCACTTGCACTATGATGTAAACCTGCACTGCTAATACTGACTGTAAAATGTTTTGTTATAGTCAGTCTGTTTATTATTATTTACTGTTTACCCTTTTTGGTAGTCTTTGGTAGTCATTGTATATAAGATACCCCTGTTTACTATTTAATTGTTTGTTTGTTTTTCACATTTCCTGCCCATTTGCCCACCCTGAGTGTTTCTAAGAGCTGAATGTAACCAGTAAATTTCTCCATTGTGAGATCAATAAAGGCTTGTCTTATCTTATCTTTAGGATGTTACAATGTCACATGAACCCAACCTATATCTACACTTTTGCTTCATTTTGTGAGAACCCAAAGACAACATTCATCGCATTAAGCGTGTTATATGGGGCTTTGCAAACCCAGTTGTAAATTTATGGACCCGTTCTCCCGGCATCAGTCAATCTGTCAGTGTGACAGAGAGGAGCAGACAGTAAAAATCAATTGATGGAGCCACTGCAGTCTCCCCAGGTCTTGTCAGTTTAATGTGCAGAAGGATGACAGCGGTGGGGCAGTAACATCATCCAGCTATATGGCCGTCTACAGCGCCCTGGGGTAGAATAGTTACTCTGCAGTGAGCAGACATTCGTGCACTCTAATAACGCAAGTCTACAAAAGTTAATAGGTGAATTTGTATTACATATCTTTAAGTGCCTTCGATTGGGGAGTGGTCTGTGCTCCTCCAATGGCCCACACTGTTCATATGTCTGGTCAAAGCGCTTGTATGTTTAAGGTGAGACATGGCAGGTGAACACATTGATTTTTCATCCAGAGGTCAATGTACTGCCACCTCAGGTCTTACGCGTAACTGCAGTTTCTATATTAAGCTCGTGCGTGACGGCACTTCAGACCTGAATTAACACCTTTTTGAGAGACAGTGCAGGATTTCAGAGGCAGTTGTGGTGAACAGGTCTGGGCTCATTCTCATTAGGACATTGCTGGAACAAGTAGGGGAAGGAAAATACATAATACCATGGCTTTGCAAAACCGGTTTTCCCTCGCGTATTCATTCACAAATATTGACATATCTTACATCCACGTGTCCTGCGAAGGGTCCCCGAGATGACGCTACAATCCAAATATGGTCATTTCCTTTCTGGGAGACGCCATGTGCAAAATACGGCAGAAATATACCTGCGCATTCATACAAGTTACAAGACTTTCAGGCCGGATTTCTCAAATGAGGTTTTTGTGCCACTTTAGTAGCTCCTACAGACTCCAAACTTTCCAGTCTTGGGCTTAACAATATTATAATGGGTTTTATTTTCAGAGAGATGTTTTGACACAAAAAAACAAGGTTAAATTCAAATTTTTTCACTTATGAATAGCTTATTCAATAACTAAACAAGATAATCCAACAACCCCTCTGAACAAATATGTGTAACTCAAAATAAAACCATAAAGTGAAACCTGGCTCTATCCATTATTTAGATTTAGCCGCTGAAAATATAGGCAATTTCGGCCATTGCTATGCATTGTCTTATTTTATATGAAAATGTAAAATGGCAGAAAACTTGCAATACAACTTTTTTGCCCTTTTCACCTGGAGCGTCTCGCCTTAAGCTGAGAGGTCGAAGAAATGAACCCGTTGGTATAAAACAATGTGATTCCTGAGACGCTCCTCTGTTGAGCTTTGGATTAATCTGCACACGAGGAGCATTGGGGGCAAAGGATACGAGAGGCATTCACTTCAGTCATCGGGAGCGGAACAGTGGCATTGACACGAGTTTTAAATTCAGCCTTTTGTCACTTTTGTCACAAATACAGCAGCTCAATGACAGCACAGTTCGGATGGATACGTGTGAGTGCAGCCTCAAATGAACCTCAGCTTAAGGCGAGACGCTGCAGGTGAAGAGGGGGAAAAAGTATCTATTTTAAACTTTTGCAGTCGATTACTGACATGAATTTGACGGAAAGAAAAGATGTACTGCAAGTATTCTGCAATTTGTTGTTGTTTCATATAATACTGTATAAAGTATGGCTAAAATGTCCTATATTTTTAGTAATCAAATCTAAATAATGGATCAAGCCTGGTTTAAATGTATGTTTTTACTTTGAAATATATATTAGTTACAAAGAGGAGGAAAGGATTATCTAGTTTAGCATTAAAAGGGAACAAGTTTTTTGGAGTTCAAAGCTCAATAAATCAGGCAGGATTAGGTTGCGTTCGTGTTCAGTCGGAGCAGGTGCCAATACGACTACAGGACAGAAACAGTTTTTGAACGAATTTCCAAAAAGAAAATGCCCAAATGTTTCCCCTGATCCTTATTTGACAGATATTTGATTCACAAACCTGCCACATTATCCTTATGGCTGAAAGTCCTTTCTACTGATCAACATTACGCTCATGTTTTTGAATATTGTCTCCACTTTTGGACGCCTTTATGAGGAAAGAATTAGACCATAAATCATATGAGCTGGAAGAGATGAGTTTGAACTTTGAACTTTGTGACAGTTTCTGTTTAATGTGAATTGGCCCAAGAATTAAAGAGAAATTAGCAATGAACTAAGACTATAAATCTGCATTTTGACAGTTACCATTGGTTACCGCCATGAAATTTTCAGCTGCTCCGCCTCAATTTTAAACTATAGGCTCTTTAGAATGTTGTGATGTCACATGAACGCAACCTGTTAGACTTCAAAATATCGGTACGTACAAGACTGGAAAGTTTGGAGTCTGTAGGAGCGACTAAAGTGGAGATATTGTAAAGATCTCACAGGAGGAGAGTTGCGAGACGTTAGTATGCGCGCAATACTCAAGGCCGGATTTATGAAGGGGCTTACGGGGCTAAGCCCAGGGGCCCATCAGGTTGAAGGGCCCCTGGGCATAAGGAGAAAAGGAGAGAGTTCCCTTTCACATGTAAGGCTTAATCAGATGACTTTTAACCTGAGACTAAACCAGGTCTAAACTAGGAATAAACAAGGTCTGAGCCATTCTCATTGAGTTGACACTGGGAAAAAATATGTACTTATTGGTCTGTTAAAATGCAAGAGAATGCACCAAATTGCACAATTAAAATAAAAAATCTCTGTGGGAGGACCCCAAGACCCCCCCCCCCTTTTAAATATGTCCCCACCACCAGTCTGGCAGGAGCAAAGGTTCTTGCACGAGGGCCATGGAGCTTAAATTGGGGTCATTATGTTAAATTGCTTTTTCACAAATTTGTCATTTTTATAACTAGTATTATGTTTAAGAAGTTGCTTCTGCATGTTTAAATAAAATAAAAAAATCATTCATTTATCTTTTCATTGTAGAGAGAGAGAGAAATCCGACACAGACATACAGTATATAGGGGGCCCCTGGAAAAACTTTAGCCCTGGGGCCCATTTTACTTAAAGAAGGGGCATTATGCTTTTTTCAATCACATAGCACCAGTCTATAGCATACTACAATGATGACGTAACCTTCTGTTGGTCTGTATATGCAGTAAATTAAAATAACTGCCTTGAATAAAATTGCTCTCTCAAAATGGCTGTACTGAACGTCTTGAAATAGGCCTCTGTCTCTTTAAGAAGCTTTCCGACACGCCCCCTTCAGCACACTGCTGTGGCATCTAAACAACACACTGTGCGGGGAGGGGGCTCTGCTGAGCTGAGGAGCAGTGGTTGGTGGCTTGGCTGGTGACAAAAGGTCCAGAGGCGTCTCCAGGAGGTGGGGGCGTTCCTAGGAGGACTGAGGCATAGCTACACCTAAAATGGCTGCCGTCTAAGTTTTTACTGATTACTCAAAATATGTGAATGAGCCAAGGCAACACTCCAGGCATGTGTTTAATGAGGGAATGACATAATAACATGATATAAAGCTTGAAAAAGTCGATTTTACATAATACCCCCCCTTTAAATCCAGCCCTGCCAATACTAAGCGCGCCTTTCGTTTTCACCGAGACTACCAGGAGACTCGCCTTATCTCCAGGGAACATCTCAGAGACATCTCCGTGATCAGCGGCAGTCTCCAACTAGTCTCCAGGCCATGAGATAGGCCTTTAAGTGTCTCCAGAGAGGAAATGATCTTCACAGTGCACATATCGGTCGAATCTCGGCTACACAGGACTTTCTCATAGCGAGCGTAATCTGCCGTTACGCCTGCGAAGAGTTGACACGAGAAACAATTGCAGCTTTTGGTTTCGGTGCTACGCTGCACACGCAAAAAGAAGAAGACAGTTTGCTTGTTGTTGTTGTTGTTGTTTCTTACCATTTGCATTCCCAACAACCGTCACAGAAGCGCATCAATAATTCATACGCCATAACAGTCTCCCATAACTGCTGCTCTCCCGGGTGTTCCAATTTATGACGGGAGGAGCGATTCTCAGCGGGCGCCGATGGATTATCGGGTTTGACATTGAGCGAATCAATAGAAGAAAGCCTGGTAATTAATACAAGTTTAAATATTTATTCACGGAAGGCCATAAGACTTTCTCACTGTATCCGACAGAGAAAGTAATCCGGTATGACTTGGTTTCAAACGTAATTTCAAGGTCGAACTAACATGTGCAAAGTAAAATTGATTAGGAAAATAAGAAATGTGAATGTAGCGTTTAATTTAACAATGATTTGGGAGGACTACTTCCAGAAACCGTCAGCATGTAAAAAGGTCTTTCAGAGCTGCAGTATGACAAAGACTACAGGTAATTTTGCAGTTGTCCACTACAATTTCTACTGCTATACTTACTACTATACTTGTTACTAATAGTTATAATACACAGCCCAAGGAAAAGAGTGGCACCTGTATTTAACTAACTGTTATGATCTGGGGCTGCTGCAGTTCTAAGTTCCAATGGATTTCTACTTCCCTGGGGAAATTCCAAGATGACACTGACGTCATCAATACAACATAAGATAAGATAGGATATGATATCTCACAATGGAGAAATTCACTTGTTACACGTCAGCCCTCAAGACACAGGAAAGCATGCGGTCAAAGAACAGGATAATGAGCAAACAAGTAATAGTGAATAGAGGTATCCCGTGTGCAATAATTAAAACATTTTTAAAAGTGTCATTGCAGAAGATTATTGAAACAATGCCACAGCGAATGGTGCTGTAATCAAAGGTAAAGGAGCTACTACCAAATATCAGAGGGTGGGAACTTCTTTTTTGGTCAGGCAGTGTATATTTTAACAGTTTCGAAAGATATATGGGAAAAAAGTTTATATCACACTGGTCTTTTTCCAATTTATCAAGATTTGTGTTAATTGCGATGCGTAAACGGGGCAACTTCCCTTTCTCTTGGTACAGCTGTGTTTTTTGCCTTTGTCAATGAACTGCATTTGTAGTTTTACTGGATAATTGTGTACATCTTTGCTGTGTTTATGTGAGGTTCAGTGGAATTTCTTTTCTTTTTAAGAAGGCAGAGTCCGTACTCGCCATGAAAGACCCAGGTTTTTAAAAGTAAACAAACAGCTAGCTCATAAGCGAAAGACATTTGAGGGCTACACATTTCTTCCTTTGAAACACTGAAGAGGCACCAAGAGCAACAAGAGGCGCTACAGGAAACAAGAAAGGGATAAACAAGGAAGTACCTGGGCAAGACTCACAGCTAAGCCTTCACTTGACTGAAATCGGCTAAATCGGCCTGTTACTCATTGGCAACATGTCAGAGACTGAGCCATAGGAGAACTGTGTGTGGAGTAACTTAAAGTATTTGAACATAAACTACAGCGAGCAAATAAAAAACACTGAATCCCCGTATGGCTTTGATACGCCAAGCTTGATAGTAACTACGGTTTTCCATTTCAATCCAAAATCGAAACAGCCTTCACAGCGAAGCCTTTCACGGAGATTCAGGGAGCGTTTCCAGCCGACAGGGCCCAATGACACGCCGAGTTTTATTCCCAGCCTGTAGCACGTTTTACGGCGTCCAAATGGATACGGTCCCAAGGGAAAGTAGTGAGAGCCAGATCTGAAGGAGCGACTGAAATAAATCCACGGGCTTTCGGGACATTATGGAGTGGAGCAGCGGGAACTTACGGAGGTCTGGGGAAGAAGGGAGAGAAGATTCGTATCCAAGCAATATGAAGTACAGTACTAGTGGTACTGGCAGCATTCGTAGTACTTGGGCTTTTAGGATATTAAAAAGTGAAGCTACGGGAATACTGATGGAAGTGTGAGGAGGCAGTAAAAAAGTCTGTATACAATCCTCATGTTAAGCGAGGATCATGTAATGGAGCTAAAGTCTCATTCACTACAATGGTATTTTACTGATTTTAACCTGTGTCAAAACTTTGTCTCTTTTTAAACATCTGATCGCACAGAAATATTGCTTTTTACTCTGGATTATCTTGAGCAAGGCATTTCGGACATAAACTATCAAATTACTTTTTCCTACATGATAAAGATTTGTTGTTAATTCAAGGATTAAGATAAAGTTATTATTTTCTGTGTTTGTCTACAGAACTATGTACAGTTTAGACCCGGAAGTAGCTTTGTTTTCATGTGTGATGATGTCACTACTTCCTGTCAACATTTAAACGTAAATTAAAAATAAAGACAAGAAAAAATTCAAATAAATGTCAAGTGTGTTTCATTGTGTTTCATAAAAGTACTTCTGATGGTGATGCTATTATGACATTAAGTGTTTGCGTCAAATTAACGTTAGCCTTTAGCTTCAAGGCTAAAACATCTATAGTATTAGACACAAAAGTCTCCTCTTGTTAAGTATTTACAACATCCTGAGCAATGTGTTTAACATATTATTCATTTCAACCAGGCATAGCTTTTTCATTATTTTTGTTGTAAGAGAGAAATAAATAAAAAAATAAAAAAAGGAACTCTCCGTCTCCGACCGTCTGTGCTGTCCCGGGAGAGTAATCAAACGCTCACGCTAACCTACTTTGGACACCGCCTGTTCATTTTTCTTACCCAACGATAATGTCACGGATGCGCATTTGGCTCTATTAGATCCATGGTTTGGCTACGAGAGGAACAGGACTAGTCTACCTTCCTAAAGAAGAGTGCACTCGCCAGTTTGAATTTCTTTCTGGGATTCAGCTACTATATCAACCAACCTGATGGATGCTTGGTGAACCTTGGCCAGAATCAAAGTGGATTCACTTTCATAACCATAACCCGATGAGGAGGCCAGGCTGAGCGGTGAGTTAATCAAAACGTGTGTTAGCGTGTGTGTTAGCGTGTGTGTTAGCCATTCATGTGTGAGTTGCACAGGTCAACTCCTTATAACTGCATTATGTGAAGTAACTTCACTTTTTGCAGCGTTATTATATTTATAATACTGTAAATGTGGAATGAGCGGAGAGAGGGGCGGAGTTAACTGAATCGAAGTGTCTTGTCTTCCGGGTTTGAAAAATACCCCCAGAAAATACTTATATTTCTCTCAAAAATGAGTACTCCATAGTGATAGAGGTACAATATATCATATAAATGCCTATACTTTACTTTGGAATGGCTAAAATAGCATGATACAGCTCCTTTAAGTTTCTGCTTTTTTGGGTCAGATACACATTCAGTGGCCACTAAACATCATCTTATAATATGCTGCCATGAAAAGAACAAAACGCACCTTGCCATACTTTAGTATTGTGCCGTTTTCCCTATTCTTGTTTATGGGGATAGAAAGCATGATTTAAACGGGTCCGGGATTCGACGGCTAACAAAATGTGTGCAGGAACAGGCTCGGTTAGAGAGAGTTAGAGATGCCTCCACAGATCAGAAATAAACTCTAAATAAGATGTTGTCCATTGGAACTAATGCTGTCCTCATCACCCATTTCCCCCCCCCTGTTTTTACATTTAATGATAGTGAAACGAATACCAATATTTGAAGCCGGTATGTGGCTTTAAGTTCCCAAGTATTAGTAAGTAGTAACTGGTGCAGAAATAGGCAGAATCCATAGTCCGTGTGTAGGTGAGTGAGTGTAGGAGTCAGTGGAGGAGGAATATCTATGATGTACTGTAATTGTAGAGATTTTTATGCAAAAAGACCATTATACAATAGGTATTATACGACAACAGAGCAGTGGAAGCAGAGTTAGAGTAGCAACAACAGAAGAATGAATAAACACAGTAGTGGAAGTGGTTGTTTCTAAATGCTTGCCTGAAATAATCGTTGAGTGGAGGAGGTCGGAGGAGGAGAAGCATGAACTGAATCCTGTATTATGTTTAGGGATTATTACGCAATGCAAAATAAAAAGAAAAAACAGCAGAGCAGAGATTTATGTGCACACACTATAGGCCCAATTAGGAAAGACAATGGATTAACAGAGCAGGATTGAACCCACACAGCAGGAGTTAAATCTGTAAAAGCAGGAAGCAGATGACTAAATACAGGGTTTATTATTGCAGAGAATTACTAGGTCCTTTACATACTCCAAAATAATGAAAGCACATTTTGGAAAATTCACATTGATACTTTATGCTTTATAACTACGGAAACATATCCTGCAAATCAACTTTTTGATTTTAACCCATGCTATAACGTTGTTTCCTCGTCAAAGACAAACCGGGTGAAGTATCTCACTACAGTCACGCAGTTTGGAGTAATCCTCGTGTTAATCCTGTTTTATTTAGCTGTTTCTTCTTCTAGTGTTTCAGCGCTTCGTTCTGTACTTCCTGGATACAACTGCGTCATAAAACCCAAAAACTCTCCTTAACGCAGGACATTAAAAAGCATTAAAAGTCATGAAATGAATTGTGTCAAAATCAAAGCCTTAATAAGCATGACATTGTATTCACCTGGTATTATATCAAAGATTTGGGGGGAAATTAACGCCATTGTCCAACTATTTCTACTGTAATTTATAAGTTGGCAACAAGAGTAGGAGAATGGCGAAACATAAGGAAAACTACAGGCAACTCACACTTTAACAGGTTTTGGTTAGTGCGTTCTCGTAGTAAAGTGTGGTGGAGGAGGAGGATCAAGAAAGCAGACAGGTATTAATTATACTTAAAGGAACAGGCTGCCGTTTTTCCATACTGAGATATGTTCTTACCTGAGCTTAGACGAGTTGATGCGTACCTGTCTGGTCTTTGTGCGTGCGCTCAGTCCAAAGACCAAAGATGTTGTAAGCATTGGCCTCTCCCAGTATATTCCTATAGCTACAAACGGGGTGAAGTTAGAAGCAACCAAGCTCTTCCACGAGCACAAAGACCAGACAGGTGAGTATCAACTCGTCTAAGCTCAGGTAAGAACAAATCTCAGTATGGAAAACGGTGGCCTGTTCCTTTAAAAAAGCCAATGACTAGCATGCTAAAAATGCTAACCTCGAGCCCGCATTCGGATATAGCGTCCGGTGGCGCCTTTCATCATAGCACACACGAGAGAGAAGCAGTTTTTTTGCTTCTCTCTTGTGTGAGACCAGAACACGAGAGAGTGTGCTTCTGTTTTATAGAAGGAAACCACTGTTCAGATGTTTGAGGTGTCACTAAAGCAAAACATATTATCAAAGTCACTGTTCTGCTTGATGACAAAAAGCTTGTATTCTCCGCTTTTTGGTCAGAAACCAGCATTTCACCTATTTTCTACGGACGATTACTAATGAATGGAAAGAGGTACGAACAAACGTTTTTTGTTTTAGATGAAAGAAGACAGTCTAATCTTTCTTTTGGTAGGTTTGACATAGGCCTAGAACTACATTTTCTTGAAAAAACAGTCAAAATCATGAAAAACCTCTGCCAGCCATTTTCAAATCAGAGCTCCCCACTGCCAGTCACTGAGTGAAGCTGAAATTGTGCACAATGGTTTGCTCCAAAGTTGCATCCATTTTGCCAGTTGTCAGTTCTTAAAGGGGGCTATTATGCTTTTTTCAATCACATAGCACCAGTCTATAGCATACTACAGGGTCACGAATTAAATTTCACCAAGGTCCGAAATGAAAAAAAAAGGTCAAGCAAAGGTCCGGAACATACGGGGTTAATTCACGGTTATATCAGGATTTTTAAGCCTTTTTTTTTAATCTATTTCTGTGATTTGAAAATAATGCAATCAATTGACTCCTGTTTTTTGCTCTAAAAATAAGTTTTGGGTCCTAAATAGCAGAGTGCAGGCAACTGTAGCCTATTATACACAATGTGCACATAATATATGACAGTGCTGTGTTTCTTTGCTCAGATCAACACACTGAGCCCTGTTTAGTCCAGGTTTAGTTCAGGCTTAGTCCTGGTTTAGTCCTGGTTCAGACCTGCTCGGAAAACAACCGCGCTATTGGTGCATTACGATCGCGCGTGCATATTTAATTAGGGCGTCCTCCGCTTTTGTTTTTAGCAAGCCATATTTCAGTCATTCCGAAACCGTTTCTAAAAATTTAAAAAGTATCATGAAGCTAAGATGAAGGTCTTTCTCTTTCTGTTCGTCTGGGCTGTAGTTACCGCTCTGGTGCAGTCAGAGAGGGAGAGGGAGGGAGGAGAGAGAGCGAGGGGAGAGAGAGCGCAGACGCAGCTGCTCGTCTGAGGGAATTCACGGTCGGGTCCAAAGTTCGGATCCAAGGTTCGGGTCCGGAATGGCTGGCGCATGGGTCCGGATCCGGACCGAGGTCCGCCGTTTAGTGACCTCTGGCATACTACAATGATGACGTAACTTCTGTTGGTCTGTATATGCAGTAAATTAAAATAACTGCCTTGAATAAAATTGCTCTCTCAAAATGGCTGTACTGAACGTCTTGAAATAGGCCTCTGTCTCTTTAAGAAGCTTTCCGACACGCCCCTTCAGCACACTGCTGTGGCATCTAAACAACACTACTGTGCGGGGAGGGGGCTCTGCTGAGCTGAGGAGCAGTGGTTGGTGGCTTGGCTGGTGACAAAAGGTCCAGAGGCGTCTCCAGGAGTGGGGGCGTTCCTAGGAGAACTGAGGCATAGCTACACCTAAAATGGCTGCCGTCTAAGTTTTTACTGATTACTCAAAAATATGTGAATGAGCCAAGGCAACACTCCAGGCATGTGTTTAATGAGGGAATGACATAATAACATGATATAAAGCTTGAAAAAGTCGATTTTACATAATACCCCCCTTTAAGAAATAACATACTCACAGATTTGTGGCATTAAAGAGATCATATTTGTGCATTAAAACATTTTTTTATAGCCCGTAATCCTACGCTTTATCAGTTCTGAGTTTTTCTCAAAGTGTGTTCATCAGGCCGAGCTGAAGCTGTGCAACCACGCTGTAAATCGAAACAGAACGTTTGTTTTTTAATCAGTTCCTACAGCTGCCAGCAGGAGGCGGCCCAGGCAAAGTCTTCACCAGCTCTAGCGCCTGTATTTCATTGTTACCATTAAATTCTAACAGAGACATAATTTCATGTTACAAACACTGAGGCACCAAAATAATGTTTTTCTACAAATTTCTACAAAGTTCGAAGCCGAGCGATGCCGGTTTACTCAAATACGACTCTACTCCCGTCGCAGACTTTATCAAAAACCCAGCGCTAAATTTATGGACGTGCTCTTCTGGCACCAGTCAATATGTCAGTGTGACGGAGCAGAGCAGACAGTAAAAATCAATTGCCGCGCTCGGCTGGACCCACTTCATTTCTCCAAAGGTTTTGTCAGAATAATGTAGTGAACGATGACAGGCGGTGATTTAAATGAGTGGCATGAAGGGAAGTACCTGTATTTTTAAACATGCATTTGCTGATTGACAAACGGAACATGAAATGAACGATCGCGCGAGTCTTGTAGATTGATGTAAAGATCAATACAAGTTTCCCACCAAAACGATTTTGCCGAGTAAATGAAATAAAATACAAAAGTGTAACAACTGGTGTTTTTATTGATGGTTTTTAAGTTTAAATATATTATTATTTGAAGTTCCTTAACCAAAACTAATATTTTGCGGAGCATGTTTGGTATTGTTAGCATGTTAGCGTTCTACAGTTTTTTGGCGTTTTTTGTGACGCAGAAAAATTTAACCTGGACTGTTCCGCAGTGTGGCTTTAACCATGATCCATTTTACGCTTCTGAACACCTCAGGATTGCTGATTAATCTAGTCCTAGTATAACTGAAATTAAACACAAGATGATTGACATGGAAAACCTGTAAAAGTGCAAAGTACCATTGGTTGCGAGCAGAGGACCAGGCCTAGGGGTTCTCAAATGTTTGGGACTGCGACCCCAACATTGACCGAACCACGTTGTAAAATATAGTTTCCACTTATTAGAATTTCAGCTGAAAAATGTCATATTTGGTTATGTTCATTTCAAAGAATTGTTTTATTATCTTGTGTATTTTCTCTAAAATATACAAATGAAATGAAATATTCACCGAGTGACAGTGGCTAAACTGGTAGAGTGGCTTAAGTTAAGTTATACTTTATTGATCAGGAAATTCGTGCTCTGCATTTGACCCGTCCTCAATTCTGCTGGAGCGACCTGTAGGAGCAGAGAGCACAACAACAAGCCACACTGGATTGTAGCCTTGGGCTAATTTCCATCCATCGTCCCCCATGCACACTCTCAAACACACTGTTATTCATACTGGCCTATTGTACATGTTTGAAACCGAAGTACCCAGAGGAAACCTACACCGAAATGGGGAGAACATGCAAGCTCCACACAGAAAGGCCCCGTCCAGGTGGGAATCAAATCCGGGACCTTCTAGCTGTGAAGCACGAGCGCTAACCACTGTACTACCGTGCAGGCCACTAATTAACCTGTGTTAAATTAATTTTACGTTGCACTAAATTGTTGGGTACGTGTGAAACATAATTTTGTTTTTATGTTGCATAAGAATGACCAATAGAGCCATCTATCGATCCATCTATCTATAGAAATGAAACATTGACAGATTTTTCTGTTTGTGGCATTAAAAATATTGTATTTAGGAGTTAAAAGCATTCAATTCGACTCACTGCTGCCTGCTGCATGAGTAAATGCCTAATCCATTTAAATACAGCTAAAAACAAAATCAGTGAAGACAATTTGAGTGCTGAAACAATCTAGTAAAGTGCGAGTTTATAAAACGCGGGTAAGCGGTGCCTCCTCATGACATCAGCAAGTGGAACAGAGGGTTCTAGGTCTTGAGACGGAATAACAAACCGAATATGCAACAAAACAAACCTCCAGGTCTGTTTTAAAAAACATTATAACAACCTGACATTTCATTCTGAACATTATGAAACCTTTAAGAAAGGGTTTCATACCACCCTCTCAGACTCTTTTCAGAACATCCAAAAGTAAACTCTGCATATGGTGAACCTGGCTGTTTTAGATTCCTGTCAAGCTCCATTATCCCACTATATTTACCCGACCACTCCACAAAGAGGCGTCGCCTATAGCGCGCCGTGATCCCACACCCCGGCAACAGCACTGCAATTCACGCTTTAAATCGTACAGCACGGCGAACCCATTGAGGGAAAATAAAGCTTATCTCGAAGAAATGTACAGAGAGACTTGCAGAGGTTGTGGCGTCAGCAGCCGCAGCGCCACAGTGCCCCCTGTCGGCCGCTGGGGTAAAGCCGGCCCGTTTCTGTTGAGATTAAAGTGTGTTCATTCCTGCCCATCCCCCACGTCTTCAAACGCTGCAGTCACTACGGCTCCGCTCTGAGTGCACAACAGGGCAGCGGAGAGACGGACAGATGGATGGATGGAAAGAAAGAGGAAAAGAGAGAAAGAAGGAAAGAGAGAAATATAGACAAATGGATAAATGGAAAGAGATAGATAGATAGATAGATAGATAGATAGCAACATATGGCAATACGGACACCACGTCTCGCAGCGCTTTAATGAGAATATGAATATAATGAGGCTGTTTAACACTGCTTTTACTGTCAACAGTGGACAAGAACTGGTCCAGTATTGACAGTAATTCTGATTATTAATGCAGCGCTGTACATTTATGAATGTGCCGCTGCCAAACACTGGCACAGTTCAACTCATTCTGAAACATGTTTTCATGCAGGGTTATGTCACAGGTTCATTCAGAGTTTGGTGCAAATGTTTATGAGTCTATGAGGGCTGGTGTCTGTATCAAATGTTTAGCTTTGGTGCTGATTGGTCTAAAACAGGGGTGGGCAACGTCAGGCCCAGGGGCCAAATCCAGCCCTCAAACATGTATCCTCTGGGCCAGGGGATGATTTGGAGAAATATTACTGCACATAACAGAAATGTGCAACAGAAATGCTACAATACAAAAATACCCATTTTCTGGGTGGAACCCAAATGTCTAGGAGCAGAACAACACTAATATTTATACAAAGCAAAGCTTACGTCTGTCGGGGAGAAACTTGGTCCCCAATATTCTCTAAATATTTCTCTCAATAACAGACTGGTTAACATTTGGTTGATAACTTTGACAATTTTATTTTTGCCTTCATTTTCCATTCATTTTGAGCAAAGTTGAGAAACCAGTTGAGTAACACTAAATGGGGTGCATTGCAGTTGGTTGGAATCCAAAAGTGGGTTATGGAACCCTTTTCAGTGAGTAGCAAGTCTTTCCCAGAAACCATTTCTTTCAAAAAACATCTACTTCAAATGTCTGTTTTTATTATTTTCATGGTTATTATTTATTTGTTTGTGACGGTGCATGTTAATGGAACTCATGCATGTAAACACGCCACGCCAGATTGTAGCCTGGGGCTAATTTCCATCCACTCTCTCAAACACACTCTTATTCATCCTGGCCTATTGTACATGTTTTAGTGGTAAGGGAAACCTACACAGTTACGGGGAGAACATGCAACTCCACACAGAAAAGCCCCGTCCAGGTGGGAATCGAACCTGGACCTTCTAGCTGTGAAGCACAGGTGCTAACCACTGCACGACTGCTATTTTATCTTTTTAGGCTTATTAAAGGATTATTAAACAATCATTTGTGAAGAAAATACACTGTTCTACATTATGTATAAAAAATTCAATTCTGTTTTGGGTCGCGGCTTGTGATCTTATGGTGATGGTGGGTCTCGACACCACTGTCCAATTAAATACAGACTGTATTACAAAACAACTCGTATCAGCCCCTATGCATCATGTCAAAAGTGTATCGTCCCAGCCCATAATATTATGTAAGGATTAAACAACTCGGATGCACGGCTCCTCGTTGTTTAATCCGCTTATACCATGGTCCCACAAACGTAACATTTTATAACAAATGTTTTCATTTACTTAACTCGCTACATATGCCAAACTACAGGGACTATTTTATGTGGGCTTTTAACCGGTTACTGTCTGAAGGCTCGTGTCAGAGCGAGCCATTCTCTCGCTACTGCGAAAATCTCCGTCAGGCTCAACGAAACAACAGAAGCACAAATGGAAAGCTCATATTTATTAACAGAAGCCTAACCTAGCTGCTTGCTCTCCTCTACTTCCCATTCATCAAAAGTTTTGCTTTGGCCAAAAACGTTGAAATTAACCACACAATCCATCTCATCCGTTCATCTCAGTCACTAATTAAGCGTTTGTCTGATTCAGCTGTGTTATGCGTTGCTATGGCGATGCCCGCAGCAGAGTGATATCCCAGTGATTTAACCACCGGACTACGTGTGCGGTTATACCAAAATAATGCACGCCTGTCAGCACTCACCAGCCAATCACCAGACCATGGTATAAATATGACATATAGATGCTCCAACGACTGGTTCAACTGTTAACAATTTTGCTTATTGTAACTATTTCGTCATCTACCACTACAAAGGCGACAGTTACTGATTCAGCAACAACAACTGCTAATACAAATCTGCAACATTTTAATCTTTAAAAAAATTATTAGTTACAGAACAATCTTTGGTGGAACTTACATTTTAAACAACACATCATATGTACAAGCTCTTGTATCAGTGTGGAGTGAACGTGTGGAAGAGTTTCAAAGGAATGTCCAAACATTCATCACTTCAGAATACGTCTCAAAAGGGAAGTCTGGGAGTTTTACAGAGCTAAAGGAAGGACTTTCTTCTACTCCTACCACAGCGCGTACTTTAGCTTAATTATTGTTTGCATTGGTTGGCTTGTAAAGCACTATTAATAACGAAATTTGAAGAATGCAATGACTTATGATTGATTTAGTGGAACTGTTTAAAACTATACGTGAAGCTGTTATAGTCAGTATGAGTTTAATGAAAGGGTTTGGAATTACCCTTCATCCCACTCCTTTTCTAGAAGATAAACTTAATATAAAAAATGATTACAAATGCTTGAAATAAATGATCTGATCTAATCTATAATCTAATCTACTGCTCTAAGTAAGACTAAGGTTCATTCTCCACAGACGAACATTTCTGTATTTCCACGACAGTAGCTGCTGCTATTGTATTAAAGAGCGTAAGAGGAATCCAGGGGCGGCGTGTCTCGGCCTGTTCGGAGCATGGCTTAAATGTCAGGGTCGTGTGTGTTGATGCTGAGATGGATTTAAAAGACGAGAAGAAAAAAAACAAAAAAACACAAGGTGCATTTTGAGAACAAGTCGCAACTGGACAAGGAAGGAAGGAGAAAGTGCTGTAAATGATACGGCGGCGCTCTTGTAAAAATACCTCAGAAAATGCCACACAGGCCGACTAATGTGTCCCGTACTTTACGACACGGAGGCGGGAAAACATGCAGACTTTAGGTAGACATGAGATCACAATTACCTTCGTAGTGAAAAGTAAAAACAGTGACTAGCACTTTCTCAACTCACGAGAAAGTGTTTCATCGTTTCTTTCAAATGTAGTGGAGTTAAAGTAGGAAGCTCTCAACAAAAATACTTCTCAAACGGTCAAATGCTCCAGGTGAAAAGGTAAATCAGTCAAAGTTCTTGAGTCTGTGCTCCTGACAGGTCGCCACCGGGTGAAGGATGGGTCAGATTTCCCCGACAGAGACCGTAAAACTCAGCGTTGATCATACAGTTGATAGGAACAGAACGGCAGCTTCAGCGTTCTGTCCTCGGGCTGGAAAACCGAAGCTCAATAGGTCACGGAAACATGTATTAATCTGACAGAAATATGCAGTGGGAGGAGCTTAACAAGTGCAGAGGAGGTAAAAGAGCTTAGATTAAAAACACTGACCTAATTAGCTTCAAACTATGAAGTCCTGTGCATTAAAGGAGTCACAATATGCGATAAAAACGGTTTCTACTGGACAGGGTTCATATATTAAAGTATTTTTAGGCATGTTGTTCATCATCTGTACATTTATTTACTTACTCTTTACTTTACTATAGGGGTGTCACGATTTCAATTTTTGAGTCACGATTATTGTGAGAGAAAATATTGAGATTTTACGATTATCGACCGAATGAAAGGAAAGAAATGATATTTTTAGTTTTTGTCTTTAAAAAGCTTTTTAATACTTAAACTTGTAAACATTCACCGTTTCTAAAAATGAAAAAATTTAAATTGTTTTGCATTAAAATAAATAGGCCTACATTGAATAATACAAAACAATGTCAACTTTACTTCTTTATAATGACCATAATTATCATAATTATTTTACAATATATTATTAGGCTACAGTCTAGGCTAGGTTTCCTGTTCTCAAAAGTTCTGCTGCTGCTTCATTATTTGTCCGATGTTTTGATGAACAGAGAATGAAACGTGTTTACAAAATGACTAAGGAAATAGTCATTTTGTAAACATAGGGAATAAAATATATTTTGTGAATCATTTGTAACATCTGTTAGATTACCAACGTAAATAAATGTGGAATTATGCAATGTATTGCAAGTTTTCTGTCATTTTATATTTTCATGTGTTATGCCTGAAAATTGCCATTATTTAGATTTTCAGTGACTAAATCTAAATATGGATAGACCCAGGTTTAAACTTGTTTTAATGAAGCTTCAGCACAAATTCAACCTGGAAGACCCGGTCTATCACTTGGCCGTTTCCCAGCCGTGCTGCGCCCCTCCTCCGCCTGGCCTCTCCTCGGCTCTGCTCGTCGTGTCGACCGGCAGCCCCGGGATACTGGCTATCATCCATCATCGCCATGTATTCCATATCGTTAATGCAATCTTCCGCCGGGGTCTGAGCCCCAAGCATGATTCATGTTCCATAAAACTTCCTAACACGTTCTGTCTCTGTGAGTCTTTTCAGGTTGAATTTTGTTTGCATATTAGTTACTATGATTAAGTGAAAAAAAATCAAATTTTCCCTTGTTTTTTTGGGCTTCAAAGCTCAATAAATCAGGCTTAGAATTAGATATTGAAAAATCCCTCTGATAAAACCTTCACAATATTGTTTCAAGTCTGTAGAAGAGCTGAGGTCGTTGCACGAGTGGAACAAAAACCTAAATTTGAGAAAAGCAGCCTTGAAGTTTTGTAATGAGTGCCAGAACATTTCTCCGGTCTTTTGTACGGGTGGCTTCCAGAAAGGAAATGACCATATTTGGATTACAGTGTCATCTCCCTGACCCTTCAGGACATGCGGATGTAAAATATGGTCATCTGTGAATGAATGCGTGAGGGAAAGCCGGGATATCTCCGCCTCGCTCTCGGACAAAATGTCATGAATGAACCATCATACGGGGTAAGTTGTGTCTTTTTTTATACTCTGACATGAAAACTAAGATGGAGATTTTTAGCAGCTTTTCTCCCTTAACAGTTCGACCACTGCGATGTATTCCAGTCACAAAATATAAAATTATTTTTCCAAAGTTTGGTTATTGTGACAAAACTAAAACACCCAGTGCTTTATCGAGGTTAGCCTGTACTTCTGTAACGTGTGACTGAAGTCGGATGTCATTATGAAACCCCCCTGACACCGCGATGACTAACCCCCACCTCCCCGAGCCCCAGACGCATCTACAGCCATCATTTTCAAACGGTAGGTCAGGGCACAAAAGTAGGTCACGCAAACATCAGCCTGATACGGAAATAGTAAAGAGTGCTGAAAATGAAATGAATTATTTGAATTGTTTTGAAAGGATTTTTGAGGCTCATCACTAAACTGAACATTACAAATGACCAGGTTATTCCCCCACTGAATTTTCTTCTTTCCTGATGGCTAAGGGCATATTCTAACATGACGATTCCAGGATTCATCGGGCTCACATTGTGAAAGAGTGGATCAGGGAGCATGAGATGGATTGGCCGCCATGGCTTAACGCCATTGAGAATCTTTGGGATGTGTTGGAGAAAAAAATCAATAATGGACTCTCACAGTTGAAAAAAGGCGAGCGAGGCAAAACAAAGAAAGAATCTAAGGCAATAGCGACCAAAGGGGCATAAAAGGGCATAAATAATGGCGGCAACTTCTGTGTTTCTGTGCTCCACATTGCTTTACTGGATACTTTTGAACATCTTTGCTGTGTTTTTGTGAGGTTCAGTGGATTATTTTATTTATTTATTTTTACTGCAGAGAGTCCATGCAGGACCCAGGTTTTTGAAGTAAACAAACAGCTAGCTTATGAGCTAAAGACATTTGAGACCTACAAATGTCTTCTTCTGAAACACTGAAGAGGCACCAAGACCCCACCTGCAGTACAGTGGAGGTGTCACAAAATGCGCTTCAGGGAAAAATAAAGGGGGGAGGGGGCGGGGGGACAAGGAGGTATCCGGGCAAGACTCACAGCTAAGCCACACAAATCTTCTATCCCTACTATTGTTCTGGCTAATGTTCGTTCACTGGAGAATAAGACATTATACTCGTCTGCTACGCTCTTCAGAAGATGGTGAAAGACTGTTGTGGAGCGGAGGGAGCTGCAGGAGGAAGAGGAGCTGACCAGTGCAGGACACCACGCTTTGAAACAGGGACAACCCCAGGAGGTGCTGCACCGTGTCAGAGGAGACTGAAGGCAGTACTCCCGTTTCCCCGACCTCCAAACAAACGATAGTCAGGTCGGCCCACAGCGGCTCAGGACTAACCCAGCACCTGAATGCAATTGTGTTGTACAATTGTACAATGACAAATAAAGCACTTACTTCATATATTTTGTGGAGATGTGTCAGGCCCAGATTATGTGTGCAGCGGCCGATGTGACAAGTGTTAAAACCGACTCTACAACCTCTAATTATCCAAGCTAACGCCCTAAGAGGTGAGCTAAAACTCTAGTGGTATATGTGGGCCAGTTTGAATAGTAAAAGTCACGGGACGAAATGAGGTCACTGCACGCCCCTGCTGGATCTTTTGATATTGCACACTGTAAACCCTGACTAGCTATGATAACTCAAATTAAATGGGGAAACCCGCTGCACCATATGGTTGTGGTACATAAGCCTAAACCAATTGAGTTCACTTGGACTCAAATCATTTAGTCAACGGTAGCTCAAATCATTTAGTCAGTGATAGCTCAAATCATTAAGTCAACGGTAGCTCAAATCATTTAGTCAGTGATAGCTCAAATCATTTAGTCAACGGTAGCTCAAATCATTAAGTCAACGGTAGCTCAAATCATTTAGTCAACGGTAGCTCAAATCATTAAGTCAACGGTAGCTCAAATCATTAAGTCAACGGTAGCTCAAATCATTAAGTCAACAATAGCATTAAAAGTATAGGTTAATGAACTCAAATGATTCAAGCTTATTATACTCAAACTATTTAAATGCTACATTAACTTAAACCCATTTTAAAAAGGTTTATTCCCTCAATTAAATTGAGGAAACATACAACACTAAACCATGTGAGAAATGATAACACATACAGGAAGAACATTTTCTATGACAACTTTATTTAAGGCCAACTTTCCACCAACAAAAGGGAACTGTAAAAGATGCAGACAGCAAACATTGTTTTGACCACTATAAAAACAATGTACATGTTTGTGTCCAAGATCTTGTTTCCTGGTCAAACAGACTTGGAGTCATTATATTCACCTTGGTTGTTAAGTTTTCTACTGTTGGAGCTCCAATCTGTATCTGGTTATATTGCATCAGGGAAAACAAAACAAAAACTCTCCTCCATATTTTTAAAGCCCATAATCCAACATCCGATTGAAGCGTAGGACAGCTCGGTACCAAAGTTTGTTGAAACAGTAATTCACTCTGTTGTCTGTAGAGGGAGCTCCATACAGTAATTTAAAACCCTTGTGCTTGAGTTTCAAAATGATAAAATGTAATATATAGTCCTGATCAAGTCCCGACCAGTTGAAAGATGGCAAAAAGGAAATCACTTTTTTGCATGGTTGGATCTTAACGAGGTTCCAAGTAGAACTTTATTATGCAACAAGAAAAATGGGAGCGAGACAAAACATTTTCTGAGTAAAGATTTTAATGAAAACAATTAAACTGGCGGTTTTGCAGCTAATCAAAAGTTTAAGACCACATGCCTTTAACCTCTTGACCCCACCTGAACTGAGCACATTTTCTCCAGTTCATCGTTACCCAAATCCAAGAAAGCTTCAAGAAAAAAAAAGGGTCAAAATAGCAACACAAGACAAAGACGATGAAAATTAAAAAAAAAAACGCAAAAGCAAATAAGTGATAAAAAAAGCGATGGGAAAAAAAAAAGGTTAAAGTGACGACAACAACGCAAGCAAAAAGATCAGTTTAGATCAGTTTGTTAGTATTAGCTTTCAAATCAGATATTACACTGGCCTACAGTTCTCCAGTTAAGAAGCTTTTAGATTTGGGTAAGGTCGGCCGAACTAGAGAAAATGAGCTTGGTTCAGGTGGGGGTTAAGAGGTTGAAAGGCCAAATCTGTGCAAAAATGTGTATTCATTGTCATTTTCTGTCAGGTTTTCACACTGTTATGACGTCCTGATGCAAAAACAAAAAAAACAAAAAACATTCTGGTTTTGAACGTGGTCGAGTTGTTGAGCCGCATAAGCAGAACCTCTCGCAGTGCCCCATCGCTGCTGAGGTGAGACGCAATAACAGTAATTTTGAATTTCCTAAAAGATCCTGAGGGTTATGGAACACGATGGTGTGAAAACCTGACAGAAAATGACACTGAATCCACACTTGTGCTCAGATTTGACCTGTTAAAAGCATGTGGCCCTAAACTTTAGATCAGCTGCAAAAACATTTCAGTTTAATAGCCGTTTTCAATAAAAGGTTTATTAATTATTATTTTTTGTCTCACTTTTATTGTTGAAGCATATTGAAGTTCTACTTGAAACTTTGTTAAGATCCAACCACACCAAACTTTTGATTGGGACTGTATCATTACTGTGGTACCAAAAATATTGTAGTTCTGTTTCAAAGTCCATGTGCATGATATGTCAACCTTAAACCAGTGTGTCAGTCCATTTGTTGAGAGACATCACAACCTGGTCCTTAAGTGCCATGAACACTTGCTGGGATGAGAAAGGATCCTTATCTTGGACACCAGAGCAACAGTTCCCTCCTCAAGCGCCATTTCTTCCTGAAATTGACACACAAAAATACATATGTATTTAGTTTTTTCATCCTGCTATAAATATTGTAAACTCTGGGGAAAAAAACAAACAGTGAATCGTTTAGTTATGACTAGGAGCTTAGATGTTTTAGGCTACAATAATGCAAATTACACAAATTTAAGTGTGTTAGACAACAGTGATCTGAACAGAATTACAGCAGAACTGCGGATTGAGACTAAACCTTGACAAAACAAAAAGAAAGAAACTAAATCAAACCAGGACTAAAGCTGGTAGTCATACCAGGGTAGGAGTAAAATGTGTCTAAACCTGGATCAGGAATTAAGGACTAACCAAGGACTTAACCAGGCCAAAGCAAAGGCATGGCTAAGTCAGTATCAGGATGAAACTATGACTGAACAGAATTATTTTTCTTATTGAGTAAGAAGAAGTCAAAACAACACTGGAGGAATTCCTAAAGACGTACACCATGTCACATACAACTGTCCTCTGCATTTGAACATTCTTCAATGCCACCGGAGTAACCCAGGTTAAGGTTTGTGACTCACTTTCGGGTCCCGAGTCTTGACCCACCAGTTGAGAACCACCTACATAGTGTGGAATGATAAAGACATTTACCTGCAATCCTGCACGTGGAGAGTCCAGCCTCGCTGTAGTTTTCTGCAGAGGGATCTTGTGCTTCTACCTGGAGAAATATAGTTATAAATAATTAAAAGAAATAACATTTTATGAAACTATCACTAAAACTATCACGTTTAGAAATGTCAAAATGTGACTAAACTAAAAGCGTTTTTGTCCAAAAGACTAAGACTAAAACTAAAAGGGCTTCCAAAAACAACACTGAGTTACAGCATCGAGACCCACCAACACGCTGATGACAAGCCAAGATCCAAAGAAGTACATGTTTATGATACCCGTATCTCCCACAAAACATTTTGACAAAAAGAAAAAAATATATATATTGTGATAATAACGCTGAATAAAGTTGAAATAATGATCAAGGCAGCTCTCAAAAAGTGATATTAATAAAAGGTAGAAAGGTTTACGACTCATTTTGGGTCCTGAGTGTCGATCCACCAGTTGAGAACCACTGATCTAGTGCAGAGGCTTCAATCTCGCTGTAGGGAGCCTCACATCCTTCTTGCGGAGGGACCTTTTGTTAACAAACAAAACAAGTAATTTTTAAGTCAAAAGCATAACATTTTTTTGAAGAATTAAAAATATCTAATCCTAAGGGCATGGCTATATGACATAAAGATGATATCACAACATAAATAAGAAATAGTATGATAACGGTATACATTACGATATCATTTACACAATTAAAATGCACAACTGCAGCATTTCAGACAAGCAAACACATGGTGAAAACAGTTTGCAGGGCCTGAGGGGGTTGTACAGAATATTGTACATGCATTTTCCTGAACTCAAGCAAGCCAACTTTGAACATCAGACACTTCTGAAACGCGCGTATCTGTGCGCGCCCAAACCTGGAGGAGCAGGAGCCCGCTCTCAACACTCCCCACACCTGCAGGAAGAGGAGCCTCTCCCCATTACTCCCCACTCGCTGACCGCGGGGCGTTTTCAGAGGAGAACAGAGCGCACTGAGCCACGGTTCATTTCAGCCACAGTAAATCAGTCTGGCTGTCTGTTAGCTTATAGCTTAGCTTGTAGATGCTCTCACTTGTTTCACGCGGTATTGTCCAACATGAAGGCTTCAATCATCGCCTTATAACCCGGCCTGACTTTGTTGTGATTCGTTAGCGCACGGTTGACTTTATGAATCTTAGCAGCTAAAGTGTTGTAATGTACAACAAGGCCTTACCTCCCTGATGTGGCTGCCCTCTCGGCGGTGTCTGGAGCGGATCACCGGTGTACAGCGGGCTGTGGCTGTTCTTCAGCGCAGAGCGAGTGTGGGACACAGCCTGGAGAAGAGACGGGCTAGTCAGCATAGAAATAAAAAGAGTGGCGCAGCGGCTGCAACTCAACTTAAAATGGCGCCGACAGCGTTTTTCTCCACTGTGTTTGAAAAATTAAAAGTTCAAGGCGCAATTGTTTTCTTGCTAAGTCTCATTTAACAACTATTACATGCAGCCTACTGTATAAATAAAATATGAAAGCTGAGCGCAAACCGGTGGTAAACTAATTAGCTTACAGGAGCAGTGCTTCAACCTCGTTTAATCTTAAAGTTAGCTTTAGGGAATTTTGAACATGCACTATCAGTACATAATAATGATAATATTTGTACCGTCCAGTCGTATCCAATGAAGTCTTCGTCTTAGCAAAGGACTCAGGAGCGAGTCTGTGAGATGGTAGAAGCATCATGGCTGCTGCTTCAGCTCAAACCGAAATTTTCAAAAGTCCAGGGCGGGGCGTGGGAGGAGCTCCGGTGAACTCGGCCTTGATTGGACTTCCAGTGGTGCAGTCTGCATACGTTTTTGCGCAATACAATTCCATTTACTACTTTATTCATTTGTTTAATCATAACTATCGAACAAATCATGCGACAATAATGCATATATATCATGGAACAGACATTCACGTCCGAACAAACTTGGTATAAACATCGTTATATACTAGAATTTATCATAATAATCCACATGAAGTGGTAGTCGAGTGGTTATGGGTGTGGGCTATAACCAGTGGTACAAAGGTAGCTGGATCGATTCCCACAAGGGAATTTTTTTCTCTCTCAACAACGTTGGACCAAAATGTGATGCTTGTTATATTACTCATGGTTTTTTACTATGTATTTCAAGAAGGCTATAATTATGAACTAAAAATAATTCACTACTATAAAATCATATTGAACTAGATTGAATTTTATAATTTTATAAACTGACTGCAGGATTGGGAATTATTTATGCCTCTGAAAACATTGTATAAGCATCCTGCTTTTCTGTCATAATAATCACTAAAAGGATTGTGCTTTTCTAGATAAGATTGTGGTTGAGTGGATAGACACTCAGACTGGAGTGCAGTAGGTGGTGGGTTCAAGACTGATCAGAGTAGTTTTTATTTTTTTCATCTATTCCTTTTTTATTCTACTCACTTTGGACAATGGAGAATTAAAGTGATATTATCAATAATAAAATGATAAATGTTGTCTATTTGAGTATTTTCCCTAATGGTGCCCACAAATAATACTGACAATAATATTTGACAATAATACTAATATCATGATATCTAACAAAACAAGTTTTATGTTTCTTTAAAAAAAAAGAACAAAAAATTCAAAAAACAATACAATTTTCTGATTGGTTAATAAGGCGATTTTAAGAAAAAAGTAAGCATAGCTTAAACGGTTTCGGGCACTATAACTTGAAGTGTAACAAGATGCATCAGAACTCAAAGCAATTGAGCTATCACGCCACATTTTAGATTTGGGTCTCCATGACCTAGTTAAAAAGGGTTACTATAACTCTGGAGCACATTTGAGCCAAGATAGCTTAGTAGGTTTGAAAAGATGGGTGGTTGGGATTTACAGTGCAGACGCTTATTGAAACAATGCCACAGCAAATGTAATCAAAGCTAAAACGTGGTCCAAGGAAATATTGGAGCGTGTGACCTTTTTTTTGATGGGGCAGTGTAGAATCTAAACCTGCCCGAGCTCATTTCCCGCAGCAGCATTGTTGAACTGCCTCTTTCAAGTCTCCATTAGAGCGCCTTTCCCTGCCAAGGTTGCCACTCATGAATGTTGGGTGCTCTAACCGGGCAATAGGCCTGCTTGTTCATGCCAAGGAGCCATCTTTTTCTTATCCCCCTCCCCCCCTTTCGCCTTGACTTTACCGTTTGCGTCGACGATTATGCCCCATAGCTACGCAGCTACGGTCCACACAGCGTTTAACCTTGGCCTGAACTTATGCCTAAACTCCACTCCGGAGGGTACACTGTTGGCAACACAAGAGACCGTTTCAGCAGGCAAAGGTTAGCGCGCTCGCAAATGTAACGCTTACATTTAAATATTAAGAAAGCCACTTGGAGGAATTCTCAAGGTTGCCCCGTGTTCATCTGCATAGCTGAACTCGCAGGGGTTATGACCATTTGGTAAACAGAGGGGTGACCTGCTAATGCGGAGTTCGGCGCCGCTCTTAAATACGTTTTCAAAGGAGGACTAGGAAGTAAGAATACAGCCATGCGAAAGGCCTCGGAGAATAGTTTGGTAAAAGTTAAACAAACTGTGGAAATGGCCTGATTTATCGGGTTCTCGAATCGCGGCAGAGCAAAAGGAGCTGAAGCTGAACTGCTATACGAGACTCCAGCTCATTTCCAGCTCTCATTAAAGGGATATTTCAGGATTTTTGACATATGGCCTCATTTCCTAGTTATCCAGAGTGTTGTTGATGTCTGGAGATATTTTTTCTTAAATTCATGCAGTTCTTATATTTGAAGAGTTTAGTGGTGCTAGGCTAAAGCATTTCTATGGTATCAGTTAGCCTGCATTAAAAACAGTCTGACCCACTCCACAGTGCACCTGAGGCAAATCACTTATAACGCCAGGCTAACCATATAAATGTCTGTGTTAATAGAATCATTTTAACCATTTTGCATTTAAAATAACTTATATTTGAGCAGCATCAGCTTCGTGGCTGTAAGCTAATGCAAAGGCGGAGTGATCTGCGAGAAAATAGTCCCTCAAAATGCGGTAATTCATGTGATACAAGGTCAGTTATATTTCAGACATTATTCTAGTAACACACACATTTATATGGTTAGTCTGGTGTTATAAGTGATTTACCTCAGGTGCACTGTGGAGTGGGTCAGACTGTTTTTAATGCAGGCTAACTGTTACCATAGAAATGCTTTAGCCTTGCCCTAGCCTAGCGCCACTAGACTCTTCAAATATAAGAACTGCATGAATTTAAGAAAAAAATATCTCCAGACATCAACAACACTCTGGATAACTAGGAAATGAGGCCCAATGTCAAAAATCCTGAAATATCCCTTTAACTCTTCTAAACATACCGATTCTACGCTGCCTGACCAAGAAGAAAAGTTGCCACAATATTTTGTAGCTTAGCTTTGATGACAGCATGCATTTAGTGGAACTGTTTCAAAAAGCTTCTGCAATGTCAAAGTTAATGCAAAACACGAAGAAAGTGAGCGCTTCAGAGGGTCCACGAGTGAAATGCAAAAAACAGGTGCTCTTTAAAGACTGGGCGCAATACTCTTTTTCTATTCCCCCGTATAGAAATGTGTTCAATGGTCAGAAACACCTGGTTAACATATTGTTCATGTTTTAGTGATGGGGAGCACCCAGAGGAAACCTACACAGACACGAGGAGAACATGTACTATAAACTTCGCACAGAAAGGCTCCATCTAGGGATCGAATCCGGGACCTCCTAGCTGCGAAGCACAAGGGCTAACTTCATTTTTCACCCAGATCTTGTATTGATGATGGGAGACTGTGACCACTGCGCAAACCCTTCTCCAGCACATCCCAAAGATTCTCAATGGGGTTAAGATCTGGACTCTGTAGCAGCCGATCCATCTCTTTCACAATGTGAGCCCCACAAATCCCGGCATTGTCATCTTCTACGACGACAGTGGCACAGGTGGTAGAGCAGGTCGTCTCATGATCGGAAGGTCAGGGGTTCGAATCCCGCCTCCTGAAGGTGCACTCTGTCGCTGTGTCCTTGGGCAAGACACTTCACCCACCACCTTGCCTCCAGCGGCGGCACGGTAGCACAGTGGTTAGCGCTCGTGCTTCACAGCTAGAAGGTCCAGGTTCGATTCCCACCAAGGCCAGGGCCTTTCTGTGTGGAGTTTGCATGTTCTCCCTGTGTCTGCGTAGGTTTCCTCCGGGTACTCCGGTTTCCCCTACCACTAAAAACATGTACAATAGGCCAGGATGAATGAGAGTGTGTTTGAGAGTGCGCATGGGGGACGACGGATGGAAATTAGCCCAAGGCTACAATCCGGTGTGGCTTGTTCATTAACTTGCACTGTCCCTACCAAATAAAATAAAACAAAATAAAACAAAACAAAGTGTCTCCGTACACTGGTGTATGAATGAGAGTGTGAATGGCTGACTGGCTCCTTTGGGCCTAATGAAGGTAGAAAAAGCGTAATACAAGTTGAGACCATTTACCATTTCTAATATACCTGTGCCATCAGGGAAGAAGAAATCCATTAATGGAATAACCTGGTCATTCAGGATGTTCAGGTGGTCAGCTGATCTCATTCTTTGAGCCCATAGTGTTGCTGAACCTTGACCTGACCAACTGCAACAACCCCTAAAATACTCCAGTAGTGTAGTGATATTTTATTTGTAAAGTTTAACTCTGCTCTCATGTACCACCATTTAAAAATAATAAAAGCACATTTATTTAAAAAAAAAAAAAAAGCTAAAGTAAATGTATGAGTTATAGAGGATTAGAGCTGGTAACAAATCCACGTGACCCGGGTCAAGACAATAATATTGACAATGAGATGAAAATGCCAAACAATAGAGAAAATACAGAGGCGTTTCACCCCCTTTTTATTGCACACAGCTTCTCCCCAAATGACGTTATTGATCACACTACAATTCAGAGCTCTCCTGGAAACGCTAAGCTCCGTAAGTCAGATTTATGTACATGCACGAGCTCAGGGTCATATATACTCATTCACAGGGCAGATGTAGCGGTTACCTAGCAACTAAACAGTTGTGTTTGCAGCTGCTACGAGTATTTTTAGCTTTTTAGCCACATTATATGAATCACACACACAGGGAAATTGCCCTTGATAAGCTGTTTTATCATAACGTTCCCTCGTGAAAACAAAGTAGGAAAAACGTGCATGAACGTAGCTCATGTGGGGGAAAGAGCCGGGTAACAGAGGGTTAACGTAGAAATAAAAAGGAAAAGCGGTGTTTGATCCTTGCATATAAAAAGGACAGTTACGCCCGGTTAAGGTCGGTACAGCCTCCGCAATCTTAGAAAGTCATTGAAACCAATGTTGCACACTCACTGCTCCGCGAAGTGCAGGTCCGGTTACCGAAGCCATCCAGCGGCAAAGGGAAGAATCCGCAAGAAGTCTATTTTTGCCGGTGCCCCGTGGATCAAGCTGACGGAAAAATATGAGCCAAACAGGAAATCAGGTCTCGTGAGGAAAGAAGATCCGGCGTATTTTAAAATAAAATCTGTCCGCTCACTACTTATTTGGACTTGTTTACCACCTGTACAAGCGCGTAACGTCGGAGATGTAAACATTCCTCCATTACCAGTGACACAGGGGCACTCGTGTGTTGCAAAGCATCCACTTCACTGGGGAGAGTCGTTGTACCTGTAAATACGGCTTTGTTTACAAAAACTACCTATATATGGGGCTATTTATCACGTGAACTCGCACCAAGCGTGTGAACCCATGTGCACTTCTGTTCTCACGAGGGCCGTTTCTGTGCCTGACGCAGCGTCTGGTGCCGGAGCTGGCGGAGCCACAGTGTCAGCCGGACTCACTGTGAGTGGTAGTTTGGGGCAAACCCGGACCGGATCAGGACTGAACCCGGTCCGTAGTTAATGTGAGCCAGGGGTAAGCAGCACAGCTACTTCTGGAAACTTCCGTTCAAAAGTCTGTTCAATGTAATGTCCTATAGCCGTTAGCCTTAGCAATCAAACAAACATGCAAATTATGAACGATCCATGTTTTCAGCTGTTGTCAACCATCGGCCACATTTAGGTCAAAGCGAAGTCAGAAATCATTAATGAATGGAGACCCCTGAGATTTTAGTTTAGATAGGAATGAACGTATAAAAACAGGCCTCTGGCTAAAGGGCCCATCTTACCGGACTGGCAGTCTAGGCAACTCGGACTGATTGAACACATACAAAAGGCCCAATCTCACCGGCCTGGAGACTAGAGTCGCCGCCAGTCACAGAGATGTCTCCGATACTTCCCCTGGCAATAAGGCAAGTCTCCAGGTAGTCTTGGGGAAAATGAACAGGTTAGATTTCAGCGGAGTCTCCGCATGGTCTCCGAGGTCTCAAGCAGTTGTGTCAATGTCGCGAATACTATTGTTGTCCTCAACCTGTGAGACGTTTCTGTAACGTCCCTGCAATGTCTCTGAGACCTGTCGGATACCAAGGAGATCTCAAAGAGTCATATGGAGTCTCTCTAGCATTTCAACCAAACCAGCTTTTTCAGAAGGCGAACACCAAATGTAAACAGTTCGCATTGTTAGAAGCTAGTGATTCAAGGACACCTTTCTAACTCTTAACCAGGCCTGTTCCTATCTACATGTTCCACAGTGATGCTCTTGTTTGGAGAGCACAGAGCTGCCACTGAATAGGACTTAAACTAGTGACATGGTGTCTCTTTGTTGCAGATGCCCAATGAGAAGAAATGATGTGATTTCAGGATTAGGCTTACACTTTTGTTAAGCTACTGTAGGACAGAAACATCCGTACTGTGGACAACTGCGGGTTAACGGATTATGAAACCAGCGCAGACACCAAAACAACAGCAGCTCCTCTGGACGTCTCCGCTGCAGTTCCCATGTGCCGCTGTGTACCCGCTCTATAATAAGACTTAAATGGCCCAAGGAAGGCACATAAACAAATGTGGTTTAGGAGCCTGCGTTTCTGCTTTCGAGGGGAAATTCAGGACTAGCTATTTGTTCTCTTTTTGCTATCATCTACTCCTTGTTGAATGTACATAGAATATTATTACAGGTAGGATAAGCCCTCCCCTATAAAACGTATAAACGTCACCCAACGACAGATGCAGTGGTGTTGCTAGTCGAGCTCATGCTGGAACCATCACGACAGCAAAAGGTTTCTTAGTCAATCCCTACAGGATTTTGTGGGCATCGTTTGTGATTGTTGCTAAAATTGCTGATTTCGCGAGCCATTTTTCAAAAAGTTGTGATTTTTTTCCCTGCTTTAAACAATATATTTTTACATCAAAGGCAAACTTTTCTTTGCATTTACATCAGTTTTAACCAAGGAGACTCTGGGGAATGAGAAAAGACTTATTGTATAGTTGTAATAGTTGTATCATCTAACAAACAGAAGCACGTGCGGCCCACGCCCCTACCCTCTCCTCCGCTCAGCTGTGGACAGTGGGAGGAGTAAACAGGCACCTTTCTGTTGCTGTGAGAACCAGCTCTGAGTCCATATAGACCCTTTCATTTTTTGTAAACATGTCGGCTTAGCTGGAGGCAGGAAGCTACATTCCTATCTATTTCCCTTGTAGCTGTTGTCATAGATCAGATAAACCTTATTTATAGTCTCAAATGTCATTCCTCTTGTTCTTGCACCTTAAGCCACAACAGGACCACATCTTTTAGTTGTAGTTTCACACTTATAATCGCTAGTTTTAGTTTAATCTTATTTCTCTTGATCACTTCCTGCCTCTAGCTGATATCACTGATGATGTAAGCAGTTAAAGGGTCTATAGTAACTCTGATAAAACAGAGCTCTGAATGAGACTGAGAACAGACCAAAGGACAAGGTCATGCTAACTTTTCCTGTTGCCCCTTTGAGCAGACCGGGGAAACAAGGGAACTCAGAGCAGCTCCATTGCTGAAATAACTAATTCGGTACTTTCGAGTTAAAAACCCATTCGTTGCTCACATAGTGCAGGATAGCAAACATAAGGAAGCAGTTTCCTTGGGTAGTTGGCATTTATTTTACACGGCCACAAAACGGATGTTACTGAACTTTTCACAGAGCTGAGCCGATGGGTGCAGCCATGATAACTTTTCCAAACACACGTTGCTTTAGAAAAATTAACTATTTTAACTGGACTTTTAGTTTTGATTCAATGTTGCCTCAATTAAGACGTTTCGACCTTCATCCAAATGTCACCATGAGTTTGGTCTTTGAGGCTGAGCACTGGTCTTATATACACCGCTGTAGGTGATGACCATTAAGCCACACCTGTGTCAGTCTGTGTTCCCAAAGCCTAGGTACCTTGCCTTGGTCTGAAATGGGCGTGGTCAGGCATCTACATCATCCTTCGCCGGCCAAGTGCTGTTCCAATGTTCAAGTCACCTGGAGGCCTGTGTCCTCTCTTTGGTTAGCATGTGGCTAATATACCAAGGATACATCAGTGTAGCCTTCACTGCCTTGCTCAAGCCAAAATTACCCATAATGCCTCACGGCTCTCAAGAAAACAAGAAAGAAAAAAAGGTGGTGCTGGCTTGAGTGACTTGTAAAGCACTTAAATTCCACTTTTTAACAAAAAAAACAAAAAACATACTTTCACTTGTTTAATGGCTCTGCAGCCCGTGTTCATGTTACTTGTACCGGTAATCTTTTACAAATAAGCAATGTTTTTGTCAAGATTTGGTCAAATAATCAATTATAGGTTTTGCCACTTCATTGTTTAGTGTAATTTGTTTTGTTAACAAAAACAAACGTGAAATTATATCATTTAATTCAAACATTAAAGCAAATGTCACTGCTTCATGGAGCAACAAAGGACATGATTTGTTTCATTTTAATAAAATTGAATAAAATAAAATTGATATAAGGCACTTTCAAATGTTTATTTCTAAAGTTTTTAGTCTCCCTTTCGAGTTTTTTATTTTGTATTTTCCGATCTCCGGTTTCATCATCTCTGACTGATTTTTAATTATTTATTTTTAGTTGGTAAAATATAATTACTTTCACCCCCAGCGCTTCAGAATCCTCCCTCCTCAGCAGACCCTCCCCTTTCCTCTGGATGAAACATATCTTCCTTTTTTAGTTTGTGATGTCACTTCCTTACCTCTGAAGTGTGTTCCATTAGCAGCTCTTTTTGGTCCAAGGCAGGTATCAAAGCCTTGGACTGGAAGGAAGTGAGTTTGGAGGCACTGCCTTCAACACCAAGGCAAGGCAAGGTACCTAGGCTTTGGGAAACAGCCAAAATGGCATACCTCCCTTCCTACGTTCGTTCTCTTCTTCTATCCAAAGTCAGTGTTTATTTTACACATCGAGATTGAGCTTCAGCTCCGGTTCAACAGCTGTGACTCCTAAAGTTCGCGCAGCAAAGAGAGCACCAGCCTATCACCAAATAAAGATCCAGGGGCAGAGAAAATAAACTCAGACAGAGCGTGGAAGGAGCACACAACGGTGCTCGCTGTAAAGTCAGACTGAGGCGAGTGAGAGGATGCGAGGAGCAGAGGCAGAAGTCCTTGAATGACAAACCCGCGGAGGTGCTGCACACGACTTCCTATGTGCAAATATAAGTAAAATGGATTTAACTGATCAAAACCTCACTTCAGTAGGACATAAGTTGCACCGTTGATAGTCTATTTCATGTTATTTATACAGTATGTGATGTGTTCTAGCAGGAAGACTAGTTTTCAACCCTGGACGCTATTAGGACTTTTAGTTTTAGGTCATCAGGCTTGAGCTCCACAAACTGAGGCCAGAGGAAAACAAATTTTGGAAGGACATACGAAATCCAGGGCAGAGAGCGTGAGTCCCAAAATATTCCTCCATAATAACACTTTTTGGAGCCTTTGCAGCAGCATCCGTAATTAACAGCATAATATCTGGACTCTTTACAAAGCTTCACTGCTGTCAAGGATAACAAACCTAATCCCTGACAGTTCTCCAGGTTCAAACACAACTGTCTTTATTTATCCCGGACATTAGCGCCGCACAATGTTAATATTCACTCATTTGCATTTCCCTTGTGCACACATTGTATTAGGATAAGTGTCATGAATACCTCACAGTGCAGGAAGGTTTTATGTAAACGAGATTTAACACCAAATGGCAACTCAAAAATGTTTTAGTTTCCAAA
The DNA here is from genome assembly GCA_007210695.1 of Neogobius melanostomus. Classification (NCBI taxonomy): domain Eukaryota; kingdom Metazoa; phylum Chordata; class Actinopteri; order Gobiiformes; family Gobiidae; genus Neogobius; species Neogobius melanostomus. The sequence continues at coordinate 693,173 of VHKM01000084.1, forward strand.
GGATTAGGACTATAGCGCCTAAACCAGATCTAAACTAGAACTAAACGTACATTACAGTAAAAGATTAAAAGCTAAACCATTACAAGAATCACATGTTTGCGAAGGTTATGCATAAAATCCCACATTGATGTCACCCTAAAAACCGCAGCTGAGTGCTAGGGCCACTTACTTAATCTCAATCGAATTTGCTTCACAATTCATATGATTGCAATACAAGAAATTACAAAGACGACAATAATAAAAACAAAAACGGATGAATGGAAAGGTGGAAGCCCTACTCCTCCAGAAGAGGGCGCTGTCCACATAAAACCAAATATGTTTGACAGTAGATTATTGTGTATTGTTCTAATGCTAATGAGGCAAAGCTCTTGATTTACCGATTGATCTACGTTCCCACCCTTACCTATGGTCATGAGATCTGGGTAATGACCGAAAAGACAAGATTGTGAATACAAGCGGTCGAAATGAGTTTCCTTCGCAGGGTGGCTGGACGCACCCTTTGAGATCGGGTGAGGAGCTCAGTTACCCGGGAGGAGCTCGGAGTAGAGTCTGGGTGGCTAGGGCATCTGTTCCGGATGCCTCCTGGTCGCCTCCCTCGGGAGGTGCTCCAGGCATGTCCTATTGGGAGGAGGCCTCGTGGAAGGCCCAGGACACGCTGGTGGGACTATGTCTCCGAGCTGGCCTGGTGTCGCCTCGGGGTCCCCCCAGAACAGCTGGAGGAAGTGTGCGTGGATCGGGAAGTCTGGACATCTCTGCTGAGACTGCTTATGGATGGATGGTTCTAATGCTGGGCAATTTGAGAAATAATATGTTGTTTGACAGTGAAAAGGTAACACGGCTTCCTTCACTCATCATTTTAGCAGTTTATGCATTTAAAAGCAGAACTAAGTAACTTGTTTACCTTGATAAATCCTTTCCATAGTCCCTCTGGGGTAATACAAGTGTTAATGGGATGATTGGGGGTCTTTCATTTCCCCCTGGTGTCTCTGGCCAGAAAATCACAATTGCAACTTTCCTGCCACCGGGTCGGAGGCATCAATACACACTAATAGAATTACGAAGAAGAAGCTAACAGGTAAAGCTAATTGTGGGCTAGCGCCACTTAAACAGTATTTACAGCCAAGTTTGAGTGAAAAAATGATCTCCATTGTGTAATTGGATGTACAATATCCCTCTGTCCCTTTGTCTTTTCAGGGGAGGACATGCAAACTCCACACGGGGATTGAACCCGGGACGTTTTAGCATGGGCGCTAAGCGCTGTGCTAAAGAAAACATAAAAGCAGGGTGAGAAAACATAAAATAAGAGAAAACGTGCAAAACATTTTCCTCCCTCATATTTAAGTAAGTAATGTACAGCAAAGGTTTCAAATTGATATCTCTAAATGTACTTTTCCCCCCATTCAACTGCAGCGTCACGTCTTGGCACTTGTCTGAAAAATTACAACCAGGCAATTTTCTAAAATTGTGCCCTTGTACCAGGATTTGAGAAGCCAAAAAAAATCGAATTCAAACAAAGCTTTCAGCAACGTCCCGTTTCCAAATGGCGGCGCATTGTTGTGCCGAGATATTGCCTTTTGCGGCCTCAAAGAAAACCCACGTTAGCTTATTAAGTCGCATCCCTCATTTGTCTGGCATTACACACACACAAAAAACACCTCATCGCTCAAGCCACAACGGCAGAGACAAAAGAACAGGATCTGCTTCTATGGAAATCGCCCGCGGGGTCTCGATGGGGGCCAATTCGCCGCAGTGTAATACACGCTCAAGTGCTACGCCAAATGACAGATGACAGATGACTTCTCCATTTTTTTGATTTTTTTTGGCCGAGGCTGATTCGTACCTTGCTTTGTATTGTAGGGGGGGAAGAATGGGAACACAAAATGCCTCATGATTACAAACTCAGCACCAGACGCCATTGTTTATCTGCTCGAAAGCGCACAATTGATATGCATGGATTCCGTCTTTATTCCTTGTTGAACCCCGCCATTGAACGTATGAATGGGCGCCAATTACGGGCTGCGATACCTCCCCCCCGACTCGGAAAGAAGATGATTAAGGCGTCAAACTGGGGAGGGAAAGGCGCAATCAAAAGCCCACTTGTTGTCTTTGGGTAAATGGAAAAAGAAAAAAAAGGAGGAAAAAAAATTTAACAGAGGGAATTGACGGCGCTTCCCGGGGAGAATCACAATGGCCTGAGCGGGATTTCGCATTAGAGTAGTCAGCCGCAAACACATAATAATTCCACTGGCAATTCGGAGACGTCTCCCCTGCTTAGTGCTGACAAGGCTGCCCGCATTCGCCTGGAAATTACGCAAAATATTGGGGCTTATTTAGTGCATCCACTAATAAAACGGCCTTAATGCGGACCCGCTGTCAACTTGGCAAGAAAATGTTCAATATCGACGAAAACAAATATTTAGCCCTGTTTAACTCCAAAATACAGTATTGCCTCAAATAGTTCTGTTGGTTCAAGCACTGATCTGGAGGCTGACTTTCAAAAACTATCAGGACAACTGATTAACTATCAGCTATCTTTGACACTTAATTAAGCCTGTTATTAATAAAGCTGATGATAGATGTGATGCAACAAGTTAATTTCTCCACTGTGAGATCAATAAAGATAATTATCTTAACTTAATGTAATTATTTGATTAGAAGTTTACATCCTCCAGTCACATGTTATTGCCTATAGTACTGAGCTAAGCTGTAGGAAACATTAAAGCAGAACTAAGTAACTTGTTTACCTTAATGAATCCTTTCCGTAGTTCCTCTGGGGGTAATACAAGTGTTAATGGGATGATTGGGGGGTCTTTCATCTCCCCCTGGTGTCTCTGGCCAGAAAACCACAATTGCAACGTTCCCTCTATCGAGCCGGTGGCCTCAATACACACTAATGGAATCATGAAGAAGGAGCTAACAGGCTAACGGGCAAAGCTAACTGCGGGCTAGCGCCACTTAAACAGTATTTACAGCCAAGTTTGAGTGAAAAAAAAAAAATCTCCATTGTGTGATTGTGGCACAATGTGTATCCCTCTCTCCCTGTGTCTTTTCTGTCAGTGTAGTATTTACTCTCGCGGACAATTAATGATTACAAAAACACAACATGCTACGACACCTGCAGTGGCGCTTAGGGCCTCTAGGGGCACGAGTTACTTAGTTCTGCTTTAAGGATGCAGGCTGAAATGTAAAATATGCTAATAATTCATTAATAATTCATTAATTATGATCAAATGATACATTAACTAATTTATTTACCATTTGATATGGTCAAAATAACTATTACTGTATAAGACAATGCTGTGAGAGTAAAAAATGATCGTGCAGCGGATCCACTTTTGTACGCACAACTTGCTTTGAACATGAGCAAACACTTGGTAAATGACTGCCTAAGTATTCAAAGCACAAAGTACAAATCACTCTAAATAAGTGTTGGGAATGATACTAGGACTGGAAAACATTAAAATCCCGCCCAAATTAAACACCTCACTGGATAAAATGTAATCTAATCTTACAGAAATGACTCAATATGTGCTTGAATTAAGACGTGTTATACTACTTTTGCGTTGGTTTGAACCAACTTGAAAAAGATTGTCATTGGAACAAGCATTATTTTGCTTGTTTGAAGATTGACGTATTTTATCTGCACTCTTCGCTTTATATGTAATTAATTAATGATTATATTGATGTTTTATGGATTTATTTGATATGTCTAGTAATTCTATGTAACTGTGAAGTAGGGCAGGGCGATATGGCCTTATATTTGACGATGTAATTGAGAACAGACAAATTACTTCAAAATCCCAGCCTTACGCCTATTGGGAAGATGAATTCAAAGATATTTCATTCTTTTGTTTTAGTGCCATGCTAATTTCCTTGCAAATATGATCTGCTCAAGCAATTTACTTCCGTCATTTCATTTGACTTTTTCGCCTTCGATTTTGATTAATTTTCGAGGTGTCAACCTGTATGGAGACGACTTCATGTGTCCTAATCGCACTGGTCACAAACGCTAACTTCATGCGTTTAAGAATTCCCTCTGAAGTCCTGCTAATCCCGGTGAAACATGGAGAGGCTAATACTCCATAACAGCCTACACTAAGACAAAGCGACATCTGTGTTGCCTTGGTGACCTCCCACACGTATCACACTCTACGCTGTTGTTACAAGTCATTAGTGCGTCAAATTAAATCTATAGGAGCTGCCAAAGCGAGCCACGTATAGAAGTAGTAACTTTCTTACATGGCGCTAAATAACTTTTGACAATAGATATGAGGAGAAAGAATGAAATGTAAGTCATTACATTTATATCGTTAGTATGGCATTATAAGTGAGTTACCTCAGGTGCACTGTGGAGTGGGTCAGACTGTTTTTAATGCAGGGTTGCTGATACCGTAGAAATGCGTTAGCCTAGCACTAGCCTAGCGCCACTAAGCTCTTCAAACATAAGTACTGCATGAATTTAAGAGAAAAAATATCTCCAGACATCAACAACACTCTGGATAACTAGGAAATGAGGCCCTATGTTAAAATCCTGAATCCTTAAACTTACTCTGCCGGCACAAAGCATGAATAAAAATAAGTGTCATACAAATAAACAGGCACCATTGTTGTCGATTTAAAAAGGACATTGAGCTACGAGAAATAAAATGCTGAATTTAGACACGACTCAAACATTTGTGGATTCACTGTTTGGAGACGTCTTTCCAAAACAGTTATTCATCCCTGTAGTCATACGTATTAGCCCGTGCTTATGTATGAAGTTATGACATCAAATTCTAGGATGTGGTGAATGCAGCCTTTAAGCAGAAGAGAGTAGAGCTGCAGGGGCTGAACAAACCACATCGCACTCAGAGTGAGAGAGAGAGAGAGAGAGAGAGAGGGGAAAATTCTACCCATAGCACTGAAAATGCTCTATGCACCAAGCAACAGCACGTCCAAATCTGTGAATAGCAATGAATCCGCTGCCGTGCACCATTTCTGCCCCAAGTGGAAGGAATGAGAAGAAAAAAACATCTATTTGGCTAAAAGTAATACGGGTTTGACAACAGCATATGGCGATAAGACGGGGAAAATCGGGCCGTCACGATAGCAGCTGGAGAAAGTGCACACAGGGAAGGGGATCACGGAAAGCACGTGTGGCTCGCTAAAACTAATATTTACCGAGGTTAGGAGATAGCGGTGCAGTCTGCGCGCGCTCTGGAAGTGAGAGGCGCGATGCCAATGGGCTAACGGGGTGGGAGTCCACAGCAAAGTCAACACAGGGCGGACGTTTTGGATGTTAGACTCGACATGTGAGGGGCTACAGCTAACGTCGTGGAGCGGGTGACGAGCAATGCAGAGAACAAGTGGAAAAAATGGCTTAAATTGAGGTTTAAAAACATTCTTATGTGTATTGATTGACTCTGTGGCTCTAAAACACAAAGGCCAGAGCTGGTGAGGTGGTCTGGCTATAAGAACATAATGTCATCCTTACTAGAAGACCTGATGAAGCTAACTGGACAAGTAATTCAACCTGGAGAAACAAAAGCTGCAATCAGAACGCTTTATTGACATCCGTGAATATAAGTTTTGGCGCTCAGACCAGAAGATATGGGTGTTATGATTAACTGATGTTAATACAGTATGTGTGCTGCAGGTTAGACGAGCATTAGCGATGTCTTCCCCTGGAGCCTGGAATGCGAGGCAGCAAAAGGATGAGCGACAGGGGAAACCACGACAGGCAGAGGCGGTGACAGGGCGGAGGTGGGTCACAACACAGCTAATAAGGCAGACTTGTTTATTTAAATAAGTTCATGTGCTGTATATTGTGCCTGCTGTCTGGCAACTGGTCCTTTTGTTGTTGTTATTGGCGTCTTATAAGCCCATTAGCCCACCACAAACCGATCCAAACACTGACAACTTGTAAAGAACAGGCCTGAGCTCAAACCACGCCCCATCAATCTCAACATTTAAATTATGCTAAAATCGCTACCTACGTTCTTTAATAACCCTCTCTGACAGACCAGCACCAGCTGTACAGAATCCCAATTGGCAACTTATGCAAATGAAAATGTACATCATCTTGTTTGTTTAACTGTTTATATGACTTGTGTTTTAGACAGGGCTGGGCACCTGTACCTTCGCCCCGAGGGAAGCAGCTCAAACTCTCTAAACTGTATGCCCATAAGGTCTGTGTATGCAAGACAGAATAATAAAAAAACATAAAATACATCAATCTTAACGAAAAGATGCTTTAAAGCTGGAGTACCTGATTTTTCCATTGACATTTTTTTGTTTTGGCCCAAACTTGTTTATAGCTCTCATAATCCCTCCTGTATATTTGAATTGTTCAAAGAATTTAATTATATGCACATTTCACACCCGTATACAGCATTGAGCAGTGGCAAAGTGAAGCAGGGGCGGCAACCCCCAGCCTAAAATGTATAGATACTACAAAAAAAGTAAGCCACAACATTACACGAACAGTTTAAATGGGCTGACGCTGACACAGCTGGTTATTGAGGATGTATTTCTTCAAGTTTTAAGAGATATTGTTCAGTAGAAGGGTTACATCCTGAGCAATGATTGGCTGTGGCAAAAGTGCGGGTGGCCATGAGGAGATGATTGAAGGGAGGCAGGTAATGCTGTAATGAGTCTACCAGGTTGAATTTACACCCAGGCTTCATATGAAAAGATGACGATTTCTTTAGTCTATCAAGGAGTATACTCGAAGATAAATCATTAATCATATCAGGTAGCACGTCGATGATATATATTATGGAAAACGTACTGTATGTAAAGCTTCTTCTTGTCTTTGCCCCAAATAATGAATAATAATAATTTCAAACAAAGATAAAAGACTTTGATTAGGATTCGAGCAGCTAATACTGAAGATAATGCCCAAAGTGTAGATCAGCCGAATTTCTAGGGAAAATCAGTGAGATATGCGCACGCTATAATGAATATCGCAATCATCATATGAGCCGTAATTATCTCTTACACAAGGTCACTGCGAAAGGCTAATTTGCTGCATGATATCACACCATATAATAGAAATTATCATCATCATTTACCATGCTGCTATATTAATCAAAATCTCTGTATGGTCGCATGCATCTCCTCGTAAGAATGCAAATGTGGCTTTTATTAACTTAACATTGAAATCAGGAAGTGCTCCAGCATGTTTCCTCAGTCCATCCAGGGTAAAAGTAGTCTGAACCAGAAAAACACCTGATCCAAATGCATTACTAAAGCCATAATGAAAATGTCTCTAATTAAGGCCAAACACAGCAGGTGAAAGATACATTTTTCATGCAGTGGTTAATTTGGCTAGTCTTGTACAGCAATATTTTGATATTAATATTTAATTCCTACCTGATTTATTGAGTTCTGAGCTCCAACAAGGCAAAATATGAATTTGTACAGATTTTTTTCGCCGCTAACAACTAGCTCATTCAAAAATAACAAGATACACAAAATCCCCTCCACAAAATGATTGTAACTAATATCAACAAAATAAAACCATTTAAACAGGGCTCTATAAATTATTCAGACTTGGCAATCACAAAATGTGGTCACTGTTATGCAGAAAATGCCTAATTTGCAAATGAAAATGGTCTCAACTTATATAGCGCTTTTCCACCGTCATTAGGCACTCAAAGCGCTTTACAGCAAGGATCCACTCACCTATTCACACACCAGTGTATGTACGCAGACACTGGAGCAAGGAGGGTGAAGTGTCTTGCCCAACGACACAACGACAATGTGCACCTTCAGGACGCGGGATTCAAACCCCTGACCATCCGATCATGAGACGACCCGCTCTACCATCTGCGCCACCGTCTCCCCCGGTGGTGCAGACCCCCCCCCCATGCATAAAACCCCTGTATTATACAAAATCAATTTTTTTAGAGCCGTTCTCTCTTCAAAAACCTGCGCACTTGAGTTCTCCTGGGATCTTCACCAGTGGCTATTAGGGCTGGGTACTGTTAAACCATACCAGTGTGGCATCAAAAAATTAACCTGTTACTTTCGCCCAGATCAGGGATTAGGGTTATGATTAGGGTTAGGCACGACAAATCTGATGTAAATTGTGTTTCACTCACACAGATATCCCACATCTTTTTAGAAACTAGAAGGTCTTGCCTTTCAAATGAGGCGTCACACTGGCACATAGGCTGTAAGCTCTCCAGTCAACCCTAAGGCAACAGGTTAAAAGTAGGGCTGAAAGATATTTCGTTATCGTATCGATATCGAGATATGAACATTCAAGATATCAATATCGCAAAAGAAAAATATATCGTTATCGTATTTATATTGAGATATGAACATTAAAAATATTAAAATGGAAAACGCAAGATATAAACGATATAGATTTTCATCAATAAAACTGAACTCTTTTGTATTATGATTTTATTTTCTGAAAAATGCTTAGTTTTCATCTAACCCACAGTTATATTGTATCGATATATTATTATATCGAGATATCTGGCATGAATATCGAGATATGAAATTTTGTCGTTCAGCCCTCGTTAAAAGTATCGAAAACAGGTAGTGAACATGTTTTTAGGTACTGAAAAAAAAAGTTATATCTTTAGGAGGCCAAGTTCTGATGCTGTTGGTCCAGGCGTTACAGGAAGTGACTTGTTTCAGCTCAAATAAATTATACAAATTTAAAATAAATAGTCTTTTATTTAATCATTTAATATTATTGATGTTGACTGATGACTATTCTTGTTCCCAAAAAGCTCCTCGAGGTCCTATGTATCCACGAAATGCTTTCCTCACCGCTCGATCTCGTGCTAAGCTTAATCCTTTCATCACAGCGTAAAAACGCTCGCTATACATGCCAAGCGGTGTATTTGTTTCTTTTTATTGAAACAGCTGCGCAGCGAAGGGGAGCAAGAGGAGGGAGGTTTTCGATCAATATTGCACTTTCTATATCCACCAAAGTGTAAGATAGTGATGAAGACGTGTTTGAGATTATGACCTACAAAAAGCATGATACCCACTCTTTAAATTTTACTGAATTACTTTCAATTATGTGCACTGAATTTGATTGTTTAGTGATTTCAGGTGATTTGAATGTGCATATGGATGTAACCAATGACGAGCATGCAAAATAACTTAGTGCTGTCCTTGAAATATTAGTTTAACTCACAACAAAGGTCACACTCTAAATCTATCAATTACAAAGGGTGTTAATGTATCAAATGTGAATGTTTTTAATGTTGCTTTATCTGATCTTTTTGGGTGTTCTTTGACCTGTCTATTCCACCAACCCAGAAAACTTTCCATACATTTATTCTCTCATCTTTATGTCAGTAAAGTTTCAAATTCATATCTCAAAATGTGAATTTTCCCCCCCAATTCACCTGCATTGTTTCGCCTTGACAAAGGGAGACAAATCTTAATAATCATTTTCTGTCAAAAATCCCGCACTCTCCGGTAATGGAAACAGGTGTGGAAGCAGACTTTTTCTTTCCCCACCAGCGCGGCCACCTCCCCAGCTGTAATGAAGAACAATGGCTTTCTTCCTGAACCCCCACGCCCCTCCTCTCTTTATTCTCTCCATCTTCCCCTCCTCCCGCCTCCCCTCGTGAGTCAACAACAGTAGCTGACAGATGACGGGGTCCGGAGCCGCATCTGGCCTCGGTGCACTTAGTGTAATCAAAGACGGGAAAAAAAGAGAAAAGGCGCTTTACGGCCTACTTGTTAGCCAGCCACCGACCGATGGGGATGTCAAGCGAACGCACAACCCTTGATTCGGAGTCCCGGCGGAGGAAGAGGGAGGGATGGAGGGAGGGGCAGGGGGAGAGACGAGGGGGCGTGGGCCACAATCTGCCGTCCTCAAAGGAGCTCCTGGAACGGCTCCAAAGAGGCACTATTCAGGACAGTGCAGTGCAGCCTGCCAATGACTGCACGCTGTTTTACACGGAATGCCAAGCAACAGCCAGACAGTAACTATTGTGATTAAAGGAGAGTAATAGTGAATACAGCCAATAGGGATTTTATGATTTATGATTATTCTGGGGGAAAATATTGCAGTTTTGCAATTATTCATGGTCATCAAAATGACGAAATGAAAGAAGAAAATACTGAGAATGTTTCCTTGACTGTACTATCTAACAAGACATTATATGTACATGTTTATATTTAATTGTGCCATGATTACTGCTCCTCTGTAACCCTACTGAGGGCACTAACGTGACCACTACATTTTATTGCCCTGATGTACCATTTATCTTTGTCAGTAAACATCAGAACACCATTTGTGACATTTCACTAGAATCAGGGACACATCGGTTCTGGGGCATTCTGAGCAGATTGTTAAAGTTTATTATACAGCCCTTCACAATGCAAGTAGAACCCTCCATTGACTTGAATGTGATTTTTCAACGTTCTACCGGTCATTATTTTCTGATAGAGGACATCTGAAAAAAATAATGACCGCTGCCAATGGCAACGGAGTTCGTGCTTGTCAGGTCTTTCATATCACTCCGTGAGTAGTAGTAGCGGACACTATCTCTGTCCCTGTCCTGCGAGAGAATTTGGTGGAATCGCTCGTGACGTTAACGGGAGTCCGACTTTCAACTTACCTAGAGATTCACCACCATTCCTCCTCTCCAACGGCACCTTAAACTAAGTAGCTAGGCTAGCAATAAGTTGCTAGCCTTGCTGCTACTAGCCTAGCCACACTGCCTGGAATCAACAAACGTTGCCAAGCAACGCGCAACTTTTGGGAACTATTTGCCGTGGAAATCATTAAATAAACCTTTCTGCCTTCATAAAAGTGTATGAAGTTTATTTGTGTGTGTACAGTTGACAAATAGCCGTATAATAAGCGGGATAATGTATAGAACACCGGTCATTATCGGGAAAATAAGTACCGACAGGGCGAACTGGACCCTGGATTTTTTGGGGGAAATTGGTGATTTTCACTTTTGTGCAGATTCGTTCAGTTGAAGTCACGAAGTAGCCTCTCCATGTTTAAGCTAGCAGTATTAGTATATTTAAAAGCGTAAACTTTTAGGTTCAAAATGACTAGTTTGAGGTGGGTTTCGGAGCTTGCAGTAGGGGCGTGACTTTGTCTGTGTGTATTTACATACTGAGTAAACACCGCGGAGGAGGAGAAGCAGAGCTGCTTTCAGTTGTGTTGTTGACACATGCTTTAGCAAACAAATGCCACGCAAAAAAGGCTGTTTTATACATAAGCCTATTGTCGATCAGTTTACAGGTTGAAAAAGTCTTGTTTTGTCAGAGAAATAGCGCACACCGTGGGGGCGTGTCATTGTGCGTGTGTGGCTTCAGGACTCTAAGCTTCGCCTGTATGGCTCACAGACATGGATCTACTATAATATCAGAGGCTGGCGCTACTTGCGCTTTAAACTGGATTTACTACGAGTTTTTCTGAGCAAAAGGCAAAGGTTACTTCAGACGGGTGAGTGAAAGATTGTTATTTTTTATGGCCACCGTGCCCATGTGTGCTGTGCTATTGTTAGCTAACATGCCGGTGTTAGCATGCGAGGCAGTGATCTAGTCACGAGGAATTAACCTGCTATTTACACAAAATCAAGATCTCTACAAACTTAAACTACTCCATAAATGTAGTCAGCGCATCCCTAGCTTTCAGCCACTTCTTATTTGAGAGAGATCCGCTTCATATTTATCTGGTTTTATGGCATAGTAACTTTATCTGGCCATAAAACCAAATAAACTTTATCTGGTTTTATGGCCAGATAAAGTTCCTATGTTTTTTTTGTTGTGAAATAAACAATCTGAAACCGCGCGCGGCGATACAACGCGATGTCGGCCTTTTCTCTCCTGTATGTGCATTACTAAAGTAGTACAGGAGTCTTTTCTAAAGTTTATAACTTCAGTTATGTCCGGAGTCTGTAACTCTCTCAGTCTAAAGCTGGAGCGGACCAGCTAGCAAATTTCTCTTGGGCCAGAACTGGCCTACAACCTTACGTTTCTTCTGGCTGTTCTTGCCCAGTACTGGTTCATACACTGCAAGTCTAATGAAACTATAATTATGCTCACACACATTTTAATTTAATTGCAGACTTACGAAAATGTGAACATAGCTGTCTCTAAATGCAGAAGGAAATATCTAAAAACTACATGTACAATACAAACCAGCCAACAGGCCTACAAGTACATTTTATTTGTCCAATCACAAATAATTTCTCCATTCAAACATTTGCAAAACAGAATAAAACAAGGATTCCTGCTCTCAAAACAAGTTTATTCTCCCCCAAAATGCAATTTTAATTAAACAAAACATCAACATTTACAATTTACAATGCATTTTATGTACTGATTCAGTCATTTCACACTGCATGTCCATTCTCAGTACAAGTAATTTGCTATTTTGTCTGTAGTCATATTTTTGCTGACTTAAACTGAAAAAAAAAGTCCATGAATAGTTGATTTACCACGTTCCGATATTTGCATTGACTAATAAACAAAAAAACATAAAAAATAAAAAAAACAGAGGGAATGCATGAAAATAAGATCAAGGCTTTCAATGTATTTCCATTGTTTTCAAAGAGCCCCAAACTCTAATACCAACTCTACATCTCAGGAACAAGTTTGCTCCTTTGTCCATTTGCTAAAGGTCCCTGATGCCACATAATAAAGAATGCCTAAAACATGAATCAGTTCTCTTAAGGCTGTTCATCTCAGATTAAGTCACTTATTCATCCATACCCCTGTCTAAATGCATTGTCACAGCATGAGTATTCTGTGTGTGACAAGTAACAGACAACTGTGAAGTGAAAGCAAAATGATACATGCTTCTGTTATTTTTGAAAAGTGGGGAGTGCACAAGTATTCATACAGTATGACTTAATACCTGTGCTTTACTGCTTTGAGGGGGGAGTTTGACAGGGGGTATGGCTTCTCCCAAAGAGATGTAAATGAGCCCTATTGTCACTCCCAACAGCAGAGAGGTGAGAATGGCCCAAAACTTTGGAGAGGTTTTTCAGGCCTTTGGGCTTTTTGGAGTTGTTAACTTCAAATCACCGCTACACCGCCAAATATGATCAGATTTCCATGTGTTACACATCGTTGGAAAGCTTGGAGACTACACTTTAATAATCTGTGAAAATCCCCAAAATCGACTTGTGTCTTTCATTCCTGTGGCTGGTCACATTTGGAGATGTAGCCGCAATTTGAAGTTAACAATTCCAAAAAAGCCAAAGGGCAGAAAAACCCCTCTGAAGTTTTGGGCAGTTCTCACCTCTCTCTGCTGTTGGAGTGACAATAGGGCTAATTTACATCTCATTTAGATAATCCATACCCCCGTAAAGCTCCCCACTGTCATGTCATGTTATGTGTATGCTGTTGCTATGTGTATGTTGGGCCATAGTGATGTAGATAATGGACATAGTGTAGCTATGTCCCTCTATGCCTGTGTCAGCTCCGCTCCGTGAGCTGCTAGAGCCTCACGCTGAGAGTTACAGACTCCAGACATAACTGAAGTTATAACTTTAGAAAAGACTCCTGTACTACTTTGTAATGCACATACATTCTCATACACATGAGAGGAAAAGGCCGACATTGCGACGTATCGCCGCGCGTGATCGCATGTTTACGTTTCACTCAATGGCCGCTGGCTGCTCTGCTTTGTGACCGCAACACTGGAGGCCGCCATTGCTCCTCCATTGCTGTAGTACTTCCATTTGGCCGCTAGGCCCCCATTGAAAAGCATTGGACTTTAGACACGTTAAAAACAACTTTAATGCCTGGTTTCAATTTTTTCAACACTTAATATGACTACATATTCCTCCTGAGATAACGCTGGGTTAGTCAAAAAAATAGAAACCAGGCTGGTTTTCGAAAAAAAAAATTTAATCTCCTACTTAACGGAGGTCGGACTGTTGGCATTGGAGCTGCGCGAACTACACGTCACGCAAGGGCCGAGTCTACAGTGAGATCCCGCCCTTTTCCTTATTAGGAACATGCTTCGTCATAGCTGGGGAGGAGTCTGTAAATCCGCCATGATTTCCCCCTCGAACGTGGTCATTGTGGTAAACGGGGAGGAGTGAGGAGGAGCTGTCTATTCTTTTAACAGTCTATGGTTTCACTGCACAAACCCAGCGTAACTTTATCTGACAATAAAACCGAAAATATGTGGCGGATCTCTTTCAAATAAGAAGTGGCTGAAAGCTAGGGATGCGCTGATTACATTTATGGATTAGTTTAAGTTTCTAGCCATCTTCATTACGACCAAAAACAAGACGCAAACAAATCCAATCAACTGAACACACCACATTAGCTTACAGCACAACAATGGCCTTATCAAAAAGTAAACAGACACGATAGCGACAAAAAAACAAAAAACGTTCACTCACCCATCTGAAGTAACCTTTGCGTGCATATAGGAGATTTATGTGTCCGTCCCATTAGAATAACATGGGGTGCCCCGGTCGTCACTATGGCAACACCATACAAAAAAAGGTATGGTTCCACCTCTACACGACAGTTTCCCGTAGACTCCCATTAATTTCCCTGCAATAACAAGTATAGGGCCCATACCAGATATATTCCTCTGATCTGCTTTCAGTACACATTCATTTTAAATAAAACATGAAATATCAATGCTAAGGTGCTCAAAAGAAGTTCTGTAAGCCATGTGTCCACTTTAAAAACCTTGAAAAAGCACGATATAGATAAGACTAAAATTGCACTACAGTTACAGAGAATTTATCGGCCTGAGCAGAAGCTTGTGTTTTCCATCCCAGAAGTAAGCAGGCTGATCCGGGGGCGACTGCTGACCGGCCACAATGACGAACTGCTATTTTCTCTGCCACATTAGCATATTTCTGCTTCTTCCATTGTACGGACATGACTTACGGTTGACTCATCCTTCATTGTTTCGCTAAGTGCTCCTGGCAGCTGTTTGGCAACTACTGCGCTCACAACATTCATTCATTTTGCTGTCGCTAATCCCCGCGAGGCAGCGCAAACGCAATGAGCTTAGCAACGCTACTTCGGGCCTGAGGCAGCACACACCTCTGAGGATGGCCATTTTCAAAGGGGATCATTTTGAGCAGCTGGTATTGTCGGGCATTTAGATCAAGGCAGTGAAAGTCGTGAGCTCACACTGTACGGCTGACTCTCACACGAGGAAAGCCCACGACTCACCTGCTCACATCGAATTGAGTAAAATCTGCAAGCTGCTGCCCAAACCCGTTTCTAGCCGTCCCTAGTTACAAACAATACTGTTTATTTAGATTTTAAAGCTGTAAAGGAGATTGTTTTCCTGCTACAAAGAGTTAAGTAAGTCACTAAAAATCCTACATTGTTATTAATTCAGCAAAGTATACAATAATGGTACACTGAAAATTGACATTCTGACAAACTTCGCTACAGGTAATATAAAAAGCACCTATATGCATAAGGTTGCCATGTAATAGACCTACTGCCCTTCTATCTGGAACACCCCATGAGCTAACATTTCAACCGGTGCTATATCACATCTCTGCTGTTTTCCTCGGCTTATAGAGTCTGTGCGGAGATGGCATTTTAAAAGGCTTTATGGCTTTGCAGTTTGTAAAGGCATGATGCGCCTGGGTTGTTCTGGGTCACTGGGCTGTCCTCCGTGTGATCCCCTCCAGTGGTTTCCCATCATGCACCTGCACATGGCTCCCTGCACATCGCTCTTAAACACGTCAGCGGTAAACACACGGCGATGCAGGCTGTAGCCGAGGAACACGGGGGCCGCTTTAGGCTTACTCTCAAAGCTTTTAGCACTGAGAATATGTTTGGCTTTTCATGAAGGGATTAAAGGCTTGATGGTGACACGTTGGCTGAGTGGGACTCTCCGTTCACAGCGAGAAGGGTCTGGGTTCCATTCCCAGCCAGGCGGGGGTCTTTGATGTTGAGTTTTCGTTGTTCTCTCTGTGTTTGAGTTTTTCCCATCAGAATCAGTTACATTTACATTACATTTATACGACTGACTTTCAAAGCAATTTACCAACTGCCCTTGACACACTGATAATGATTCACGAGTTAAGAACCATTGCCCTAAACAGTAATTAGAAGAAATAATGTGCTGACTGTGAAAGCCGTGTATTCACTGTGGGAGCTTGTGCTGGCTCTCATTCGTCCAGGAAATATTCTGTGTGAGTGGTTGTTATGGCTCCTGTATACTATTGATCACAGGTGCCTCTACAACACTCCAGGATCAATTGTTTTTTTTAGAATTTCTGGTGAAAGCATTGAAAACCTACCAGAGACTCTAACAACACTTCGCATTGTAGAGCCACTGTGATGGAAAATTAAGTAAAATAAAGGACGCTGGGTCACTAAAAGGTCAAATACACACACAAAACGTTTTTTTTTTTCACATAAAAAGTTGCATAATGCACCTTTAAGTCGTCACCTGGTCTGGATTTGAGGACATTTTGCTTCAATTCGCAAAGGCTTCTTTTTGGCTCTTGTGGTCAAGCTTGTGTAACTATAGGAGCTATGTCTTTCTTTGTCATTGTCAAATCTGAATAATCAAACCTTTCTGAGTACTCCAATTAGGTTCATTAGGTCTTCTAGTGATGATTGTATTACGTTCTTATAGCCAGACCTTTAATGTTGATTTCGTAACTGACAGTTTCGGCGTACCTCCAGCCTTCCAGGGTAGGGCTTGTTACCTTTAAATGACACCGGAATGACAAAAAAAGAGTTGAGGTGCTACTGGTAGCTGCCTGACTGAAAATGTAACTGGATGCAACCAACTATTCTGATCTGGGGCTGCTGCAGTTGGCCATGTCTTGGTTCAGCAACACATTGTGCCCAAAGAAAGAGATCAGCTGAACATCCTGAATGACCAGGTTATTCCATCAATGGATTTCATATTCCAAGATGACAATGCCAGTAATCATGAGGCTCAGATTGTGAATGAATGTTCAGGGAGCATGAGATGGATCGGCCGCCGCAGAGTCCAGTGCTGCATCCGAAACCATCAAATTGTAGCCTCTAAGTACTACACTAGCAACTAATCCTTAACCTTTCATGGGTCAACTGTTAGATCTCTATGCAGTTAGTGACTAGAGCTCAGCAGCATTTGCCCAATTCGACCGTCCTTACCCAGGGGAAGGGAAGTGACATCACCAACAGCTGTTTTCTTCAGTGCAAGCCAACAAAAGCGCATACCGCCACCTACTGTATATTGTCCAACAACAACATAGTGTCCAAATAAAGACATTGAAGGTGAAAAAAAAGAGAATCATCCAAATGATCCTTCACATTTGACTTTTTTTATCTCAACAGCAGTTCATAAAGCTACAGTATGCAAATTAGCCATGTGGCTAAGTTTCTACTAAATGAAAACAAAAGCACAAACTGCTTCATTTAGGCCATTTACTGAGGAGGCTCTTTAAAATCATGTGACTGAGCTGTGGTGACGACAACATGTATTTTGTCAGTTTTATAAGTTTGGCTGTGCAGAATCTTATTTTTTTTATTATTTTTATTATTAAATGTGCACCTGTCAATCAACAGTGGTTGCGCATGAATCACTCGAGGGTGGGGGCGAGGGGGTGGGAGATTGGCGCAGTGGCTTATGGGATGGCACATAGCTCCTAATCGCCAGTAAGTTAGCATCAGAGGTCCTATGCTAAAGTGGCTATGATAGTTAGCATACAGGCCCTTCCCTAACTCCTCCTAACTGAAAGCCCAATTCGGACGCATCTTATCATGGCGGACGCTGACGCACATCCGGTTTGGCGTAAGACTCTTACCAATTTACTGGTTTCGGATGGAGCACAGATCTTAACCCCATTAAGACTTTGCGATGTGCTGGAGAAGGCTTTGTGCAGTCGTCAACTCTCCCGTCATCAATACAAGATCTTGGTGAAAAACCAAAGCAACACTGGATCTTTGACATTGTAGAAGCTTATTGAAACAATGCCACAACTAAAGGCGGTCCAATGAAGTATTAGAGCACGTACATTTCGTTTTAAGACAACACACTCACGCAAGTAACTGTGTGCTCCCAGCTCAAATAAATGACAAAAACTCTTTGTGTTGGTCAAAGAAAAAGCCATTTAATGAAAGCATGAACATATTCTTTCTGATGTAGTATTGGTACCGAAAAAAAGTCCCAGTATCATAAACCAAGTATCGTTAAAGTACTGGATACAAAGAAAAGAAAGTTATCCACCCTACTCCAGAGGAAGCTTGAGAACCACAAATTGAACACCACTGGAATATGCATGTGTAATGGCGCAGTCTATCGTCGGTATTGGCCTCTGAGGAGCATTAACAGAAAATGGCCGAGGTTTGAGGTTATTAACACGTCTTCCTGTGGTTAAGTCGAGTCCAGAGAAAGGCACTTCTCTGTGGTGCGTCTAACTTGAACAGCGCTGCCTGACCAAAACGCTCTTCACGGCATCAATAATTCACACGCATCAGTTAAAAGGAGTCTAACAAATTCAATTATTACCGACATAAGAAAACTTTCAAAGGAGGCTAAGTAGCCGAGCAGGAACAAAGCATTAACGCGACGACAAAACAAATTAAAGATATATGGGGCAAACTATCCAGGGAGAACAGGATTAAAGAATAGCATTGCCATAAATAGAGATGCTGCATATTCTTATTAAATCTATATTTTATAAAGCACGTGTGTAACCTGGAGAAAACTTTTCTTTGATCCTCGAACGGGGACAGACATTGCTGCGATACCACCCCTAGTGGCCAGTGGTGAGTCCAGAAAGCACTCGATAATATGGAATCCTATGGAGGCTTTACAGCAGCTAAAACTAAAAGCCTGGCTCCAAAGAACACAATTGTTTGCAAAGATAGAGGATCTTTCTGTGTCAAGTGGTTCTTCTTCTTGTCATTCTCCCTGAGGTTTTCTCTTGTCTCCCACGGGGTGTTTGAGTTTTTCCTTGCTGTAGGAGTGCTCCTTGTAGGAGTGTCTAAGGAGGGACGCCCCGGGCATGTTTCCATCTGCTGTTGACAGCTTATTTCAAGAAGGTTTGAATGCAGCCAATGGAGAGTCTCGTGGGTAGTGGAGCTGCACTTCTCCAGAGGGAATGACGTCACCTCCATTTTTTCCCCACTGATAATTATTTAATTTCTGAAGATATTTTTTTATTGATGCAGTTCTTATATTTAAAGTTTAGTGGTGCTAGGCTAGTGCATGTCTATGGCAACTAGTAGCCTGCATTAAAAACAGTCTGACCCAAGCACAGTGCACCTGAGGTAAATCACTTATAACACCAGACTACCATATAAATGTCTGTGTTGACTGAATATTTTTCTAAAACATAACCATTTTGCATTCAAATAACTTAAATTAATACATTTTTAGCAGCATCAGCTTCCTGGTTGTAAGCTACGCAGTGGCGGAGTGATCTGCTAGGTTACCGGATCTACAGTAGTTTGTTTACCAGTGGCCGGCATTACTACAGGTGGAATTCACAAAGGAGCTTTCTACAAATCAGATACGTTTGAAGGACGACCCCATGATTTTGAAGAGGTTTTTGATGCAGGCTACTAGTTACCATAGACATGGCTAGCCTAGCACTAGCCTGGCACAACTAAACTCTTCAAATATAAGGACTGCATGGATAAAATAAAACAATATCTCCAGAAATCAACAACACTCTGGATAACTGGAAATGAGGCCCTTTGTCAAAAATCCTGGAATATCCCTTTAAGCTGGCGTTGTCCTGTGGAGAAGTGGAGCTCTACTCCATCGGCTGCATCCAACCCTTCTCGCTTATTTACCATTACATCTGTTTGGATATTATATTGTTTTCTGATTCATTGTTTTAGTGTTTGTGCAGCCCTGTGAGACATCTCCTGAGATATTGGGCAATCCAAAACTTTATTGAATGGTTAATGCAAATTGTACATGTTTTTACCAAGGCCCCTAACTGCTAAGCCACACATAATAAGCAGTTGGGTAATTGTCTACTACTACTAAAACGTTTGGTATGACATAAATACTTCACTGGATACTTCTGTTTTCCAACCTTTGGCAGGTTGCGACGTGAAGGGCATAATACATGTCGGTGCTATCAAGAAGATTTCTCAAAACATTCAGCCTACTCGGTGAAAAAGAAAAAAACTGCAATGATCCGAACTTCTTTCAAACTTGCATGAAATCAGTGCTTACAGTCAGAGTGAAAAACTTCACTTTATGGGGGAAATCTGACATTTTGTGCTCTGTGGCAGGTGGAGGAGATTTTCTGTGTAGTTGCTTCCTGTCCCGGTTGTCAGCCCTGCCTCCTCTGGCCATGTGGTGGTGGATAAACCACTTGGAATATCTCCGAGTGCCAAGTCATGCTTTATTCAGGGCGGCTCACTCCAACACTGGTCCGGGTTATGGGCACGAGTTACTGGACTAGTCTGATTTCATCCATTCTCCATCTCCCATCACTCCAACACGGCTTCACAAGTGCTGCAGGCTGCCTTTCAATCACACCCCTAACAAAGTCCGCGCTAAGCCTGGAATTCCAAGTTATTTTTTTTTTGTCTGACTTTTCAGGTGATGTACGGTTTTTAACATGGGAAGTGAAGGCAGCGACTGGGGTTGCTTAGTAACTAAACTGTGAGGTATCACCGATGCTGGATTCATATATTATACCGGTGGTTTATTTTTATCAACCGCCTTTAATTGTTAATTGGTTCGTGAGAAATCAGCGTTTGAAGTTTGTGCAGTAGATTAAAAGGACATAGTGACAAAAGAAAGTTTCTCATAGGTTATATTTAGGCCTGGGTACCGTTTAATTTTTCTTAATACCAGTACTTTAATGATACTTGGTTTACGATGCCGATACCTGAACGATTATTTTACATTTTTATCATTTACTTGAGCTGAAACGAACAAGTAATTTCCTATATTGCTGTCCCTAACCAAACAAGCATCAAAACTTGGTCTCTAAAAGGTATATTTTTTTTTCCAGATACCTACTTTCAATACTTTTAATTTTTCAATACCAGTAGTACTGAAACTTTTTTGTCCATTCCACACTGGATCGTTTAATGGTACCCAGCCCGAGATATGATTTACATTTTACAGCAAGTGAGTAGCCAGTGTCATGGCGGCAGGTGGCGCAGCAGTTAGCGCTCCCGGATGACAGCTAGGAGGTCCAGGTTCGATTCCCACCTGGACGGGGCATTTCTGTGTGGAGTTTGCATGTTCTCCCCGTGTCTGCATAGGTTTCTCCGGTTCTCCGGTTTCCCCTACCACTAAAAACATGTACAATAGGCCAGAATAAAGTAAAGTGTGAGTGAGTGGTTTAATTTGAGAGTATTTTAAATAGTTACTTTCCAAATGATCAATCATTACATTTGAGGTCTGTATTGCACAACATTAAGAAATGTTGAGCTGTTTTTCTCCTGAAATATAATAAGATTTAAAACACCTTATGCCACAGTTCATACAAACACATGTGTCACATGATGCTGTATCTGCTGCTCCATTGGCCAAGACAGTTTTTGAGTTGCTAATTAATGGTAAGGGAGTTAATAACAGGTGTTCCAACAATCGTAGTCTTCATTTTTGTAATTATATGCCATATTAATTTGAAAGTATTCTAAAGCATTCAGAATACAGTACTCTGATTAGACAAAGTAAAGAGTACATTACAAAATACATTTTAAGGCAAGTATTCAGTATTCAGTAACTAAATACAATTTCAAAGTATTCTCCCCAACACTGCTGGTGGTCAGAGGGGCCAATGGCACAGACTGGCAGCCCCACTTCCATCAGTCTACCACAATGGGCGGCTGTGGCTACAATAGTAGCTTACCAACACAGAGTATGGAGTGAATGAATAATGACTCCAGTGCAGTAATGTCTTAAATATCAATAAAAACATTAAATTGGATTCAAATGGACATTAAATCTACAAAAAATATGGCCCAAAAACATATTCAACAGCAGTTTTGTCAGAAATCGTACACAATTGTTTTGCGTATACGTTTCCTGTTGTGTAATTTTATTATGTCCTCGGTTTGAATGTTTGCAAGTCTTATCGGAAATGAAATATGCACCGATTTTATTTTGCATTTGTGCCACTAAAATTCTAGTATTTAGGAATTAAAAAGCACTAAATTTGACTTGCCGCTGCCTGCATAACCCCTGAATGACTTTTCAATGCGCCGCAGCTCGTACTCCAGTCTTCTCTCGAGTATTAATGCTAATCTGATTCAAAAATCTAATCTAATTTGCAAACACAGCTCCGAGAAATCCATCTGATTTTCTCCCAGTCTTTGAGGTCTACTACCGTGCGTGAAAAACCGTAACGTCAGGCCAAAAAACCCACACCCATAAAATGACGTGCGCGGTGTAATGGTTGTTTACAAGGTTGTTCTACCGCCTCGGCATCATCGCTGTGTCGCCGCCGTATCATTACCGCGGCCGCATGTATGTTCTCTGCTTATTAAGTTCCCTCAGGCGACTGACGAGCTCATTGCAAATGCTCCGCTCATCACTATCTTGACGTCTAGATTGCATTTACAGAAAAGCTTAGCCGGCGACACATAGATCATAATCTGCGCCGGCTCCCAATCCCTTTTCAAAGCTAATATCGTGTTTACATTCCGATCACACGCACCACTGGTTGATAGCGGCGCAGGTTTTTACATCATAATCATCATAGGGCGGCTCTGCGGAGGCGGGTGCAGACTTGGGTAACTTCTTATTACGTCCAAGGGTAGTTTGATCGCACCAGACTTTTCACTTGTACTTGAGAAGCCGAGTCATTTTCTGACCAATGTAGCCAAATGACAAAGGCTTTATGTTTAGTTTAATAAGCCTTAAAGGCACTATACCTGTTTTCTTTTCTTTTTTAGTAGTGGATTTTTAGAGCAACTGAATGTTCTCCAAACTTATTCATAAAACAGTAGTTTTTGTAAGCATAGATTGATATTTTATTATATGATTTGACACGTGACATGACGCAGCCGCTCGCTCTGAAAGCTGTTCCAATTGTGCTCAAATGTGGCGGTGAGAGCATAGACATATTATTAATAGACCGTTAATACTTACTCCTCCCCGTTTACCATAATGACCATGTTCGAGGGGGAATTCATGGCGGATTTACTGGCTCCTCCCCCCAGCTCTGACGAAGCATGTTCCTAATAAGGGCATAAGGGCGGGATCTTCACTGTAGACTCGGCCCTTGCGTGACGTGTAGCTCGCGCAACTCCAATGCTAACAGTCCGACCCCCGTTAAGTAGGAGATTTCTAAAATGGATCCTACCAGCCCGGTGCCTCTGATTGTGTCTAACCCAGCGTAATCACAGGAGGAATATCTAGCTGTAGACAGTTCCAAAAAATTAGGCACCGGGCATTAAAGTTGTTTTTAACGTGTCTAAAGTGCAATGCATTCCAATGGGGAACTAGCGGCTATATGGCGGTACTACAGCAATGGCGGCCTCCAGTGTCGTCGTTGCAAAGCAGAGCAGCCAGCGGCCATTGGGTGAGAGGACACTCGGCTCCGTTTTGGAGGAGCCCACCACCAAGGACGTCAACGAAGTGGACAGAGGCAATTGGGAAACAGCCAGTAACTCCAGTATTTTATCTTTTAAAATCTCCATTAGTTTTTTATTGCTGCTAATCCCATGATTCTTAGCGATATGACATCACGACCCTGAACTCTATAATCTGAGAACGCCAGAAATCAGATTATGATCATTTTTTTGGCCTCCATGTAAACGTAGCCACTGTCCATCTAATTACAAATCATTTGTATCAATTTCATGAATTGTCGAGCATTTCTGACCCTGAAAAGTGACCCTGCAAGATATTACAATCAGGCGTTCACCATTTTTCTATAGATGGAACTGTATTTTCAAGTTTTGGTGACGGAATGGATTGATAGGGACTGTTTTTTTGTATTTGCAGGACCTGATAAAAGTACTACTTGTTGCAACTTATCAAAGACATGCCACAGTGAATGCGTGCCAAAGCTAAAGGCGAGGGTGTGACCTTTAGGTTTAGGTTTATTTGTTGACTTTTTGACCAGACAGTTTGTGTTTGCCTTTCACTTCTTTATTTACTACTCTGTGCCGTGTGTGTATAAAGCCTCCGTTCCCCTGCCCACCTCTGCATCTCTGTTACTCTGTTACATAAAAACACAAAAATGGAGGGGGAAAAAAAGCGCAGGTTCTTTCGAGCGGCTGCAGATAGATTAGTGCAGCGTGGCTCATGCCTCAGCAGGCCTGTGGTCAGACTCTGCTGCATTAGCACTCCACAATAACGCCTGTCTGTTCCGGAACAATCCGCGCGGCACTCGCACTGCGGTCTCACACGCAGCGTGCGCGGGGCATGTGTCACTTCAGCGCTACCGTAATGTACGGTGCAATATAAAGGAAGCCAAAGCAAACGGCCGATCGTGTGCACACAACAATAGAAGGAAGATAAAGTACAGCAAGTGTGAAGCTATTATTGGATTTCTGGTATTGTTTTCAGGGTGAATTGTGCTCAAATCAAGGCCTTAAATGTCATTAAAAAGCATTAAATTGGATGTGTCTTTCTTTAATGCCGCTCCATTTGAATTGATTAAACTGTGTTAGATCAATAACACTTTATCTGGCAACATCATCAGCTGGAGGCAGGAAGCAGCGGAAAGACTAAACTCAAACAAGCAAACATACAGTACGTGTAATGCAGTTTTCCCGAGGTGGACCGTCAGTTGTGTTTATGTGCTTTTTATATCGGAAAGTGATGACTGAGCTAACCAGTTAAAGTTTGGTGTTGGCGTCTCAAAAGCGAAACTTTGGTTTGTTTTTAAAATATCACATACATTTTGCTAGCCTTAATGTAGGGCATTTCCCACACAATTATGTAACTCCAAGGACGACAACTGCTCACAGAAAAGTCAAGAAAGTAAAATGGTAAATGGACTCCACTTATACAGCGCTTTTCTACCTTTTATCAGGCCCAAAGCGCTTTACAGTAACGAACCAGTCCCCCATTCACTCTCTCATTCATACACCAATGTACACAGACACTGGAGGGCGGTTCAGAAGCCCCTTATGAGACCAACAGGCCCGGTTAGAACCATGAGGCCGTCCTTCTGTGGACCCACCACCTGCAGGAGGAGCCATAGGGGCTGGTGCAATGTGATTTGGGCAGCTCGAACTGCTGCCCCCACGACCCGGCAACGGACAAGTGGAAGAAGATGGATGGATGGATTGTATACACTTACTTGATCATTTCTAACATCTACAAAGCTTTCCTCATCATTTGTTACTCATTTATAAGAAGCTAAATAGTGATTACCTTTATTGTTTAGTCAATGAATACATTTAGACTCAATTATACAACATGCCCAAACCGTTTTCCTAAACTGAACCAATTCTGACCAGTCCCTGACCTTAACCAGACTCATGGATGGAGCACATTGTCACTGTACTCTCTGTTTAGATGCTTATACATGTCAACAATGGTTAGTAAACTTTGTAAATGTCTTATAAATGATGAATTAAGTATTTAACAATGCGTTACTGACTGCTTGATTGTGTGCAGTGATCATTTTTATTACAAAATGATTTCAGAGAGTTTATTACAAAACGCGGTTTTATTGCACAATGAAGCTACATTTTTAAATTACATTTTGAACAGTTATTACAAAATGCGGCTTAACAACCTTCCGATCACGGGACGACCCGCTCTACCAACTGCACCACTGTTGCCCCAAAGCAGCAATCTTTCACCTAAAAGCTCACATTAAAGGATAAATTAAAAATTCTGCTGGTTTACGCAGTCAGGAGCGAGCTTGTTTTGACCGGACAACTGCTGAAAACCTCGTGTGGCTGTTGTGAAGGTAAGGTAAGTGTTCTTATCCTGCAATGAAAGGACTGAGCTTTGCAACAGATGGTGAGAAAAGCATTTCCTCAGGAGAAGCTTTCTCGGAGGTGCCGAATCTGGGGAAGATTTAATGATTACTCAAAGATGCGCAAGTGGCTGAAAACACAGCTCCAGGTCTGTTTTTGATGAGAGAACAACATTGTAACATTGTAGAAAGCTCGATTTAGCATTTACAAAGTTGTTTTAAGGTCATTATATTTTCCCCATCAATTTCCCCTCTTCCTGAAGGACCACATGAACGCATACACTGTACAAATAATAGACAACTCCTCCTCACTCCTCCCTGTTTACCATAATGACCACGTTCGAGGGGAAATCATAGCAGATTTACAGACTCCTCCTCCCCAGCTCTGACGAAGCATGTTCCTAATAAGGGCATAAGGGCGGGATCTTCATTGTAGACTCGGCCCTTGCGTGACGTGTAGCTCGCGCAGCTCCAATGCTAACAGTCCGACCCTCATTAAGTACGAGATTTCTAAAATGTATCCTACGATAACCAGCCCGGTGCCTCTGATTGTGTCTAACCCAGCGTAATCACAGGAGGAATATCTAGCTCTAGACAGTTCCAAAAAATTAGGCACCGGGCATTAAAGTTGTTTTTAACGTGTCTTAAGTGCAATGCATTCCAATGGGGGCCTAGCGGCTTTATGGAGGTCCTACAGCAATGGCGGCCTCCAGTGTCGTTGTCGCAAAGCAGAGCAGCCAGCGGCTTCCAAAGCCCCGCCCACCACGTCTAATGTTTACAAACAATTAA
The DNA here is from genome assembly GCA_007210695.1 of Neogobius melanostomus. Classification (NCBI taxonomy): domain Eukaryota; kingdom Metazoa; phylum Chordata; class Actinopteri; order Gobiiformes; family Gobiidae; genus Neogobius; species Neogobius melanostomus. The sequence continues at coordinate 719,740 of VHKM01000084.1, forward strand.
AAGGGTCTGCGTTTGAAAGTCATCAATATAGGCAGAAAATTTTATGACTCAACATTGACACGAATTTGGCTTCTATTAATAATCTGCATCTGCATAATCTCTAAAATCAAGCTTTATGTTTTGTCCATCCACGTAATACTATAATCAACTACAAAACGTGCAAGTCCAAACACGGGCGTGATTCTGACATGCACTGTGGAGAAAGTCTTCCGTGTTTGGATTAATATCTTTTCTAATCCGTATACCTTGCATCAGAGCCAATAAAACTCAAAATGTTGTTGTTAATAAATCATTATTATTACCATTACCTTACTTTATCTTTCAGCTTTATGCATCCTCACCATTTGTTTCGGTGCACCAGGACAAACCATCGAGTAATAAATCCATTACTTTTGGAACATGAAGTAAGTTTCGACACTCATACTTGCAAATTATATATTCTGTTCTAGAAAAAGCAGTGGGAGACGCTGGACACTTTCGCACAGAATCCAAATCCACTTAAGTTGTTATTGAGTGAAAAACTTGCCGGCGCTTTAAGCCAAATTTGGCAGTGTAACATATTGAATTTTGAAACTGTTCCGGGAAAGGAAATGCTCGAATTCATCTTTCAAGTTTCAGAATGAGCCGTGTCAAAATACCCGTGCTGGAGGATATGTGGAATACTAATGTAAAAAAAAATTGTTCGAGCAAACTTCAGGAAATGTTTAATGAAAGCAAGTCACTGCCTGCCTATCTGTGCCCACATCAGTAGTAGATATTTATCAAGATGTTGCTTAGACTTCAGCTTAGACAGAGACAAGAGTATTGGTACATTAGCTATGTGGTTCTGAAACATCGGTGCGGGTTGTGCTGGTGGTATGAGCCTCTTAAGTGGTACTCCAGGACTGTCTGTACAACTGATATGACTTTTGTCTGGGATAATCCTGCTGGGGTTCAAATTAGAGACGCACCGATCCAGCTTTTGTGCTTCCGATACCGATACTGGGGGTTTGAGTATCTGCAGATCTGCAATATTAACCGAAAAAGTTAATGGTCCTCTTTTCTCCAGTGTGAGATCAATAAAGTCTTATCTTTTCTTGCAAGCGAGATGTTACATAAATTAAATCTATTAATGAACAAGGATCACTAAATATCCTTTGTTAGGTTGCATTATTCGAAACAACTCACATAGGATCATTAAAACTTGTGCATTACAATTATGTTAGATCAGTTATTTCATAAACTAAGGCCCTGTCCACATGTACACAGATACTTTTATAAACACAGATATTTGTCTGTGTTTGGGCCTTCTGGTCACACGCATCCAGATAAATGACGTTACTTTGGATACTTTTGTAAACGCTGTATAAACGGAGAGGTGGGACAGAAAATCTGGATAATTATTTCTCCAAGCTGCGCGTATCCATGGCAACGTTCTTAGTTTGACCAATAAATGAGCCCATGGAGATGGAACGTTGCGTCATCAGTTCTGCAAACAATCTGTGGTGTGGACAGAGATAGTTTTGTATACGGTTGTGTATTACAGGATAAGGTTTAAGCTTCTACTTGTTGTTTTCAAATGTCTCCATGGCACTGCTCCTCTGTATTTGTCTGAGCTTCTTGTCCGCCACGCCCCTGCTAGGGCTCTGAGATCTGCTGATCAGCTGCTTTTGGAGGTTCCTCGCTCCAAGCGTGTGACCAAAGGGGACAGGGCTTTCTCTGTTGTAGCTCCTAAACTGTGGAATGACCTGCCTCTCCACATAAGAGCTGCACAGACACTTGGCCATTTTAAATCATTGCTTAAGACACATTTCTATGCAAAAGCTTTTGACACTGTCTAGCACATAATATCATGGCCAAACTCTGAGCTGTTAGTGCTTTGCTGCCTGTATATTGTGTTTTGTTTATTATAATTTTATTATAATTGTTTGTACTGTAGACCTTTTTGTGAAGCACTTTGGTCAACAACAGTTGTTTTAAATGTGCTATATAAATACATTTGATTTGATTTGTAGAAAAGTCTGCGTTTGTGGAGATATCAGGATATATGTATGTATATCTCCTGAAGGTGCACACTGTCGTTGTGTCCTTGGGCAAGACACTTCACCCACCTTGCCTCCAGTGTCTGCGTACACTGGTGTATGAATGAGAGAGTGAATGGGTGACTGGCTCCTTGCTGTAAAGCGCTTTGAGTGCCTAAAGTAGGTGGAAAAGCGCTATATAAGTTGAGACCATTTACCATTTACCATGTGGACATGGCCTAAAATACAAATACTTGGCCACTCCAGCAGAGGCCATTTTATTTTATCATCTCTGTGCCAGATTAGATTAGTTTACGTTAGCATTAGCATACTGCTGCTAGCGAATAGAAATATGTTTGCAGAGGTTAAAACTCGGCGATTGGATTCTCAAAATGAGGTGCAGCACGTCCATAATCACTTAGATTTCGTTGGTGAAAGTTGTATTTTTAAACGGTGAGAGCCTAAACAGGTAACAGATATTTGGAATTGATACCCAATATCGTATTTTTCCCAGTATCGGCTCCGATATCCGATACCAGTATTGGATCGGTGCATACCTAGTTCAAATCACAGACCGTGTGGGCCTTTCTGTGTAGAGTTTTTAAGTTGCCCCATGTCGGGTGCTCCCATTCTCACAGGAAAACGCTGCAATCATGTCCCCTCTTGATCTGCTTTTAGACAAAAAAGCCTCAACAATCCAATTTAGAATAATGAAACTGTAGTGCACGCCTTAGTCCAGCCAACGGCGGAGAGCCGAACATACGCTTTTCACGCCGTGACTAAACAGAAGAGGAGAGTTTAGCCCTGTTTCAACTTCCTGAAAACCTTTGGAGGTTGTGGCTTTCTGCGTCGCGCTATTGCATTTCTAAAGTGAAAGTAACTCATCAATAGACCATTATTGACTAAATATAAATGTGATAAGCCTGATACAAGATCACCAATCAGTGTTGAGACTGACCGTGAAAAACATGTACGTAGCATCGTTATTCGCTGCGGGATCCTCATATGAAATGGGGACCGGCTCCGGAAGTTCCTCGCTGTTCCATTGAAGCTTATTTTGGCCTTTTTTTCCCATTTGCTATTTTATTTTTGCTAGCATTAAGGAGCTTCAGTTAGCCCGTGCAGAACGCTAAGGGTTAAGCCAACCTCACGTAGTCCATCATTAAACGACAGTCTACAGTTCAGACCAGGCTGTGCTTATTCAGACATTCAGCCCAGGACCCGGTGAAACCTCTGAGAGTTCTGATTGCCACGATTGACAATCAGAAAAACCTATGGTTAGTTCAGCATGCAGGCTTTCCCAAGTACAAAGACATGAAATATAACAAAGGAAATGAACGCAGGAGACTGAGGAACAGCGTCAACCTTTCACAAGCAGTACATGGCTTTAGTTTCCTCTTAAGGGCAATGTAAATATACAAAGTGAACATGACTTGTGATAAACTAAGTATCTAGGCTAATTTTTTTGCATTTCGCCCACCCTGAGGCGCTGCACTGCCGTCTCCCACAGCTCCTGACAGATGTCCTTAGTGTCAGGGAGGGATGGGCCAAACGCAAAAGACACATTTCCCTTTACATCCTGTGTCCTTTAGTTGTTTCGTCCATATGGGCCTAAATCAGACTTTGGAATTGTTTACTGTACATTCCATTATTTGTTCTGCTAGGCATACATTGACCGTCACCAACCAAAAGTCTGGCCAAACATTAACTGAAATTTTGAAAGTCATATTGACCAAAACTAATAGCGATCAAGGCCGTTATAAAGACACATATCCAATAAAAAGGTTCATATCGAAGAACTTTTCTTTATGTCCAATAGACGTAGGCAATATATCGTCTACAAGATAATACTGAAATTACTGTTTGGAAGATTTGCAAAATGAGTTTATCTCCAATGTCAAGAAATGTGGGAAATAAATTAAAAATAAATAGGGGGAAATGGGGGGAAAAAAGGAAATGTTTGGGGGAAAATAGGTGGAGAAGTTTGGAAAAAATAGCAGCATATGGGGGAAACATTGGGATGAAATAGGAAAGAAAGGTAGAAATATATATGGACAAAAAGAGGGAAGAAATTGGGGGGGAAATAGGTATAAAAAATTAAAGGAAAAATGCCAACATATGGAGGGAAACATTGGGAAGAAATAGGGATGAATGGTAGAAAAATGTAGGGGCAAAATAGGGACAAACCAGGGAAGAAATAGGGGGAAAATTGGGGAAAGAATAGGGAAAAAATTAAGGGAAATATGCAAACATATGGATGGAAAAATTGGAAAAAAATAGGGACAAAACAGGGTAAGAAAAATGGAAGAATTTGGAAATAAATAGGGTGGGTGGGTGAAAAATGGCAACATAGGGGAAAAATAGTGTTCAGGACAATTATCTTTTTGAGCGACAAGATGCAGCCCATTATTGCATATTTCTGATGATTTGGAAAACTATCGTTTCATCATCATGATCAGGAAAGTCCCCCAAAATATTGACATAATCATTTTTGTCAATATCACCCAGCCCTAATGTCCAACCTTTGCTCCTGCACTTTTTTATGACCTTCTCCACATCGTCAGCCCCAATACAAGCCATTGCATCACATACTGTCCTGCACGTTAGCGCATGTAGGTCTTTTGTCTTGGACGGCTACAAATAGTGACAGGGTGAGCTAAAAACTAATCACTGCTGGCATAGTTTTTGGCACCATTATGTCGCACTATAGAAAGATCTGTAGGTTATTCACACGCCATGGTCAGGAGCCGAGCAGTGGCAAAGAAAGGACAGATATCTACTTAAAAATAACCATGAAAAGTCCATTTATAGGCATCCTGACAGGCCTAATATGCAAACTTAAGACCTACTATGCCTTTTAATTCCAGCGCCCAATAGCGTACAGCGTCTAATCTCATTTTAACACCTTAAATTATATTACATTTAGTCAGAATTACTTGCTGTTGGACACTTGCCAAACTTCCTGGAATTTCCCCTTCACTTGTGAGTCCAAATCCTGACGTGGCTCAGCGTTAATGACTCCTCTAATCTTCTGCAGCCTTCCATTTAAAACACGACTTATTTTGACACTTCTGCAGACTGTTTTGCCAGAGTTATTGTTATTATTTTAACATACATTGTATTGCTTTCGCAGCCGTGGTTTGAGGCGCCACTTTGTAGTTCAAACTTTGCAAACATCCAGAGTTTCTTTGATGTGAAGTAGCGCATCGTTCCTCGCTACTTACGGCTCACACTGTGTTTCATACCAAAGCCTTACAGCGGCTTTATTACGCTTTTATTTAGCGTTTTCAACCAGTCTTGAACCTCACACACAATCTTTCAGGAAAAACAACATGAACAATGACTTGAAAAATGGAAATCTGAAAAACCTTATTTTGCCAACTTTTATCTCAATCTATGGTTTTCATCTTTAAACATGAGTAGTGATGTAAGGGACTCAAGCAGTGTTTCCCAACCAGGGGTACGGGGAGCATTTGTTACTTTAAGACAAGTCAAACAATTCTTGCTCAAATTGCCTCACATTAGAACAATAAATATTTTCATGTGGCCAGCGCCCTCTTCTGGAGGAGTTTGGCTTCCACCTTTCCCCGACATTCAGAGTACCTCTGGGGGACAGCCACGTGACTAAAACTAGGGATCCGATACTGATACTGAAAAAATACAATATCGGGTATCGGCTACAAATATCCGATATTGAACCGATACCAGTATTGGCTCTCAACGCCTTAAAAACATAACTTTTACCATCTAAATCTAAGTGAATATGGGCATGTTGCATATCATTGGGAAGCTAAGAACCAAGAGAATTCAATCGCTTAGTTAGTTTCTCAGTATGCTAAGAAAACTTACCAAAACCAGATAGAAATAGAAATACCTAAAGTAGCCTAATATAATAAAATCGACCACTGTTGAAGCCAAGTCTTTGTATTTTAGTTTAAGACATAACTGATCTAACATATTTGTAATGATCAGATCACTTCATGTGAGTTGTTTATTATAAGTAACTAATTATATTAGTGCAACCTAAAGCCTGTCATTTACCCAAGGACATTTAATGTAAAAAGTCCAGTGATTCTTTTTAAATGTTTATCCAAGAGTTCATCAATAGATATAATTGATAATTGATCCGTAATTTCATGACAATAAAATATGACTTTATTGATCTTAAAATGTAGAAAGACTCAATTAATAATAATAATAATAATAATAATAATAATAATAATAATAATGCATCGGTTTTATATAGCGCTTTTCTGGACACTAAAAGACGCTTTACATTGCATTATTCATTCACTACTTGGTGGTGGCAAGCTACTGTTGTAGCCACAGCTGCCCTGGGGTAGACTGACGGAAGCGAGGCAACCAGTCTGCGCCATCGGCCCCTCCGACCACCACCAACCGCTCACTCACTCACTACATTTACCCAGGCTTCCTGGTGTTACCAAACGGTCTCCCATCCAAGTACTGACCGGCCCTTCCCTGCTTAGCGTCCATGGTCTGACGAGATTGGGCAGAGCAAAGGCGGTATGGCAATTCAATTCATCACTCAGAGAAAGACACTTTTAAGAAAGTGGTATCGGTAAATATTGGGTATCAGCAGATACTCAAAACCCAGTATCGGTAGCGGTAGCAAAAAAGCTGGATCGGTGCATCTCTAACTAAAATAAGTCTGGGATGGAATTGCACTGCGTTTATCTAAACACTTTAGAATCTGCTGTTTGCAAACTTTTATCTGTTGCAGCTGAACCTGAGATCAGAGGTGAACATCTATCAGTCAAACGACAGAGACAGAAGGGAAAAAAACTCAGCCTCGAGGTTATGTTATTGCAATAGTAAAAACCTTGAGTGCGATTCAATAAACCTTGCAGCCCGAATATAGAACCATAAACAATAATGTTAATTTATTCCATAAACATTATTACTTTTAAAAAGTCACTTCCTTTAATGATGTCCCTGGACCAACACTCGTCTAAACTTGGTCTCTATATTTTTAAGATCATTTTTAGTTCGTCAATCATACTTAAAGTTACGCAGGCAAGAACCTAACATTTAACAACAGACAGATTTCCATTTGAGTTATTTAATATTACAAATATAGACACAACCAAAGCTCTGACTACATTGTGCTGCTGTCACAATGTTTTCATCTGTCTCACCCAAGGAGAAATAAAGGTCACACATTGATGTTATCCGATTGGACAAAGTGGTTCAATGACAAACACAGCACTTATTAACTCAATCTGATAATTTACCACAAAAGAAAGAACAAAAGGTACAGCCTTAACATTTGCATACAGTGTCTCACTCAAATCCAAGCTATACACATTAAGCAATAGGAACATTCTTGAAATGTTCCCATCATATATATTTTTTCAGTATCTAAACTTTTTTTCGATACCATACTGGTATTGTTTAACGGTCCCCAGCCCCACGCAAAACAAAAAAAGGTTAGGAACCACTGCTCTAAAGAGTTCCACACATTCACACTTTGATCCGCTTTAGGTTTAAGTCAGTTTTTCCAATTCCAACTTTTCTTCTAATAGTTTGATGGTGGATGATGCAACAGAGAGAGCAGCAAAAACTCTCAATTTGGCCCAAATTGAGAGTAAGAAATGACTCAGACAATTATGCAAGTGCGCTGATGTAGATGTTTACAAAATAGTTCAGCCCTGGTATGAACTTAACTCAATAAGTGATATTTTCCCTTAAAAAGTTTGCATTGAAGAGCGTTTTAGCACAACATACAACTAAATACCAATAAATCTGAGTTCAGTTGATCATTTTTAAAGATAAGGGGTACTTTTAGTAGACATGAAAGACTCAAGGGGCACACAAGACAAGGGTACTGTTACTTATTTCATCACCTATACTAAAATACTGAAATATTTGTCATATAGAACCAGAAAAAGGAACAATATCTATTATCTGAGCTGAAACAACCAAGTCACTTCCTTTAAGGATCTGTATCATGCTATTTTAGCCATTCCAAAGTAAGTATATGCATATATATGATATATGTACCTCTATCACTATGGAGTACTCATTTTGAGAGAAATATAAGTATTTTTGGGGGTATTTTCCCTACCCGGAAACAAGACGCTTCGATTCAGTTAACTCCGCCTCTCTCCGCTCATTCCACATTTGCAGTATTATAATATAAATATTGCTGCAAAAGTGAAGTACTTCACATAATGCAGTTATAAGGAGTTGACATGTGCAACACAGTTTCATAAATGGCTAACACACACGCTAACACACACGCTAACACGCGTTTTGATTGACTCACCACTCAGCATGGCCTCCCATCATCGGGTGTTTACGTTATGGCCCTCGTGTTGGTTATAAAAGTTAATCCACTTTGATTCTGGCCAAGGTTACCAAGCATCCATCAGGTTGGTTGATATAGTAGCTAGCTTAATCCCGGAAAGAAATTCCAACTTCTGGCGAGTGCACTCTTCTTTAGGAAGGTTGAATAGTCCTGTTCCTCTCGTAGCCAAACGCGCATCCGTGCATTATCGGTAAGAAAAAAGAGCAGGCGGTGTCCAGAGTAGGTTAGAAAGAGCTCAGTCTTCAAAAACAACACTTATGCTCGGATCCATGGCTCCTCCAGCCGTGGTGCGCTTGATTAGCGTCGCGGACAGCACAGACGCGTAGGAGAGTTGGTTTTTTTTTTTTTTTTTTTTTTTTTTTTTTCAAAAAAAAAAACAAAAAAAAAAACAAAAAAACAAAAAAAGCTGTTTTATAAATAACATCAGGCCGTAAGGCATTACATTACAGACGTAGAGCACTTCCGTTCCGCTGTGACGACACAACTGAACAGCTCAGTCGTTTACCAGAGAGGTGGAGCAGCTGCTCAGAGAGCAGGATTCAGGAGGATTACTTAGAACTGCGTGAATGAAGCCAAAAACCGCTCTGGGGGTGTTTTGATAAGGAAATCGCATAACAACATGGCTAAAAACTCAAAAAAGTCGATTTTGCATGATATAGGACCTTTAATGCCGTCCCTGGACCAACATCAAAACTTGAGTCTCTAGTGATATTTGTGCACAATATAATATTAAAAGTATCGTATCGCGACATTAGGCGATGCAATATCCGTATCACAAGAAGCCACATATATCGCAACATAAGTAAAGTCTTCATCTCAAACAATGATTAGAACATAATAACGATTTCCTAATTTAGTTGAATCTGACCCTCTATTTTACCCTGCTTTTGTGTTTTTTGATGACTTCTGTTCGCTGAAAAACTCGCGATTTGTGTTTAATTTGAATGCAACATGTCTTGTTGAAATGGTTTGGTAAATATCGCAATCATTATCGTGATATTGCACCGCTATATCGCATATCGCAAGTTACTTCAATATCGTGCAGCCCTAAATGACATAACATTTTTCGGTACTTTTTTTTTTTTTTTTTCAGTAAACAAATATTTTTTTGGTAAAAATATTGAATTATTATTTTTTTAATGCAAAATGAAAAAGAAGAAGAAAAGGAAGAAAGAAGAAAAAAGAAGACGAAAGAAGAAGAAGAAAGAAGAAGAAAGACGAAAGAAGAAAAAGAAGACGGAAGAAGAAGAAGGAAGAAAGAAGGAAGAAAGAAGAAGAAAGACGAAAGAAGGAAGAAGAAAGACGAAAGAAGAAAAGAAAGAAGACAAAAGAAGAAAAAGGAAGAAAGAAGAAAAAGAAGACGGAAGAAGAACAAAGAAACAAAAAAGAAGAAAGAAGGAAAGAAGAACTTTATTTAGTTCTTCTAAATAAGCAGTGGTTCCCAACAAAAAAGGTTGGAACCACTGCTTTAAAGAGTTCCGCGCGCTCACACCTTGAACCCACGGACGTCTTAGTTTCCCATTTGAACTTTAGGTTTAGTATTCAGAATGACTTAACAGAATATCTTTTTCCAGTTGAAACTTTCCTTCTAATTGTTTGAGGACAGAGCCAGTGATGCAGCAGACAGAGCTGCGAAAACTCTCCATTCGGCCCTCACAAAAAAAAAAAAAATTGACTCAGACAATTACACAAGCGCGCTGATGTAGATGTTTTCCCAAATCGCTCAGCTGCGGTATGAACACAACTCAAAATGTGTCTGATTCCGGCGTTTTTATCAAGCTGCAAACGTCGCCACCGCCGCGCATAAAAGACACGTCACATTTTGACAGTTAAATACGATTCTGAAATTCCCGGAGGAGAAATGTTATCTCTTTAGGGGCAGGGGAGCCGCACGTGCCCTCTGAAACATAAAAGGCAGGCTGCTGGGCGCGCTGAGCCGTGAACACTTTCTCTCATGAATCCATTTGGTTCGGGAGCGATTCTGCGACGAGCCGGAGTGTGCCGGGGTGGAACTCGTGCGCGGTGTGTCCATACAGCAAGGGCGCGATTAATTAACGCTGTCGTCGTATTTCTTCTTCTCCCCCCGCTGCGCTCCTTCTCATCAGAAGCGTTTATTTGAGTAGAAAGAGGACAAGCTTGAGAGAGGAGGAGGAGGGGGGGGGCATCCTGCAACGCTTAGCACAAAGTCGGGCCTCTACAGTATGGGCCTCGAGTAAATAATTGATACGCTTTGTGCGAGCGTGCCCGGAGCTTTGTTGGAAATCAGCGGAACCGTTTCCCGCCGCACAGCCCACGGACGCGGCACGCTGACGCGGAGGAATGAAACGCAAAACAGCTCAATCTGAGGCCGGGGAAATGTCAAATATTGGACGGTATATATGTCGTGAAAGCCAGATTCGGTTCGTGGCGCGCACTTGAAACGCGTCCCGGGGCATTAAAATTTAAGAGAGTGCTGAAATATTTACTGATAAACTAATGAGCCACATGCATTTCGGGGCATGTTTGTGGGGTCTGCACAAGGTTAGGGACTTTTATAAGGCCCTATAAAGATGAAGTACGGTGTTCTCTGCCGGGTACGGCGGCAGAATGAGGCGCAGTGGAATAGACGTTGCAGTTTGAATGGTTGCAATGAGCAAATCACAACGACTGCAGTATTTAGGCCTCGCAAACAAGAAAATAACCTGTCTGCATGTTATGTTTAAGACCTATAATTGTAGTTAAGAACTCTACAAACATGCGCTGTGGTGATGGATTGGACTTTTTTTTTAAAGACACATTTTTACATGGATTTAAAGGATTTGTATCATTCTATTTTAGCCATTCCAAAGTAAAGTATAGGCATTTATATGATATATTGTACCTCTATCACTATGGAGTACTCATTTTTGAGAGAAATATAAGTATTTTCTGGGAGTATTTTCCAAACCCGGAAGACAAGACGCTTCGATTCAGTTAACTCCGCCCCTCTCTCCGCTCATTCCACATTTGCAGTATTATAAATATAAATATCGCTGCAAAAAGTGAAGTTACTTCATAATGCAGTTATAAGGAGTTGACATGTGCAACACAGTTTCATAAATGGCTAACACACATGCTAACACACACGCTAACACACGTTTGATTGACTCACTGCTCAGCCTGGCTTCCCCATCGGGTTATGGGACTCGGGTTGGTTATAAAAGTTAATCCACTTTGATTCTGGCCAAGGTTCACCAAGCTTCTTTAGGAAGGTCGAATAGCCCTGTTTCTCTCGTAGCCAAACGCGCATCCGTGACATTATCGTTCGGTAAGAAAAAAGAACAGGCGTCTCCAGAGTAGGTTAGAAAGAGCTCCTTCACAAACATGACTTCTGTTCGGATCCTCCGGAGGTGCGTTTGTTTACTCTCCCGGGACCGCACAGACGCGTCTGAGAGTTCCTTTTTTTCTTTATTTCTCTCAACAACAATAATGAAAAAGCTGTTTTATAAATTAAAATCAGGCTGTAAGGGATTACATTACAGAAGTCTGGCCCTTCCTGTTTGACACTATGACGTAAAATACGTCAGAGAATTCAGTAATTTTCCAGCAGGATACGGTGTGTGAGCAGCTCCAGCAGTGCGTGATAAAAACTTCGAGCACCGAGCGGCTGAGAATCGATCATGTTGGATTATGAGCTTTAAAAATGTTTTTGGGTTTGAACAATGACGGGAGTGTAATCAGGAAGTACAGAACGAGGCGCTGACGCTGTAGAAGAAGAAACACAGCTTTGTCCGAGGATTAACTCAAAACTGCGTGAATGTTTGACGAGGGAACAAAGTGAAAACATGGTTTAAACCTCAAAGTCGATTTTGCATGATATGCCCACATAAATGAACGTAACAATGTACCTGCGTAGATCTTTAAGCTTAATTTTCTCTAAGAGGATTTTCTTTTTGATACCAGCCATCAAAAGGATTTTCATCCCTTTCAAAACATACACTGATTGAAAAAGCTGTAGCGCATTTGTGTTGAATTCGCCTACGTTTAAAATCTGAACAGTTGCTAATGACTCAGAACTAGGTAACGTGTTTACCTTAATAAATCCTTCCATAGTCCCTCTGAGGGTAATGTAAGTGTTAATGGGATGATTGGGGGGTCTTTCATCTCCCCGGGTGTCTCTAGCTAGAAAACCACACTTGCAACTTTCCCTGCCTCCGACCTGGCAGCCCCAATACACACTAATGGAAAACATCTCCTTCACTGCTCTCAGTTGTCGACAAAATCACTTTTGGCTCACCTTTCTGAGGTTTATGACATTGTATAGGTAAGTCCTGACTGGTTTCTGTCTGTTGATGAACATTTTGCAAAACGTTGTTATTTGGTTTATCACGATGAGAAGAAGCGAACAGTATTTACAGCCAAGCCATTGTATAATTAGGTTGTGGCACAATGTACAATATCCTTCTCTCCCTTTGTCTTTCCTCAGCGTATTTACTCTTTTCTCTGATTGGTTAATACGCTTGTCAATCACGGCCATCGGGAATTCGAAGAAATCACCCCTGATACACGCCTCTGCAAAGATGAGGAGAAAGCGTGTATTCTGGCTATTTCAGTGTTATATCAGATCAAATGTTTAAAATGAGCACAATGAAATGAATTCTTAAACACAACACACAAAACAATCCTCCTTTCATATTAAATGTTCTTTGTCCCCGATTACCACGCCGGCCTACAGCATCATATCAGCCTTTGTGCTTCGCTAATTGGACCGATTCCAACTTTCCCGTTTCCATAAATCGGTCGTCCGTGAGTCAATTCTATCTTATCTATTATATATTTGACTGGATGCAATTAGCCTATGTGTTCTTGTTTTGGTTAATCCACAAAATGTCGACCAAAAGTAGGAATTAGAAGGGCTTACCGGAGCAAATGCTGGCGGTGTGTGCGTCTTATCTTTTGGGGACAGATTGCTATTAGGCTAATGGACATTACATGCGGGCGGTTACGTAATTGTGTTAGCGCGTGTGGGGTGAGCCATTCGTACGCGTTTATCCGCTGGCGTATGACGGAGATGCTAAATTGCCCGCTCCCACTGACAGGCCCAGCTCCGCGAGGTGGCATTGTGACTTGGTTTCAATATCCAGACACATAATTGAATGAAATAGGATTAGCGCCATCCGGTGTAATCAGCCATATTGCACTTGATGTATTGAAAGAGATTTTTTTTGTTGCTGTTGCTTTAATGTTATTAAGGCGAGACACTGCAGGTGAAAGGGGGAAAGCGAAATCACTCAAACTTCTGCTGTAGATTACTGATATAAATATTAGAAAAACATTTATTGCCCGTTTTCTGTGATTTAATTAGGGCGGGTACCATTAAACGATACCAGTCTGGCATCGGGAAAAAAGTGAGTTTTTGTCACTTTTTGTAGCTTTTTGTTGCTCTTGATTAGAGCTGGGTATTGTTCAATTTTTTAGATACCGGTACTTTAAGATAGTTGGTTTTCGATACCAATACCTGGATGATACTTTTTTCGATACTTATGCAAAATATTTGTCATGTAGAACCAGAAAACATAATGTGTGAAGATATGCAAATTCACAATATCTTCAATGTCAAGAAATGTGTGAAAAATGGGGAATAATTTTAGTGGGAAATTGGAAGAAATTGTGGCAAAAATCGAGGGGAATAGGGAAAATGACACTCATAAAAATGAGCAAAAATGAGGGGGGAGGGGGGGAATTGGGAAAACGAGAAGAAAATGGGGCAAAAATAATAATGTTTTTTTTTTTTTTTATTGAGCAAACACTGGTCATTTTTATTTTTTTATTGTCAAGAATTGGAGGGAAAAATCATTTATTTGAGTCACTTCCTTTAATACAGCATAAAAACTTGGATCTAAAGATAGAAGATTATAAGATAATTTTTTGGTATACCTGCTTTCAATACATATCTTTTTTCGATACCGGTAGTACCTAAACTTTTTTTACGATACTGGTATCCTTAAACGGTACCCAGCCCTACCTCTTGATACTTTTTTGGTATGCTGTTATTGAGTTATTGTCACTTTTTTGCCACATTTTTGTTTCTCTTTTGTGGCTATGTTCTTCTCGCTTTTGTTGGTTTCCGGTGAAATCTCCGGCTCGCTAGTTGACCAAAACGTCATAAAATAAGCTTTGCAAAGAGTGAGTTCTGCCTTTTATTGCTCTGACATTAAAACTATAAGATGTTAAGGGAGAAAACAAGCTCAACATTGATCACCGCGAGAAAAATCTATGAACTTTGAGGCCATAGAAACTATGTGTTGCACGGTAGATGCAGAATGGTTTATACAGGAGACAGAAAGTCAAATGTAACGCTCATTAATGCCAAAATACAATCATTTTAATGCCACAGAAAAACAAACCTACGCATTTCTACAGATTTGCAAACATCACTTTGAACGGAGGCGTTATGAAAAAGTCGGAAGTTCAGAACTAAATTGGACACAACAGTCAACCTCTGAGCAAAAGAGTAAATTCTAGAGAGCATTTTGGACCATAATTGTAGTATTTTGATGAGCAAACGTTGAGCGATGCTATCCTCAAAGAAATGTCGATAGAATGTCTACTAGAATCCATTTAATTGCTTTTCAATGACATTTTTTGGCACTTTTCATTTGACGACGAGTAGAAGATTGTCAGTGGGAGGAACAGTGGCAGCCGAACATGAACAAGCTTTACTTTGTAGGAACACTGCAAATACTAATCATTTGGTCTCATAAATCTTCCCCAAAGCAAACTATTTCAAACATTAAGGTTGTGACGATACTGATGCCTGTAATTCAAGTTGTTTTGCAATGACAAGAGTGACATTGGCTTCTCCTTCTCCACTGCTTTATACATATATGCTCTTAACTTAATCATAGCTATACTGGAATAAAGCCCATTGAAACCGACCGTACGCCTATTCCTCGGAAACACATCAGACAAATTGCCATGTTCTGTAAGCTCCACTATATTGTATCAATGAGCATATTGTGCATGATTGTGTAGCTTGGGGTCACAATACAAAAGGAAAAAAACACTTGGAATAAAATCACATCCGCCAGACAAAGCATGGGATACAAGGACTTCACTTCACCGGGTCCTAACCAGGACTGCAAAGAACTAAACTAGGGGTAAGAAACGTCAGGCCTACGGGCAAAACTCAGCACTCAAGCATGAAACCCCTTGCCCCCCAAGCCAATTTTGAGAAATATTACACACGTCTGTGCTCTGAAAGTGTTGGAAATAGTGTCAGTCCTTGAGAATTTCTCAGAGAATCCCCCCAGAAACCTAGCCTGGCTAACACCAGACTAAAATCACAAGTGATATTTAGTCTGGGGACCACCAATTCATTTTCTCGTAGGAGAGGTGTGGTTTACGATTGTTCATAGCCGTTTATTGGGCGCTACGAATGTCTCTCATGCGTCTGCACGTAGCCATAGCCAATCGTATCATGGTATCAGATGACGTATGACGTACCTGCTGTAAACTTTTGAGCTAAACTATTTAGAACACGTTCTAAAGCTTGATCGAAAGATGGCATCGCGTCTGCTGCTGTCATGTTGGATCCGTAAATATTTTTTATTTTTTTTATCCCTAAACAAACTACAAGCTCTGTATGTCAAATAGCGCGTCATCGTCTTACCGTCCCTCCTCGTTCTGTGATTGGTGCCCAAATCCATGGAAAAATGTCGGCCATGGTCCCCAGGCTGTTGTGAAGTTCGAAAAGATTCGAGCGCACACAGCAGTCTGGCGTTAGCCAGGCTACCAGAAACCTGCTGTTTGGTCAAATATGACGCACAACACTGGGATTTTGAGGTTAAGGTTATGGTTACTTTGGACCACGGTTGACAGGTTCAGCCCTTGGTGTTTTGATGAGGG
This sequence comes from Neogobius melanostomus, assembly GCA_007210695.1. Taxonomy (NCBI): domain Eukaryota; kingdom Metazoa; phylum Chordata; class Actinopteri; order Gobiiformes; family Gobiidae; genus Neogobius; species Neogobius melanostomus. The sequence goes on from VHKM01000084.1 coordinate 735,934, forward strand.
AGAAAATCAGGCCAAGACAAAGCAAACTGTGCTGCCCCTGGAAGGTAAGGGCTGCACGATTAACCTTTATCGAATCGAAATTGAGGTTTAGCTACTGCGATGACCTAACCTCAAGGGCCCGAGTTTTGTTTTTCCTGCCTTGAGCCTGCAGCTTTTGAGTGAAAGACATGTTTTCGCCAATCACTCAGAATTATTGAGCCTCGCTTCCTTTGGCTGCTGGCCAATCTGAAGTGGCTACAGGAGAATTATGTTTGCATGTGCTGCAGTCGCTGAAAACAAACGCCACGTGTTGTCTTGCGCAGCCCAAACTATTCTCACCGCTGGAAACAAACGGCGAGTGTTTCGCAGCTCACGGGTCGGGTTGTGTACCGGAATCATAATTTCATCACGGAGCTGGTTGTGGTTGTCAAAAGAAAGCGATCTCCTCCGCTCGTGGCCGTACGCGAGTATCATTGTACTGTATTGAGCTGTGTCTAATTGTAACATCTTCACAGCCAGTTTTTGACGTAAATATGAGGTGGATTTTCTTTAAACAAGCACCATTTTGCAACTTGTTTATTATAGAATGATTGTAACAAAGCATGTTTTTCTGACAACTCCGAAGATGCTTCTTTGCCTTTCGCAGATTTGTATCTTGTTGCTGCATGAAGCTGAAATGTAATAACCGAGTACCATGATGTGTAGCCTGTTACTTGCTGTCCCCGCGATCAGGGGTCTAGGGTTAGGGTTAGGAACGGCAAATGCCATGTAAGTTGTGTTTCACTCACACAGATCTGACACATACTTTTAGAAACTAGAAGGTCTTGGCTTTCAAATGAGGGATCACACTGACACATAGGCTGTAAGCTCTTCTGTCAATATGCTTTGGGATTTGGATATGCATAATTGCTAACCCTAAACCTTACCCTAAGACGGCAGGTAACAGGTTAACAGCAGTTTTAGACGTTTATACGCAGCTCGATGCTCAATTGCATGAAAAATAAAACATATGCTATAGCCTATATGTTTATGTTTAGTTTAGTTTATTTGAGCAGTTTCCATTTGTGTTTTACATTCACATCTTTGTACATTATTACAATTATTTACATTAACATTTTTGAAAAAATAAAAATAATAATAAGGATTGAAAAAGAAAAGGAACTACCTCAAAAGGAGTAGGCCGAAGCAAGAAAGCTTATAAGTGCCTACCCCTATTCAACTGCATTTATTTTCCAGCTGCAGGCGGTCCCCAATAGGGGTAATAATAGCAAAGGTACGAACGATTATTAGTGTTTAAGTTAACCATTTACAAAATACCAAGTTCGGTCATTACTTATAACAACAGGTCACCATTCTATTGATTTATTTAATTGAAGTTTATATTTCTCATTGTTTTATAATATAGATGCATGTATACATACATACCTACATGCATGCATACCATTATCACCGTCACCTTAATGACTATGGCAATTGCATTTCCAAAATATCATGCTTCACCTTGCTGTCCTTCCCATTTCCACTGCATTTATCATTAATATTGGTTGTGCTTTTTTGTCAGTGGATTATGATTGTTTGCCTTATTCATTGAGGTGCGTTAAAAAGCCAGGGTGTAGTGTGGCCCGCTGCTAAGGGGCAGTAACCCCCCATCAGCGAGCCCTCACCCTGCTGCCCTGACTAGATTGTAGATGTGAGCCGTTTGTAACCTATACTGAGTGTTGCATTAAAAAGACAAGGTTAATGAACCTATTGAAAGGGGGTGCCTCCAACAGCTCCATCTCTCGCCAGCCCTGATTCTATTTTACTTAGTAATTACCAGTGGAAGCAAGCAGTGACAACAATTTCGCATGTCTTTCATTCGGTACTTTCGCTCAAGTTCCTGTAATACAAATCAAAATACTTTAGAGTTGGTGACATTGATTATTCCAGTAATGATGTGGTACTTCGCAAATGCACAAAATACAAGAATATTTACTATATAAAGTATTAAAACCGCAAATCGAATCGCAATGACGTTTTTTTTGGGGGGGGGGGGGGGGGGGTCAAAATCGTGCAGGACTACGCCAAGATAAATCAGCTCTAAAGCAGGACTAGACATATCTAAGCCTATGTCAATCTACGCCATCAACAAATCCAGACTTAACTTGGCGCTGAAATGTGTAACAAACCTGCAGAAATCACACTCTAGCCGAGGTCCTTTGGGTGGCACAACACTCTCCTTTCATCCCCAGCACGCGCTTAGCCATGTTTTCTATAGGCTACCCCTATACAGCCACATCTAAGCTAGCTCTCCCTACTCATCCTACAGCCTGTATCACATTATATCCACACTTTTCACGCTGGGATACCCTCGGCATCACACAGAATCTCGCGGCCCACTAACTCCCTGGAAAAAAAAAAACTGTCTCAAAGTCCCCCCCCCCCTTCCTAATCCTTGGCAGAAAAGCCAGAAAGCCAGGCGTGAAAAGTCGTGTCGCAGTTCTCAGCCTGAGCCTTATTTATCGGCGCGTCCCTTTCCTCGCTTTCCCGCGTCACGTTACTAAACCGGAGCGGCTCCCCTTTGATGTTTCGTTCACGCATGACGTCGCTTTACCGCATATCGTAGCGCGACGTGCGGACTCCCCGTCGGAAGACACGAATGTAGTAGTTAGCGGTGCGAAAGTAAGTGCGTAAAAAAAAAAAAAAACCTCGACTTCAAAAAATCAACCACATGGGCGACTACAGCGTTCGGACGTTAACTTTTGGCGTTCAGAAGACGCGAAATCGCCTTTATTTACGAGGTGAGTTTGCTCGGTGAGGGCAGTACCACGCCACGGAGCGGTCATTACATCGGTGAAAGGCTTTATTGCTGAAGTGCCACAGTTTTGAATGGAGCTCGCTCGCTGTGGCGTAACCTCACAAAAGCTGCACGCTGCCACTAGTGCCTTTTTTCCCTTTTTTTACGGATTCGCTACCCGCTTCTCTCCGTGATTTATAGCGGTCCGAGGGCGACAAAAGTAACCAAGCTAGCGGTCCCGAGCTGGAACATATGCCCCGCACGATGACAGCGCACAACAGCCGAACATCACAATGCAAAATGGGTTTAAGAGTTGCGGATTTTCCTTACGTGATGCCCACCGTAAGAGCGACAAATCCGTGTACAAAAGCCCCGTCAGCCAAACACACACTTCCAGCCATCCATCCGCGTGTTATATATCCACCCATTGAACTTTACGGACAGTTATCCCGACTTGGAAAAACAACAGCATCCATGGGCACCACATAGTAGTCCGCTTTTACGCAGAGAGCGGGGCAAAGGCGCTCTCTCCGCCGGCTCGAGACCACGCAAAACCCGCGGGGGAAAGTAGAGTAGACATCCAAAGAGAAGCTCAAACGAAGGGTTGGGGTCCTACCTTTTTGAAGAGCCGCCTGAAAGAGGAATAAAAAGAGAATAGTCGCAAGAGATCCGATGCGAGCGTTCGCCATGTTGGACACCTGCTTCAGTATGGAGAGAGGAGAGAGACTGCTGCACCTAGAGCTGCCAACAGCGGCACTAATGAGATGCGGAGAGGGCAGGGCTTACCCCCAGATTCCACATTCCCGTGCTCGCTCCGTTCCACTCCGTTCCACTCCGCCCCGACCGCCGCAGCAAATACGTTGCTATTTGAACGTTCAGAAACATTCCACATCGTCCACTCCGCTCCGAGGGCCAACGTCGCCGCTCCGCCTCTCCGCCTTGGCACGATAAAAATACGGACCAACTCTATTTTCAGCTACGTCTGCGCCCCGTCAGCTCCGTCCGTATCAAGCTCAACAGTTCAAAACGCACCAGAAGACAGGAAAGAGAACGGAAACAACATCCGGATTTTCGAAATAAAATGTAGAAATATAAATACAAAACGTTTCGAACATATAAAGTATTTTTATACATATATTTACATTAAAGCTGTGCTATATATAATATTTTTTAAATCGTACACTACTTGTAAATCACAAAATTACATTACAATATATTTTTAAAATACATCAATGAGTCACTTTCTTTGATAAATAAATATAATTGCATTGAGCCTGTAATAATACTGAATAAACTATTTACACACTGTTAACTCTGTCCTACGTGCATTTTTGTACACACATTTTATCGCGTGATCTCGTACGTCTTGCGCATGCTCTCCTCAGCTCCGCGGTTGGGCGGAGTGGAGCCCAGACGGAGCAAGACGTGTGCAGTGGGCGTTTGATTTCGGAATCCTTCGGAGGCGGCCCGCGGCGGGCTGGAGCGGGGCGGTGACGTGAGATGTGGAATCCCGGTGTTACTCCCCATATGAATGTCGGAGACGCACGGCGAGAGTCACGGCACCGCGATTTATGAGCTTTGTGGCACGCGTTTGATGGTTTACTATTACGCATGGGCGGTGCGAAGGGGTAGAGGCATTAAAGTGGGAAAAAATATGATATTTATAAGATTGAATAAACAGGTGACGAAAAAATAATATATATATATATATATATATATATATATATATATATATATATATATATACACACACACACATCACGTTTAACCTCTAAACCCCCACCTTAACCGAGCACATTTTTCCAGTTTGGCTTTACTCAAATCTAAAAGTGTCTTGAAAAAAGCGTTAAAATAGCAACAAAAACAAGTCGAAAACAAGGATGAAAACGTAAAAAAAAAAAAAACACCATAAAAGTGACAAAAAAGTGACAAATGCAACAAAAAGCCACAGAACAGCAATGAAAAAGCAACAAAAACATGAAAAAAGCGACAAAAAGTACTCAAAAACAGGTAAAAGAAAGCATCAAAAGTGAAAAAAAAAAGTATTTAAAAAACGCCAAAAACAAGTAAAAAAAAAAAGCAATAACAAAAAAAAAAGCATCAAAAGTGACAAAAGCAACAACAAGTAAAAATCTTAGATCGGTTTTGTAGGTCTTAGCTTTCAAATGAGCCATCACACAGGCTGTAAGCTCCACTCAAGAAGCCTTTAGTTTTGGGTCAAGCCGAAACAGGCAAAATGTGCTTGGTTAAAGCGGGGGTTAAGATGTTAAAAACTGCAAGAAATATTTGTTTTTACGATTCACTGTCTTTGTGTATATCAATAAATTATGTATAGCCATCTCCACTGCACTTCATTCAGCCCTCACTCACCTTGAAACAAAGGACTCCTACGTTAGAATGCTGTTTTTAGACTTTAGCTCAGCATTCAACACTATAATCCCACAGCAGCTAATACACAAACTGCTCCACCTCGGAATCAATACATCACTGTGTAACTGGCTGCTGGACTTTCTGACGGGGAGACCACAGGCTGTACATGTCGGCGGAAAGTCCTCCAGAACCATCACACTGAACACAGGGGCTCCCCAAGGCTGTGTGCTGAGCCCCCTCCTGTTCACTCTGCTGACCCATGACTGCGCTCCAAAGTACGACTCAAACCTCTTCATCAAGTTTGCAGACGACACAACAGTGGTGGGTCTCATCAGCAACAGAGACAAGTCAAACTACAGGAGTGAGGTGAGCAGTCTGGCCATGTGGTGCACACAGAACAATCTCTCTCTAAATGTGGAGAAGACAAAAGAGATTGTTGTGGACTTTCGAAGAGCGCGGGTCCAGCATGCTCCTCTAACAATCAACGGTGCTGCAGTGGAGAGGGTGACCAGCGCTAAGTTCCTGTGTGTGCACATCACAGAGAACCTTTCCTGGACCATGCACACTACATCACTGGACTATAGAGAGCATCCTGACCATCACTGTGAGGCACTTCTACAGAGGGACTATAGAGAGCATCCTGACCATCACTGTGAGGCACTTCTACAGAGGGACTATAGAGAGCATTCTGACCAGCTCCATCACTGTGTGGTTCTTCTACAGAGGGACTATAGAGAGCATCCTGACCAGCTCCATCACTGTGTGGCACGGCGCCAGCACTGCCTCCTGCCGAAGGAGCCTCCAGCGCATCGTGAGAGCAGCGGAGAAGATCTGTGGAGCCCCTCTCCCCACCATTAAGGACATGTACTCCACCCGTCTCACCCGCAGAGGACCCTACGCACCCATCACACAGTCTCTTCAAGGTAATGCCTTCAAGGAGGAGACTGTGGAATCTACGGGCCAGGTCCAGTCGACTTAAGAACAGTTTCATACACAAGGCCATCGGGAAGCTGAACTCCCTGCCCTCCCTCTCACCCCTCTTCCCCCACCCCCCGCTCCACAATCAAGGATGAGAGAAATATAATTTCAAATCATTCACATGGTTTGACAAATAAAAATTTTTGAATCTTGAATAGTTTAGTTTAAAAAATGTAATCGATCCGTATCATTGATCTGTTTTGGGGTTACAGACAAAACTGTTTCAGCTAATCAACATATAGGACTCACATTCATAGTGTCAAAGTATTGAGTGAAGCGTGCTGGTCATGAAGCGCATCCCTCTTCTCTCAAGTCTGTGCTGGAACATAATCCCTGGGTTATTATGTAAGTCGTGTTATGTAAAAATGCATTATAAAACAACTGTCTAAGCTATACTTAGAACTATTTTGGGGAACCAGAGTATTTCCCACATAACACCGTAGCCGGTATGTTATACAATACACTCAAGGACAAAACTATTTTTATTCTACTACTAAAATCATACGGCATTAATACTTTGATAATATCACTTTGCACTGGCTATAGGTGAACGAGGCGGCTGCGTACGGGACCATCTGCAGGAGGGGGCTTTAATAAAAAAAATGTTTACCTCTTAACCCCCACCTGAACCGAGCACATTTTCTCCAGTTTGGCTTTACCCAAATCTAAAAGCTTCTTGGAAAAAGTGTCAAATAGCGACAAAAACGAGACGTAAACAAGGATGAAAACGCAACAGACGCGTAACAAAAATGTGACAAAAAAAAAATCATCATCAATCATTTTTGTAGGTCTTAGCTTTCAAATCAGGCGCTATACTGGCCTCTCCAGTCAAGAAGGTTTTAGATTTGGGTTATCCCGAACTGGAGAAAATGCACTAAGGCTCGCACATAACTTTGGATCTGAAAGTGACAGAGACATGTGTTTTTGTGCCTGAAGCTAGTGATTTAATTTGGTCGAGTAACAACCCGGTGAAAATGTTTAAATAATATTTACATCAGAAGTGGCCCCATGCCCCGTCTCGTGCTCTAAGGTCAGATCAGCTGCAGCTTGTGATCCTAATAACTAAAAGGAAGCTTCATTTGGGACCGTGCTTTTTCTGTTGCTGCCCTAAAGCTGTGTAACACGTTGCCTACACAGATTAGACAGGCTCAGTCTCTGCCTGTGTTTAAATCCCTCCTGAAAACTCACAACTACTAATGCTACTGACAGTTACTTGTAATGTGTGTTTTGATGTAAACTTATTGTGTATATGATCCCTGGCCTGTAAAGAACTAAACGAAAAACTGCAAACAAATGGAACGCTAAAGGATCAAATATAGAGGAAAAAATAATTCAAAACTTTCTGAATTGGCATCAAGCCATAATATTGTGCCACAGGAGGGGAATTTGTCTTGGGCTATTCACCCACATGCTGTAGTCAAACCAGTGCAGATAGGACAACAATCAAACTATGTTCTCCCTGTGTCTGCGTAGGTTTTCTCCAGGTACTCCAGTTTCCGACCATTAACAACATGTACAATAGGCCAGGATGAGTGAGAGTGTGTTTGAGAGTGCGAGTGGGGGACAGATGGAAATTAGCCCATGGCTACAATCAGACGTGGCGTGTTTATATGCATGAGGCCCCTGTGTGTTCATTAACATGCACTGTCCCGACTAAATTAACCAATACATAAGATAAATATTAAACAGCAGAAGACAAGCCACATTCAATAAAAGTGCGATAAAATGCCTGTCAATTGTTCATTGTCGATACATGATATGCCTCTCATCTCAAAAGTTTAGAATGGATTTCTAAGCTTTGTCTATTTAGTTTTGTTCAACAGTAGCCTGGTTTTACCATACCCTCGTACTCATTTCGTTTCATACAAGGGTCTGGCGCTTCACAATTGAGCTCCGTTAACAGGTGAGAGGGGTGAACTCCTTTGAAACGATTGGATCTGATTTTCGCTAGCGCCTGAGTGAGTGAAGCAGCTATCATAACTCTATCATAACTCTATCATAACTCTTGGGAGCATTCCTTGCACATTCCAAGGCTTTAATTTTAATATCTGGATATTTGGGAGCCGAGCAAGAACAGATTGAAGAGCTTCCATTACTTTCGTATCCGCCGCCATTGCCAAACTACAACCGATAAATGCGGCGCAAATGCTTCACCTACAACACCCGCCTCCCCCGCTCGCATTTCCATTCACACATAGTTTTAACATTTTTTATTATTTGTGTTATGTTATGTGTTTCATGTTGCACAATTGCACCGAAGAAAATTCCTCGTCTGTGAACGTTTTCATTGACAATGGCAATAAAAACAATTCTGATTTTGATTTGCAAACATTTCATCTAACAGAGGAAAGAGAATTGGACAAAACGGGCAACTTTTTAGCCAAAAAAATGTGGTCAATTTCAGCCAAAACGGCAACTGAATATGTTTTAGACCATTATTTTGATATTTTCGATGAACTTACAGTAAAACTTCTTGAGCAATGTCATATTTATATTCATTTATATTTAAGGGGCACATTTTATATTGAACTTATATTTAATGCCAGTTTGAAGCCAATTTAATGCTTTTAAGGATATTTAAGGCATTGATTTTGGCACAATTAATTTAATGACTTTTAAAACCCTGTTAATTTAAGCCAGGACAAATGAGTTTCTAAATCTGTAAAGTCGACAGCAGGGGGGCTTTGAACCGTCTTCCTGAAGGAACATCTCACAATCAGAATGCAGAGCGTGTGACGTAGGGATGCAAGGTTTATCGATATCAAATGGCAATCGAGGTTTTGACTACTGTAATAACATAACCTCAAGAGGCTGAGGGTTTTTTTCTTCTGTTTCTGGCATTTGAGTGATGGAGGTTTGCCAATCAGAATTGTGGAGCCTCTGATCTCTCTAAAGTGTTTCGATAGACGCAATTTGATTCCATCCCGGATTTATTTTAGTCACGTGGCTGTCCCCCAGAGGTGCTCTGAACGCCGGGAAAAGTTGGAAAGTAGATTATTGTGTATTGTTCTAATGTTCTAATGTGGGGCAATTGGAGCAAGAATATGTTATTTGACTAAAGTCTAAAAGTAAAATCCTTCACTTAACATTTTAGCAGGTTATGCATTTAAATGTATCAAATATAATAATCGCAAATCAAATCTCAATTGCAATATTTGTCAGAAAAATTGCAATTAGTTTTTTAGTCCATGTCTGGATGCGATATTTCAGGATTTTTGACATAGGGCCTATGGTGCTAGGCTAGTGCATGTCTATGGTAACTAGTAGCCTGCATTAAAAACAGTCTGACCCAAGCACAGTGCACCTGAGTCAAATCACTTATAACGCCAGACCACCGGTATAAATGTCTGTGTTGACTGAATAATGTTTTAAATATAACAATTTTCCATTTAAAATAACTTATTTTTGAGCAGCATCAGCTTCCTGGTTGTAAGCTACGTAGCGGCGGAGTGATCTCCTAGGTTACCGGATCTACAGTAGTTTGTTTACCTGCGGCCGGCATTACTACACGTGGAATTCACAAAGGAGCTTTCTACAAATCAGATATGGCAATGTTTGGAGGACGACCCCATGATTTTGAAGAGGTTTTTGATGCAGGCTACTAGTTACTATAGACATGTGCTAGCCTAGCACTAGCCTAGCACCGCTAAACTCTTCAAATGTAAGGACTGCATGAATAAAAAATGTATGTATCTCCAGAAATCAACAACACTCTGGATAATAGGAATGCAGGCCGTATGTCAAAAATCCTGAAATATCCCTTTAAAGAGCCGTGACATTTTGTTTTTACATCCTTACATCCTGATAAGTAATAGAAGTTAGTAAATACTCCTGATAAAAACCCACTTGAGCAAAAGTACTTTAACTTTGTGATTTTCCCCCTCCGTCCCTCTCCATCTAACCTCCTCAAGCAGACACCTGACAGCCGAGCGTCCTTTTCAAGATTTTTTTCCCCCCCTCCCCCTAACCACTTACCACAGCACCGCGCAGCTGTCAGACGAGTGGACCCTATCTGCCGCGGCCGGGGAGGTGTTGCGAGCGCGGAGATGCACTCAAGGTCAGCTTTCATGTACCACTCACCTCGCGGTAATAGGAGACCCACTTTTTATATATCGCAGTCCGAGTCTAGCCGGCTTCCTTGAGGAGTAGGATTCCAATGTTTTGTCTGTGATGTTTGCTTAGTCCGGAGTTCAGGAAAGACAGGTCGGAAGCGTGCGGAAACTCAAGCCCCGCCATCTCCTGTCTCTTGCGAAAAGAAGAGGGGGGAAAGTAGGTTTGCGATAAAGGTAATCTGAAGTGAGTGAGTGTGGCAATCAGGCAGAAATAATGTGGCCAAAATTAGGGAGCCAAATGACTAAATTATCTCCCCGGGCCAGGAAGCTATAAAAAGGGCAGCCTATCTAAATTTAGGGCTAATTCTCATTACCAAGCGCTGGAAATTTAGCGGCCAAAATTGCAGATGTCCCAGTCTGTCCTCTTTACTGAAATTATCTTTTGATAAGCCACGAAAATGGATTTTAAGGGAAGCGAAGCGCACTTTGTCCTCTTTCATATATTCTGAAGTCACTGCCAATGTTGCACTTTTCATTTCTGAATTCCATGTCTAATCTGTGCGCACGTTTCAGAATCTGCAATATTTTCTTTAACTTTTACCTTGACTGTCACGCCTTCCGATGAGGAAGCAGAGGCTGGGGACTCAGAGGGGGACTCGCCCATCACCCACGCTGAAGTCACCGAGGTGGTTAGAAAGCTCCTCGGTGGCAAGGCTCTGGGGGTGGGTGAGATCCGTCCTGAGTACCTTAAGTCTCTGGATGTTGTAGGGCTGTCTTGGCTGCGTGGCGGTTGGGGACAGTGCCCCTGGATTGGCAGACCGGGGTGGTGGTCCCTCTCTTTAAGAAGGGGGATCGGAGGGTGTGCTCCAATTACAGAGGGATCACATTCTTCAGCCTCCCTGGTAAGGTCTACTCCAGGGTGCTGGAGAGGAGGATTAGTTTAGTTTAGTTTATTTATTTGTTTGAGCAGTTAACCTGCCCAAAGGGAGTGGGCTGAAGCCAAAGGCTTATAAGCGCCCACCCCAAAATAAAAATAGTAACATTACATTTAATATTTACAAGGTAGCAAATCATAAACAAAGGAACATAGGGCAAAGTAACAATAAATGATGAAGAAGAATAAAACAAAAACAACAGCAAAATAAAGAACAAAAGAATGTGCTACTTTTATGTTATAAAGGTTCATTAATACATATTATACTCTGAGATCTTGCTACTTCCCAGTTGTCATTACCATCCTCAATATAATTTAATTTGGGTTATCATTAATTATCATTATTAAAGGTGCATTAATACATATTATACTCTGAGATCTTGCTACTTCCCAGTTGTCATTACCATTCTTAATATAATTTAATTTGGGTTTAATTATCATTATTATTATATTTGTTTAATTGAGTTATATGTGAAGTATGATGTAAGCCCTGCATAGTGAGGTGCATTAAAAAGCCAGGGTGTAGAGCGGGTCCATTGAAGAGGGCAGTAACTCCCCCTCAACAAACCCCACCCAGCTGCCCTAACAGCTGATTTGTAGATGATGTTCCTATGCTGAGTGGTGCATTAAAAGACAAGGTTTTGAGCCCGTTGGGAGGGTCCCTCTCAACAGATTCATAACTTGCCTACCCTAATTCTCAATTTGTAAATTTGAGCAATAGAATGACAACCGTTCCAAGCAGCAACACTCTTCCTTGATAGGAAATACACATAATTGATCCTACTGCGCCTCCTAGTGGCAACACATTTCTTGTTCTCTGTATGTTTCAAAAGTCTTTTGTTTGTATTTATATTTGAACAGGTTGATATTTGGACTTCGTTTCAACTCCATTTCCAGTTTATTCCACAATTGTACACCATTAACTGTTGGGCTAAAACTTTTCAAAGTTGAGCTATGTTTCTGAGTCCTAAAGTTTAATTCGTCACGTAATTCATAACAACCAGTACGTTCTTGGAACCTTCTTTGTATTTGGCCTGGTAACAGTTTGTACCTTGCTTTGTATAACATCTGTACAGTTTGGAACTCAACAATGTCACAAAACTTCATGATCTTTGATTTTAAAAATAATGAGTTTGTGTGGTCCAAAAACCCAACTTTATGAATTACTCGGATAGCTCTTTTTTGCAACAATACTATTGGTTTTAATGTGTTTTTATAAGTACTACCCCAAACTACAGTACAATAATATAAATATGGCAAAATCAGAGAACAGTATAAGATATGTAGAGCTTTGATGTTTAAAATGTGCTTTGCTTTTGCTATTACTGAAATGCTTCTAGAAATTTTCGTAGATATATATTTAATATGAGCTTTCCAAGTAATTCTGTCATCTATAATAACACCAAGGAATTTGATTTCATGCACTCGCTCTATGACAACACCCTCTATCTGAATTGCTTCCTGAGCATTGGAATTACGGTTGCCAAATATCATCATTTTGCTTTTACTCAGATTTAGAGATAGTTTATTTTGTTTGAACCACTTATTGACACTTTTGAGTTCCAAGTTAACAATCCGACACAGTTGCTGTAAGTCGTCACCTGATGCAAAAATATTTGTATCATCAGCAAACAAGATAAATTTAAGTACTTGAGACGTTTTACAAATGTCGTTAATGTACATGTTAAACAATTTTGGGCCCAGAATGGAACCTTGAGGTAAACCACACACAATTTGTCGACAACTCGACTGATAATCACCTATTTTCACACATTGTTTTCTATTTTTTAAATAACTGGTAACCCACTGTAGAGCTACCCCCCTAATCCCATAATGTTCTAGTTTATTAATTAGTATATCATAGTTTATTGTATCAAACGCTTTACTCAGGTCAATAAATAACCCGATTGCATATTTCTTGTTATCTACAGCATTAGTTATTTCTTCAATTATATCAAAGAGCGCGTGTGAGGTTGAGTGATTATTCCTAAAACCAAACTGATTGTCCAAGAGTAAATTACACCTTTCAATAAAGCTGTCAAGTCTAGAGTTATAAACCTTCTCTAAGATTTTTGAGAATTGCGGTAAAAGGGAAACAGGCCTGTAGTTTGTGAAGAGATGTTTATCTCCTGCCTTGAACAGAGGAATTACTTTTGCTACTTTCATACTTTCAGGAAATTGTCCAGTTTGCAGAGACAGGTTACAGATGTATGTTAACGGCTTAGAGATACTTTCAATAACACTTTTTAAAGTTTTCATATCCATGTCATAATAATCTGTCGAGGTTTTATTTTTACACCCTTTAACAATGTCCAGTATCTCCTTTTCCTCCACAGGTTTGAGGAACATGGACAGAGGATTTGTGTCTATCAGTTCACAATTATAGTTCTCAACATTTGTAATTTTTGCAGCAAGATTCGGTCCAACATCTACAAAGAATTTATTAAATGTATCGACTACTTCATTCATATTATTTAAAGTGTTATCCTCATCTTTGAAATATTTTGGATAATTAATTGTTCTCGGTTTATTTCTAATTATACTATTTAAGATATTCCATAAACCTTTAATATTATTCTTATTGCTATCTAACAACTTATTATAATAATCCTGTTTACATTTTCTAATGATACCTGTCAGTTTATTTTTATATTTCTTATATTTATCCTCAGCTTCTTTTGTTCTATCATTTATAAATTTTTTGTAGAGTGAATTTTTTTTCTTGCATGCATTTAGTAATCCCTTAGACATCCATGGGTTTTCTTTACACTTTCTGTTTTTACAATGTTTTTTCATTGGGCAATTTTGTCATATACTTTATGAAATATTCGCGTAAACTCATCATATGCCTTATTAGTATCATTCTCTCTGTATACAATACTCCAGTCTTGAGCGAATAGTTCCTTTTTAAATGCATCAATAGTTTTTTCTGTTTTTACCCTTCTAAACCAATAAATGTTTTCATCATTAGTATTTAAATATCCATTTCTGTACAATACAAAAACTGGCAGGTGATCACTAATATCATTTATCATTAAACCACTGACTGTATCACTATCTATTTCATTTGAGAAAATGTTATCAATCAAAGTCGCACTGTGGGTTGTGATTCTACTCGGTTTAGTTATTAGAGGAAACAGACCTATACTAAATAAAGTATTTATAATTCATCCGTCTTTTTATGTTGATATGGATTTAACAGATCGATGTTAAAGTCTCCCCCCACAAACATGACTTTATGATTTAAACCTGAAAAGTGCTCCTCCATCCAATTAGAAAAAACCTCTATATCAGAGCCAGGTGTTCTATAAATACAACTTACAATAATATTTTTCGTTTTTTGCCTTGTAATTTCTACAGTAAGGCATTCAAGTACATCATCCACTACCATAGTCTTATTTTCCATTACTTTATAACTATAGTTGGAGTCTACAAACATAGCTACACCCCCACCATGCTTGTTTCTTCTGTTCATACTTATAAATTCATAACCATCAATAGAAAACTCAATTTCTCTGTCATTATTAATCCATGTTTCTGTGATTAAAATTACACTAAATGGTTTAGAAAACTGTTTTAAGAAGCTTTTGATGTGGTTAAAGTTTGCATAGAGGCTTCGACTATTGAAGTGGATTACAGTGAATGCCTTAATGTTCTTAAGTTTACTATTGTAAAGATCCTCTGTATAATATTGACAGTCATTAGTAGCTCTAGTAAAGAAGTTATTTTCAGGGTCGATGTCGATCTCAGTGTTCTGTAAGTCATATTGTGATAATGTAAAATCCTGGTTATTTGCTTCAGCAATTCTCCTTAATGAAAGGTCCAAGTCGATTCTTCCTATAGAACTATATGTATTACAGGACATGTGAAATTATGTGCTTTTACATACCAAAATCCATACGCTTTTTCCGGTGTTTATACTTGATTTGGTGTACTGGTGCGCGGACGTACAATGAGTTTGTCATAGCGCAGGAAGGCAATCTCCCCCTTTCCCTGGCAGCTCTCAGCTCCGGCATCAGTTCTTTTCGCTTCCTTTTGATGGATTCCGTGTAGTCCTCGTTTATGAAGATTTTGGTCCCTTTGAGGTGTTTAGCGCGCTGCAGGATTGCTTCGCGATCCTTCCAACGCAGCAGTCTGGCGATGATGGGTCTCGGCCAGTCTCTCCCGCCGTCGGGTTTCCCTACGCGGTGTGCTCTCTCCACCTCCACCGGGTGTTGTAGTTGTAGCTTCTCCCTCAGTAGTGTTTTAACTTTCTCTTCTGCGTCGGCCCAGGTCTCCCCAGGCGTCTCCAACACTCCCTCAAAGACCAGGTTGTTTCTACGGCTCTGTCCCTCCAGATACTCCAGTTTGTCCGTGATAATATGCAGATTGTCACATACTTTATAAAAATCGTTTTGTATTGTGTTTGTGCGCTCAGTGAGTTTCAATGTTCCTTCTTTCAGAGTGTCCACCTCACCTTGTGTGAACTGTAGGCTTGTTTTTAGCTCTTGAATGTCCTTTATCTGTGAATCCATTCGGGTGTTTGTTGCTTCCATGATGATTTTAATGAATCCCTTGAAGTTCTCCTGTTGTTGTTGTATTATTTCCCTGAACATGTCCCTTTGCTGCTCCATGAGTTCCGTGACTCGACTGAGGCTCACGTAATCCTCATCCGCCGCCGAATCTGGCAGTTGCTTCGTCTCTGTTTTTGTCGGTTTAGGCATTTTGCTCTCCCTCAACAGGACTCCGCAAAAATGTTAGCTGCCTCACTGCTCACACTGCTCACAGCCTCCTCCCAGGGCCACGCCCGTAGATCCCCCTTCCAGCACACCTGTGATCTGCACACTGATGGATCCGGCCAATAGACGAACCTCGGATCCAGGAGGAACAATGCGGTTTTCGTCATGGTCGTGCCACACTGGACCAGCTCTATACCCTTCATCGGGTGCTCGAGGGTTTGTGGGAGTTCGCCCAACCAGTCCACATGTGCTTTGTGGATCTGGAGAAAGCGTTCGACCGTGTCCCTCGTGGTGCCCTGTGGGGGGTGCTCCGGGAGTATGGGGTCCGGGGCCCTCTGCTAAGGGCTGTCCGTTCCCTGTATGACCGTAGCAGGAGCTTGGTTCGCATTGCCGGCAGTAAGTCAGACCTGTTCCCAGTGCGTGTTGGTCTCCGCCAGGGCTGCCCTTTGTCACCGGTTCTGTTCATTACCTTTATGGACAGAATTTCTAGGCACAGCCAGGGGCCGGAGGGTGTCCTGTTTGGGAACCTCAGGATCTCATCTCTGCTGTTTGCAGACGATGTTGTTCTGTTGGCTTCATCAACAGATGATCGTGGCGCAGATGGTAGAGCGGGTCATCTCATGATCGGGAGGTTGGGGGTTCGAATCCAGCCTCCTGAAGATGCACACTGTCGTTGTGTCCTTGGGCAAGACACTTCACCCAGCTTGCCTCCAGTGTTTGCGTACATTGATGTATGAATGAGAGTGTGAATGGGTGAGTGGATCCTTGCTGTGGATCCTTGCTGACCATTTACCATCAAATCAGGACCATTAGCACGCTCTGGGGCGGTTTTCAGTGTGAAGCGGCCGGGATGAGGATCAGCACCTCCAAATCCGAGGCCATGGTTCTCCACCGGAAAAAGGTGGCTTCCCCTCTTCAGGTCGGTGGAAAGTCCTTGCCTCAAGTGGAGGAGTTCAAGTATCTCGGGGTCGTGTTCACAAGTGAGGGACGGATGGCGCGTGAGATCGATAGACGGATCGGTGCGGCGTCAGCAGTGATGCGTCGCTGTATCGGACTGTTGTTGTGAAGAGGGAGCTGAGTTGGGGGCAAAGCTCTCGATTTACCGATCGATCTACATTCCCACCCTCACCTATGGTCATGAGATTTGGGTAATGACCGAAAGGACAAGATCGCGAATACAAGCGGCCGAAATGAGTTTCCTTCGCAGGGTGGCTGGGCGCACATTTCAAGATAGGGTGAGGAGCTCAGTTACCCGGGAGGAGCTCGGAGTAGAGTCGCTGCTCCTTCACGTCGAAAGGAGCCAGCTGAGGTGGCTAGGGCATGTGTTCCGGATGCCTCCTGGAGGTGTTCCAGGCATGTCCAATTGAGAGGAGGCCTGGTGGAAGACCCAGGACACGCTGGTTGGACTATGTCTCCGAGCTGGCCTGGTGTCGCCTCGGGGTCCCCCCAGAACAGCTGGAGGAGGTGTGCATGGATCGGGAAGTCTGGGCATCTCTGCTGCCATGGATGGATGGATGGATGGATGGATGGTATCTTGACCAATGCTAGACAAAATACGCTGAAAAGACAAACAAACCTGGATTTGACCTGAATGACCAGGTTACTCCATCAATGGATTTCCTCAGGCATATTCCAAAATGACAGTGCCAGGATTCATCGGACTCACATTGTGAAAGAGTGGATCAAGGAGCATGAGATGGATCGGCCGCCTCAGCGTCCAGATCTGAACCCCAGTGAGGATCTTTGGGATGTCCTGGAGAAGGTCAATACAAGATCTTGATGAAAAATTAACGCAACACTAGTTTACTGGCAAGTTTATTTGTAGAACACAATTCAAAGTGCTTCACAGTAGCATAACATTACAAGAAAACAGATCAAATCAATAAAACATAAAATGTAATCAATTACAGTAAAGAGCAAGAGTGCAGATAAAATACTTTCAGTGTCATATGCATGGGTAAAAATAATTGTTTTCAGCCTGGATTTGAACATTGTCAGAGTTGAGGCCTGTCTCACATCCTCATGAAGACTCTTCCAGATTTAGCTGCATGAAACTGAAACACAGCCTCACCGTGTTTATTATTGACTCTGGACCACCCCTCCCTGAAGTTCTCAGGGCCCGAGATGGTTCATACGGCCCTAACATGTCAGAGATTGACCACGAAAAGACTTGTAACGAGCAGAGCTGTTTTAAATTCTATTCTCTGAGTGACAGGAAGCCAGTGCAGAGACCGGAGAACTGGACTAATGTGGTCGTATTTCCTGGTTCTTGTCAGGACTCGAGCAGCAGAGCTCTAACAGCTCGTTTGGAAAGGCCAGTGAGCAGGCCGCTGGAGACAAACACATGGATAAGTCTCTCTAAGTCTGGTTATGACACTATTATTCTGATCTTAGCAATGTTTTTCATATGGTAAAAAGCTGCTGATGTTATTGTTTTAAGTTCCGGTCTTAGTCCATGATTACAGGATTTCTAACCTGTTTTTTTTTGGTTTTAGAGAGAGTGAGAGGGGAAAAGGAATAATTGCCGGTAAACAGTAGTGGGATTTCAAGTATTGAAAAAAGTATAAAAATTTATTATACGATGTGTGTGTATATGTAGATAGTCCATGTACAGTACATTCAGTGCATTCAGTGTTTGTACTTGAGATCCTAATACGCAGTTAATTTTGTCAACTAAAATACTTCATCATAATTTTAGTCAATGTATTTTTTGCAGACTAGAATGACTTCTGTAGATAAAATGAAAAGAAGAGACTGATATCATCCGACCTTCCAATAACAGTTTGAAAGAACCTCGTAATTTAAATTCACTGCCAAAGGACTACGTTTACATGCAATTTTAGTCGACTAAAACTAGATTAAAATTGAAGATAATTATTTGGCCACGTTTTGACTAAAATTTTATGGCATTTCTGGATCGCCTCCTTCCTTATAACTCTTAAGATGTTCTACCTGGATCCTTGAAGGCGTGTGATTGACCCAAAAACGCACTCATCGTCAGTCTACAGCATTGTAGCCTGACGATGGTCGATTGTCGCTGTATCGGACTGTTGTTGTGAAGAGGGAGCTGAGTCGGGGGCAAAGCTCTCGATTTACCGATCGATCTACATTCCCACCCTCACCTATGGTCATGAGATTTGGGTAATGACCGAAAGGACAAGATCGCGAATACAAGCGGCCGAAATGAGTTTCCTTCGCAGGGTGGCTGGGCGCACATTTCAAGATAGGGTGAGGAGCTCAGTTACCCGGGAGGAGCTCGGAGTAGAGTCGCTGCTCCTTCACGTCGAAAGGAGCCAGCTGAGGTGGCTAGGGCATGTGTTCCGGATGCCTCCTGGAGGTGTTCCAGGCATGTCCAATTGGGAGGAGGCCTGGTGGAAGACCCAGGACACGCTGGTTGGACTATGTCTCCGAGCTGGCCTGGTGTCGCCTCGGGGTCCCCCAGAACAGCTGGAGGAGGTGTGCATGGATCGGGAAGTCTGGGCATCTCTGCTGCCATGGATGGATGGATGGATGGATGGATGGTATCTTGACCAATGCTAGACAAAATACGCTGAAAAGACAAACAAACCTGGATTTGACCTGAATGACCAGGTTACTCCATCAATGGATTTCCTCAGGCATATTCCAAAATGACATTGCCAGGATTCATCGGACTCACATTGTGAAAGAGTGGATCAAGGAGCATGAGATGGATCGGCCGCCTCAGCGTCCAGATCTGAACCCCAGTGAGGATCTTTGGGATGTCCTGGAGAAGGTCAATACAAGATCTTGATGAAAAATTAACGCAACACTAGTTTACTGGCAAGTTTATTTGTAGAACACAATTCAAAGTGCTTCACAGTAGCATAACATTACAAGAAAACAGATAAAATCAATAAAACATAAAATGTAATCAATTACAGTAAAGAGCAAGAGTGCAGATAAAATACTTTCAGTGTCATATGCATGGGTAAAAATAATTGTTTTCAGCCTGGATTTGAACATTGTCAGAGTTGAGGCCTGTCTCACATCCTCATGAAGACTCTTCCAGATTTTAGCTGCATGAAACTGAAACACAGCCTCACCGTGTTTATTATTGACTCTGGGACCACCCCTCCCTGAAGTTCTCAGGGCCCGAGATGGTTCATACGGCCCTAACATGTCAGAGATTGACCACGAAAAGACTTGTAACGAGCAGAGCTGTTTTAAATTCTATTCTCTGAGTGACAGGAAGCCAGTGCAGAGACCGGAGAACTGGACTAATGTGGTCGTATTTCCTGGTTCTTGTCAGGACTCGAGCAGCAGAGCTCTAACAGCTCGTTTGGAAAGGCCAGTGAGCAGGCCGCTGGAGACAAACACATGGATAAGTCTCTCTAAGTCTGGTTATGACACTATTATTCTGATCTTAGCAATGTTTTTCATATCGTAAAAGCTGCTGATGTTATTGTTTTAAGTTCTGGTCTTAGTCCATGATTACAGGATTTCTAACCTGTTTTTTTTGGTTTTAGAGAGAGTGAGAGGGGAAAAGGAATAATTGCCGGTAAACAGTAGTGGGATTTCAAGTATTGAAAAAGTATAAAATGTATTATACGATGTGTGTGTATATGTAGATAGTCCATGTACAGTACATTCAGTGCATTCAGTGTTTGTACTTGAGATCCTAATACGCAGTTAATTTTGTCAACTAAAATACTTCATCATAATTTTAGTCAATGTATTTTTTGCAGACTAGAATGACTTCTGTAGATAAAATGAAAAGAAGAGACTGATATCATCCGACCTTCCAATAACAGTTTGAAAGAACCTCGTAATTTAAATTCACTGCCAAAGGACTACGTTTACATGCAATTTTAGTCGACTAAAACTAGATTAAAATTGAAGATAATTATTTGGCCACGTTTTGACTAAAATTTTATGGCATTTCTGGATCGCCTCCTTCCTTATAACTCTTAAGATGTTCTACCTGGATCCTTGAAGGCGTGTGATTGACCCAAAAACGCACTCATCGTCAGTCTACAGCATTGTAGCCTGACGATGGTCGATTGTTAAGTTTCCCAGAGTCGCCTGCTGTGCCCATATCTTACAATCAAATACTGCTTCTCCTTTTTATCTTCTTTGATTTCATTCACCTTCAAGGAGCATATCAATGAAACTTACCTTTTCTCGGGGCTTTTGAAATGCACAAGTGCGTTTGAATGTGAGTGCGTTAAGAGACATTTCAATGATGATACTTTCCTCTCGCTTGTGTACATTTACCGCCATTTCCTCCACCGCCGCCGCCGCCGATATATATAAGCGCTGCAAAGGTAAGTGCTGAGAAAAGGACACTCGGCTGTCAGCTGTGTTCTCACGAGGAGGCTGGATGACTTGCACCTACAGCAGGGGCGGCTAGAATGTCAAGACGCCTGCTTCTCGAAGTCTTTGGCGGATGACAAGTGCGAGAATGTTACGGAGGAAGCACTATCTACTGCAGAGATAAGACGAGGCCGAGCAGCGTGTCAGTTCCCCTATGGATGATTTAGGTTGGCCGTGGCAGGAAAACGTTATAGAGGTGAGTGTATGGTCGAGAAATATCCAAACCATCTTATTTATATGGTTAGTTATGCTCTTATATAATCCAATTGTTTGATTGTTTGGCCGTTGCAACTGACACAGATTAGTTACAGGCCGTGAACAATGCAATAGCTGCAGTATTGAATATTACAATCAATCAGATTTTGCGGCGCTGTCTTGGCATCGCAAAACCTTTTCATAAAGTAGTTGGATTAGGGTTGCACCCCATTTAATATCCAATATGTTCCAAATACTATGCCAGCATTCCCTATACTCTAGCACTCCAACTAACTTAAATAAGTGGGAAAGGGGGGCGTCAAGCGATGCGTAAAGAAGCAGCAACCTCCCTCTCTCTTGGTACAAAGAGTCTGTTTGTTTTTTACTGCAGAGAGTCCGTACTGGCCGTAAAAGACACATATTTTTAAAGGGGGGGTATTATGTAAAATCGACTTTTTCAAGCTTTATATCATGTTATTATGTCATTCCCTCATTAAACACATGCCTGGAGTGTTGCCTTGGCTCATTCACATATTTTTGAGTAATCAGTAAAAACGCCCCCACCTCCTGGAGACGCCTCTGGACCTTTCGTCACCAGCCAAGCCACCAACCACTGCTCCTCAGCTCTGCAGAGCCCCCTCCCCGCACAGTAGTGTTGTTTAGATGCCACAGCAGTGTGCTGAAGGGGGCGTGTCGGAAAGCTTCTTAAAGAGACAGAGGCCTGTTTCAAGACGTTCAGTACAGCCATTTTGAGAGAGCAATTTTATTCAAGGCAGTTATTTTAATTTACGGCATATACAGACCAACAGAAGGTTACGTCATCATTGTAGTATGCTATAGACTGGTGCTATGTGATTGAAAAAAGCATAATACCCCCTCTTTAAAGTAAACAAACAGCTACTGTAGCTAATGAGCCCAAAGACATTTTAGACCTATAAATATCTTCCAAGAGCCCCCACACCTGCAGCACAGTGGAGGCGTCACAAGAGGCTAATGAGGAGAAGATGCTTTCAGCAAGACTCACCACTGTACCAGCGAGTGAGTCTGGTCACCGCTACGTCGATTCCATTTCCATTTCCATACGCAAGCAAACAGGAAGCAGAGTAAACCAATCAGCGAAGGGCGGGCATCTGCCGTTGATGTGGTGTTTTTGGCGGTTTTAGGTAAATATTTGTGCAAGATTATGAATCACGAAACTCACCTACTGTCGATGTGTTTTTGGTCATTTACCGCCGATTGGAGACAAGATTTCTCTCTCTCGTACGCCGTTCGTAGATTGTTATTGAGGGGACTTCCGTGTCCCGTGAGTGACGCTGCTTGTGAACAACACGTGACGCAAATTAATGAATCTGATTGCACGACCCCCTCTGTATAAAAAAAAATAGAGGGGAATCATTCTGGTCTCACCAGGCTAGGACAAACCCAGGAGACGGTGGACCGTTTCAGAGGAGACTGAAGGCAGTACTTCGGTTTTCCCGACCTCCAAAAACGCGCTGGTCAAGTCTCAGGACTAACCCAACATCTGAACGCAATTTTGTTGTACAATTATACAGTGACAAATAAAGCACTTACTTAATGAATCTCTTAATGTGCCACCTGAACCGAGCACATTTTCCCCAGTCTGTCATTACCCAAATCTAAAAGCTTCTTGAAAAAAGCATCAAAATAGCCACACAAAACGAGACAAAAACAAGGATGAAAGTGCAACAAAAAAACATAAAAAAGTGGCAAAAATGTGACAAAAATGCAACAAAAAAAGTCAAAAAAGAGCAAAAAAAAAGACATAATAGTGATTAAAAAAAAGCAATGGAAAAGTACCAAAAGTGATGACAACACGGCAACAACGCAAGGAAAAAGATCCGTTTAGATCAGTTTTGTTGGCCTTAGCTTTCAAATGAGACGTTACACTGGCCTATAGCGCTCTGGTCAAGAAAGTTTTAGACTTGGGTAAGGTCGGCCCAACTGGAGAAAATGCGCTCAGTTCAGGTGGGGGTTAAGAGGTTGAAAACATGTAAAGTTACAAAGAGAATACTTAAAGGTGCATTATGGAACTTTTATGCAAAAGAACCCCAACTTTATATGTGTATGCAATTTTTGTGCCTCAGTAGTTGTATACATGCTTTTCAGACATTTACGTTGTTATGGCGGCCATTTTGAATACCGAAGTAGAATTATGCAGTACTACAACATGTGGTTGATGACAGTTGCTAACTGGTAGCATGCTAACATCTTGAGCAGTTTAAACACTGACTCAGACTGAGACTCTGTTGACATGACAAACTGTAAAAATCACAGAGAAAGGCTTTCTGTTTCCTCTTTGATGAGTTAATTTAATCTGAGGAGTGAAGCAGATCTTTAGTAAATCCTGCTGTAGCTCGACAGACAGAGCTGCTACGTCTGTGCCACATTTGCTGGTTATATCATATAAAGGTGCGTCTCTGGTTCCGTGTTTTAACTGTTATCTTCTTGAGCAATGATTACGAGAACATAAAATGCCTCTGTCAATCAGTTGTCTTTTATTTTCATCCTGAGTAGAGATATTGTTACATGTTGTAGTACTGCATAATTCTACTTCGGTATTCAAAATGGAACTATGCGTGATGTCATTGGAAACGCATGTATAGGAGGTTAGCATGGCGCCTTTACATTGGATCACAGTGGTCTCAACAACGCTCCAGGATCAATTGTTTTGTAGGTTTTCTGGTGAGAGGGTCCGTCAGCAGTGAAAACCTTCCAAACAATTGATCCTGGAGCGTCTTAGAGGCCACTGATGGAAAGTAAATATACCCTGCTAACCATTCATGCAGCCACTGGGATCACTGAAAGATCAAATACACACAAATAATTATGCACCTAGCATAACATAACAGTACACGCTGCGGCCGGCAATACAGATTAAATAATTCACACATACCACTGGATTAAATTATACAGGAACATTGGCGTTCTTACTTGTGCTTGGTTGAAAACTACCCTTTCACCTGTGTCTCCAGTTTTAAGTGATGTTACAGATTGAGCCCAACGCTGGTAATTACGGGATCATTCGCCTCCATCTTCACTCAGCGCCGCTCTCTGAAGCACAGGCTTAAATTGGGGGATAACCCGCAAGGATTACAAGCATGTGCATTTTAAAGGTCCCCCTTGTGGACTGGAGTAGCTGCTTATTTGCCTAAGCCCCGGGCCAGCGCTGCCTATGAAGACCAAATTAGATTTTCGAAATGAAGGGATATGACTTATTTAATTGGCGCGTTGCTTTTTTCCAAGCTGATTGGCCCCAGAAGGAATACCGCGGATCGAATGGAAACAGCAAACTGTACTGGCAGAATGTGGGGATTAATCTCTGAACGCGCAAAATGATCAGCGTAGTATGCACATAATTAAAGAAGGAGGAGGACCTTTTTTCTGACAGGTGCTACATGTTTTACAATAAAGATTCAGTTCATAGTGCATTATTTCAACACATTCCGAGAAGACTGAAACACCAATTGCTAGAAAATACAGTTTTAGAACACGACTGTAGAGATCTAAACTATAAAGTTAAAGGCCCTGTACTCAAACAGATCTTGAAATGCAAACTCACTCATTCTTACATCCCAATAGCGTCTTTCACATTAGTTAAAAAGAGATTGTTGCAAAGCATCATGGGGTGTAGAGCGAGCCAAACAAGTGCTCCTTTTGCATGGGTGTCTATGGTCAGAGTCGTTTCGATGGTCAGTCTTTGAACATGTTTTGTTGGAGAAAACTTTCAAACACCAAGGACTAAGCACTATACAGTAGGTCCGCCACCTGATTGTAAAGAGGCATGATTGTAAAGAGAATGGGCCAAACAAAAAACGGACAAGGTAAAGCAGTGGCAATATTTACGTGGACGAACGACTTGTAACGTGCGGAGCAGATAAAGGGTAGGACGTATATTATGGGCTATATGCACAGTGACCACGTGATTTCCGCCTGGACAGTAACATCAGCACTGTCCTGCCGGGGTCGGCCCATTAGTCCAACGTCTCATTATTCCGAAAATGTCCCATTGAGTAGGGGTTGAAAAATAAAATTAGGTTCAGGCAAGAGTCCAATGACCGTAAGGTTAGGACCAGTGGTCGTATATGACTCTCTAATCCACAACACAACTGGGTTAGAGATGTCGGACTAATGGCACCTCTGCTCAATGGTACATTTTCGGAAGAGACGTCGACCTATGGGTTGTCGGACCAATGGCATGGCACCGTCCTTCCTGTCCATTATCTTTTACATCACATTAGCAGAGTCTGAGATGTAACGGTGTTTTGTCTTGAGGCTAACAGCTAACACAAAATAAAAATTAAACTAGTGCAAAGTTTTGAATGAGCCTCAGCCTGTTTTTATTGAGTTGTTTACATGTTACATTGTCATTAACACTAGACTTTAGCTCCTACCTTACGGCCGCTGGCGTTTCCTTTGGGGAATCGCTGCGAACATGATGTTTGTAACATGATGCATTGACTGTCCATCAGTAACTCGCTGTCCTTTACAAAATCCTGAGCTATCCATTCATTTGTTTGGGACCCTGCTAAATGTGAATGTAAAAGATCGGGGACAGGAAGTACAGCACTGATCTTATTGTCCAGGAAGAAATCACGTGGGGACACTGTGCATGTAGCCCATTTGTTCTTTGCATTTTGTCGATGGGAAAGGTCCTACGTCTGAGAATGACGAGCAACGCTCTCAGATGTGGAGTTATCTGGGAAGCAATGATGTAAATAAAAGGCCCCAAACAGCATGCACACCCAAACATCGGTGAAAAGGCTTTTAACAGATCTAAGCGGCACGGTAGTAAAGCGGTTAGTGCTCGTGCTTCACAGCTTTCTGTGTGGAGTTTGCATGTTCTCCCCGTGTCTGCGTAGGTTTCCTCCAGGTACTCTGGTTTCCCCTACCACTAAAAACATGTACAATAGGCCAGGATGTATGAGAGTGTTTTGAGAGTGCACATGGGGGACGACGGATGCAAATTAGCCCAAGGCTACAATATAAAGTTATAAGTGATGGCTAAGTGACAATAAAATCGTGATAGCAATTATCTTTCCTCTGTTGATAAAATGTTTGCAAATCTTAAGAAATGTGCTGTTTTTGGAATTTGTGACCATAAAATACTCCTCCTGGAACCGCTACCTTAACGTGGTGGAGGGGTTTGAGCACCCGAATGATCCTGGAGCTCTGTTGTCGGGGGCTTCGAGCCCCTGGTAGGGTCTCCCATGGCAAACAGGTCCTAGGTGACGGGTCAGACAAAGAGCGGTTCAGAAGCCCCTTATGAGAGACCAACAGGCCCGGATAGAACCATGAGGCCGTCTTCTGTGGACCCACCACCTGCAGGAGGAGCCATAGGGGCTGGTGCAATGTGATTTGGGCAGCTCCAACAGCTGCCCCCACGACCCGGCAACGGACAAGTGGAAGAAATGGATGGATGGATGGATGACCATAAAATATAGTATTTGGGCATTCAAAATTGCATTCTGCCTGTATAAACAGGTTTTGAACATAACAAGACCTCCTGGAGAGAACATATTTTTGTAGATGAAGAAGAAGATCTTTATTTATATATAGCGCCTTTCACAGACATGGTCACAAAGTGCTTTACATGAGAGCATTTTACATTCACTCCATACTTGGTGGTGGTAAACTACGTTAGTAGCTTCAGTTTCCCCTGGGGGAGACTGACAGAAGCGCTGTCACGACTGCACACATCTGCCCAAGGCCCCTCTGACCACCACCATACATTTACTCACACACATCATTCATCCTGGCCTATTATACATGCTTTTAGTGGTAGGGGAAACCGGAGTACCCGGAGGAAACCTACGCAGACACGGGAGAGCATGCAAACTCCACACAGAAAGGCCCCGTCCTGGTGGGAATCGAACCTGGGACCTTCTAGCTGTGAAGCGAGAGCACTAACCGCTGCGCTACAATGCCAAAATAGATTTCTTTAACCTAAAATGAAAATCACGATCTCTGCAGATGGCCGTTCAAAGTGCCTTCATTACACTACAACGAACCAGAAGCAACACAACTTTATATATTCCTCCAGAGAGGCTTTATCTAAATTCCTAATGGAGGCTAAAAAAGGCACACAGGGGGACTTAACATTTCGCTCCAACCGCCTTTGACGTTACTCATTCGGAAAGCATGACCGAGAACTCTTGGCTGTCAGGGCAAGGTGCAAGTTTTTTGGAAGCACAACACAAGGAATTTTAAAGACTTCAAAAGGAGGCTTGAAATCCAGTCAGAGGCACATCTCTCCTCCCTCCCACAACGATCGCAGTCACAACTCTCACCCCGATCCGAACACCCACTTGCACACAACTGTTGCCAAGAGAGAGAAAAGGGAGCCGTTCCGGGGCCTAAACCAAGTCTAATTAGTTCATCTTTTCAAGGAGAGAGCAGGCGCCAAGGGAGAGAGGGGCTTTGGAAGTCCGGATCGCTCAAGTTTGCCGGTGCAGAGTCGGGGCGAGGGATGAGACGTGGTAAGTGTCAGGGGTAAGGAGCTGCATGCCCTCACGAGAGCTGGCAGTTGTTTATACAGTATTGTGTATTAGTATTAGCCAACTTTTGTAAAGTAGCGAGTAGGGGTGTAACGGTTCGGTCTGATTCACGGTGCAAGTGTGATATAAATAACTTGGCTCAGAAAGGAACTATCCTGTTTATTATTAGGCAGTATTTATAATAAGCTCTGTGCACGAGTGACACGGGACTTCCGAGTGCAATCTCTGGAGGTCTCGATTCTTCTTCTCTCGTTATTTTCCCAATAAGGATTAGTGATGTCTTGCACAAATCACCAAATATTTCAAGAAAACATCACGGACACTGATGGGAAGTCACTGATTAAGTGTTAAAAACATTACATTGGACGTATATGTGTGATGCAGTAAACGTCTGTGTTCATTGAGGTAGGACTTTTTATCTCAGAGCTAAAGGCTAGACTAAAACACCACAAAGACAAGCTAATTATTTTTTGAGCAGCTCGTTCAAATCATGGTGCTATTTAAATTTGTATTTAGTGTTATCTGTTACCTTTATGACATTAACACTGTGATGAACAGGACGTTTCCTCCTTTGAATTCTTTATTTTATTTATTTATTGGTTTATTTAGTCGGGTCAGTGCATATTAATGGACATACATGAATACATGCATGTAAACACGCCACGTCTGATTGTAGCCTTGGGCTAATTTCCATCTGTCATCCCCAAAACGCACTCATTCATCCTGTCATATTGTACATGTGTTTAGTGGTAGGGGAAACCAGACCAGGGGTATCAAACTCATTTGGGTCGTGGGCCGAAATTCAGCTCCCACAGTGGGTCGGGGCCACATATAATGTAAACAGGAAAATACGATTGAGAAAATGTTTCCATTAAATGAATAATAATAATGAGCTGTGATTTGGTCAAAGCCTCACTTGACTGTAGGCTAATCAATAACAATGGCTTACACTTGTATTGCACTTTACAAGCCTGTGTCACAAGTTTCTCAAAGTGCTACATAGTAGTCATTATTCATTCACTCCACACTTGGTGGTCGTAAGCCCTGGGGCACACTGTCCATTTACCACGTGGCTATAATGTGTTGTTCATATCCTGATCTCTTATTATATCAGTGCCCTCGGCTGGACACGTGTGAAAATCATTCCTTTTTTTATTTAAGCTGCCCCCTAGTGGCTGGAATGAGCATTCTGGTTATTCTTTAAAAAAAAATCTCCCCACAGGAATGGGCTAGAGACTTACTTTCTTTTTCCACATACTCTGGAATTTATGATCTACAGGGCAGGGGCCAGATTAAATCATCTCCGCATGTTTGACACCCCTGAAATAGACCAAAACTTGCACTGTAACTTAGTAGTAGCACTAGTAGTGCATTGTTACACCACTAGTAACAATGTAATGCTTCAGTTTTGCATGTCCAAGTAATCTACACTGCAAAACAGGTCGCCACCAAAAAAACACTTTCATAGTTTTTTTTGTTTCAATGAGTTTTCCGTCAAAAGATCTGGTGTTGCATACATTTCATATAAAATAAGCTCATACCTTTGATGAAAATAATACTGGCGTCTAGCTGAAATAAGCATTTGCCTCGAATTCATCAACTTGAAGGGTAGTTTTCTAGCATTTCTGTGGAAAGTGACTGTGAAAGTTGTAAAATGTGCTCATAAACTTGCCCCTGTGAAGAATTGAGGTACTAAAATATGTTGAAATGAGTTTGGACTACAACTAACAATTTAATTTACTGACTTCCTCTTTCATTTTTTGTAAAAAAATAAAATATCAGGTATAGGGCATTTAATTTTTCACCAAGATCTTGTATTGTTGATGGGAGAGTGTGACCACTGTGCAAAGCCTTCTCGAGCACATTGCAAAGATTCCCAATGGGGTTCAGACCTGCCCTCTGCGATGGCCGATCCATCTCATGCTCCCTGAGCCACTCTTTCACAGTGTGAGCCAGGTGAATCCTGGTACTGTCATCTTGGAATACGCCCGTGCCATCAGGGAAGAAGAATAACCTGGTCATTCCGCTGATCTCATTCTTTGGGCTCATCGTGTGGCCGAACCTAAACCTGACCAACTGCAGCAGCCCCAGACCAGTACAGTTAGTTAAATCCAGGAGGCCACTTTACTTTTTTTGTTCAGGCAGTGTAGGACCAATTACTTTTCGACACAGTAACGGTTAGTCGGGTCATCGCCCCTCAGCCTCAGCTTCCCCTGCTCCCAGTGCGGCTCTTGTGCCTGGGGCAGAAAAGAGGAAAAGCCACTGTTCAACTTTACAGCATCGGACGTTTTGTGAGTGGGTTTAGGTTGTAAAAACATTCATTCACCATATTTTGCCTGTAATCTGTGGGCTTTGCATAGTCAGTGTTACTCCGCATTTGTTGACAAACTCAGCAAAGACAAATGTATTCATCCTTAGCAAACAATCGGCTGTTACATTGCTTTTTAACCTCTGCCTCTTATTGTGGACTATTACTGCAGTTTGTCAGTACAAATACATCGATTAATTATCTGCATGTACTGATATTAAACAGTTTTTTTGTTTAGCTTCTACGGCGGCTCAGTTCGTGAAATGAAGCCTTCAAACATCAGAAAACATGATCAGCAAATAAAGGCTATAGATGTTTATCAGTGGTAGTGCTACTCTTTAGTTTGTATGTATTTATTCAACAGAGAAAAAGATTAAGCACAGATCTTGACCTGGCTCAGTAAAAACGGTTTTGCAGCAAAACAAGCAACAAACATTTACATGAGGGCAACATAGTGATGGGTCGGTCGCGAACGAGTCGGTACAAAGAGCCGGCTCTTTTAAGTGAACGATGAGAGCCGAGTCTCACCAGTGAGACAAATAGAAAAGGAAAAGAGAAAGAGAAAAGAGTAAGAGAATGGGTTCGGGGAGAGAGGGAGAGAGGAAAGGTAAAACATCTGCAACCGCGAGGAACGAACCTGCTGTTTACACAAAATCTAGATCTCTACAAACTTAAACTAATCCATAAATGTAGTCAGTACATCTCTAGCTTTTAGCCACTTCTTAAATGAGAAAGATCCATCTCATATTTTCGGTTTTATGGTTAGATAAAGTTACGCTGGGTTTGTGGAGTGAAAAATTAACAATGGGATCACGCACGGAGCGGTGATATACGTCGCAATGTCGGCCTTTTCCACATGTGTATGAGCGCATTGCAAAAGCAACTAAAGCAGAAGAACAACAGGAGTCCAGGCTAAAGTTTGGACTTCAGTGATGTCTGGAGTCTGTATCATAGACTGTTAAAAAGAATAGACCACTCCTCCTCACTCCTCCCCGTTTACCATAATGACCACGTTCGAGGGGAAATCATGGGGATTTACAGACTCCTCCTCCCCAGCTCTGACGAAGCATGTTCCTAATAAGGGCATAAGGGCGGGATCTCACTGTAGACTCGGCCCTTGTGTGACGTGTAGCTCGCGCAGCTCCAATGCAACAGTCCAACCTCCGTTAAGTAGGAGATTTAAAAAAAAAATTTCGAAAACCAGCCTGGTTTCTTTTTTTGTGACTAGCCCAGCGTTATCTCAGGAGGAATATGTAGCCATAGAAAGTGTTAAAAAAAATTGAAACCAGGCGTTAAAGTTGTTTTTAATGTGTCTAAAGTCCAATGCTTTTCAATGGGGGCCTATGATATGGAGGTACTACAGCAATGGCGGAGCAATGGCGGCCTCCAGTGTTGCGGTCAAAAAGCAGAGCAGCTAGCGGCCATTGGTCTGTATCCCTCTCTCAGTGCGAGACTCCAGCAGCTACAGACTGAGCAGGACCAGGGGCGGAGCTGACACAGGCAGCAGAGGGACTGGGGAGAAGCTATGAGAGAAACACTAAGGATTTTGACTGTAAATAAAAAAAATAGTACATAGTATCCACCAGCTTTAAAAGTGTGTGTTGCTATAATAAACAATGGCTCCACCACCTGGAAAAGTCAACTTTGATTCCTGAAGACAAAACAACACCACTATAACCAATATCATTCATTATAACAATGGAAAAAAAATATTATTCTGTTCTTTTTATTTCTTTCTTGATTATAGTTGTTTTGTGCAGGGAGGAGTCGAAAAGCTCACTTAACAAGCCATGAATAAAAACCTCTCCTAAATTTAAACTGTATTATGTAAAAACATGAAGAGCTATTTGGGAGCCAAAAGAGCCGGCTCTTTTTGGTGAGCCGATCCAAATGATCCGGTTCACCAAAAAGAGCCGAAAATCCCATCACTAGGGCAGCACACTCGTTCAGACATAAAGAAAGAGAGGCGCACTGCTGTGAAGCCGTCAGACAAACTAACTTCTAGTCATTTTTTGGTCCGGCCTTAATCCTCGAGCGCATTTTCTCCATTTTGGCTTTACCCAAATCTAAAAGCTTCTCGACTGGAGCTCACAGCCTATAGTTGTCATTGTCAGTAGTTATTTTGGTGACTTTTTCATCACTTTTTTGTCCTCTTTTTTGTATTTTGCCCTTTTGTTTGTTTTGCCCTTTTCATTGCCGTTTTTGCACTTTTTCATCATCTTTGTTACTTTGTCGTTTGCTCCTTTGTGGCTGTTTTGTCACATTTCTGTTGCTCTTTTGTGCCTTTTTTTGGCACGTTTGTCGTCACGTTTTGACACTTTTTCTTTTCAAAAAGCTTTGAGATTTGGGTAATGCCAAACTGGAGAGAATGTGGTCAGTTCAGGTGGGGGTTAAGTGGTTAAACAGTATCAGTTTGGTATCGGAAAAAAAGTTTACTACAGGCAACAACAAAAAATAAAAGTATTGAAAGCAGGTATGGAAAAAAATACAGTTTTGGTGCTGTTGGTCAGGGACAGCATTAAAGGAAGTGACCTGGTTGTTGTTTCACCCCCAATTATTCCCAAATCTTTTTCCTGAATGTTTGCCCCATTTTCACACATTTTTTTATTTTTATTATTCCCCATTTTTCAGCCATTTTGCATTTCTTCCACACATTACTGTTTTGCTTTCTGGTTCTAGATGACAACTGTTTTAGTATAAGTATCGGAAAAAAGTATCGTTCAGGTATCGCTATCGTAAACCAAGTATCGTTAAAGCACCGGTATCGTAATAAATGCAACACAGTCCTCATTTTGGGTTAGTCCTTAGCGACCTAAATAGTTTTGTAGATGGCACTTGAGGGAAGAAGTTTGTGAACTGCTTTGTTACAAGGTAAAAGATAGAGATACATTGCTGTTAAAGAGTAGCCTGGCTAACGCCAGACTGCTGTGTGCGCTCGAATCTTTTTGAACTTCACAACAGCCTGGGGACCATGGCCGACATTTTTCCATGGATTTGGGCACCAATCACAGAACGAGGAGGGACGGTAAGACGATGACGCGCTATTTGACATACAGAAGCTTGTAGTTTGTTTAGGGATAAAAAAAATAAAAAAATATTTACGGATCCAACATGACAGCAGCAGACGCGATGCCATCTTTCGATCAAGCTTTAGAACGTGTTCTAAATAGTTTAGCTCAAAGTTTACAGCAGGTACGTCATACGTCATCTGATACCATGATACGATTGGCTTGGCTACGTGCAGATGCATGAGAGACATTCGTAGCGCCCAATAAACGGCTATGGACAATCGTAAACCACACCTCTCCTACGAGAAAATGAATTGGTGGTCCCCAGACTAAATATCACTTGTGATTTTAGTCTGGCGTTAGCCAGGCTAGTTAAAGAGGGGTATTATGCTTTTTTCAATCACATAGCACCAGTCTATAGCATACTACAATGATGACGTAACCTTCTGTTGGTCTGTATATGCAGTAAATTAAAATAACTGCCTTGAATAAAATTGCTCTCTCAAAATGGCTGTACTGAACGTCTTGAAATAGGCCTCTGTCTCTTTAAGAAGCTTTCCGACACGCCCCCTTCAGCACACTGCTGTGGCATCTAAACAACACTACTGTGTGGGGAGGGGCTCTGCTGAGCTGAGGAGCAGTGGTTGGTGGCTTGGCTGGTGACAAAGGTCCAGAGGCGTCTCCAGGAGGTGGGGGCGTTCCTAGGAGGACTGAGGCATAGCTACACCTAAAATGGCTGCCGTCTAAGTTTTTACTGATTACTCAAAAATATGTGAATGAGCCAAGGCAACACTCCAGGCATGTGTTTAATGAGGGAATGACATAATAACATGATATAAAGCTTGAAAAAGTCGATTTTACATAATACCCCCCCTTTAAAACATTTTTAAAAGAACAGAAATGTCTCTCTTTGCTTCTCAACATCTTGTGTTAAAGCAGCCGTAGTAACAGTAGCAAAAAGTGTGTCTAATTAGTCCGTCTTCTCAGCGAGAGAGAGTGGGCGCTGAAGGACAGAGAAACCGGAGGAAAGTCGCTGAAGTTTCTGCCGCTGTATATAACAAAGGAAAGACACGGGGCAAGTGTCAAGGCGAGCGCTGAATGGTCTCAAAACATCCGTGAATGGATGGATGTAGCAAAGACGGTATTTTACATTTTTGTCAAACACATTCATTTACATTTTGTCAGTGTCAAGGCCAATGTTATGCAGTAGCAGAAGTACTTTTGCCCGGGCAACGTGCGCGCCTTTTGAACATTAATGTATAATGATGCGTAAAATGTCCGTGTGCAGTTGCAAAATATTTTTCTTTTCAGCGGAATTGTAAATCTGGTTATGGTTAATATGGGAAATTCATACATTATAAAACAAACTCATTCAGCTGCTGCACCAACTGTCCAAATGTAAAATAAAGGCAGGAAAGTAGAAGTAATAGTAGTAGTTGTCGTAGTAGTCGTAGTATAGTGATGGGAGTCGCCCTTTACAGCTCAGTAATAGCAGGTAATACGATGGGAACTTTTTGTGACTGTAGCAGTTGTGTCACTTTGTCCATTTAATATGCTTGTTTGACCCGAGGTTTTATTACCAACATAACAACACGCACAATATACACAACCATGGCAATAAAACTTACTGATTATATTCAGCATAATAAAAACATCCATTTTAGTGCACTGATATTATGGACACGCGATATATATTGTATTGTGAAGTCAATACCCAGCCCTAGTTTTAGATCATGTGTAGTAGACGAAATAGAGAATCCAGCAGGGGTTAAGAGGTTGAAAACATGTAAAGTTACAAAGAGAATACTTAAAGGTGCATTATGGAACTTTTATGCAAAAGAACCCCAACTTGATATTTGTATGCAATTTTTGTGACTCAGTAGTTATTCAGACATGTGACTTTTGTTGTTATGGTGGCCATTTTGAATACCGAAGTAGAATTATGCAGTACTACAACATGTGACAATATCTCTACTCAGGATGAAAATGAAAGACAACTGATTGACAGTGGCATTTTTATGTACTCGTAATCATTGCTCAAATAGATAACCGTAAAAACACGGCCCCAGAGACGCACATTCGAGAATCCAGCAGTCGTAGTACTAGTAATTAGAAATGGAAGTGGTGTAGAAACCAACCCCCACCTCCACATGGTGCACTATGGACCCATTCTGTTGAACGATGCAGGGTGTGTCTTTGCATAAGTTTGCAGACTAACAGGGCTTTGGCCGTCGACTCCTGCAGGACACCAGCCTGCAAATGCCGACATGCTACCCTGCCCTGGGGCTGATTACTAGGGCTGGGACAAAAATATCAGATCGCAATACTTTTTGTTGCAATACCAAGTACTGATACTTTATCAAGTATCGCAATACTTTCAATACTTGTGTGTGGAGGCATTTTTATCATCACTCCTTTGTTTTCCAATAACATTTGGTTTAGAAACTTTGGACACATGACTGTATTGCAGTACGAATCGGATCGGTCCCTGAGTATCGTGATACGATCGTGACAAAAGTGTATCGTCCCAGCTCCACTGATTATCCTCTGTCTGATTATCCCTATGCCCATTCGATTGAGCCCCTATAAGTTTTTTTTTTCTTTTCTAGCAGGAGCAGCCACTTTAAGATCTATTAGGCCAAGCCCTGCAGTGCTACGTATGACCGGGTGGCTCCCCTCCTTCTTGGGTACCTGC
Source organism: Neogobius melanostomus (assembly GCA_007210695.1). Classification (NCBI taxonomy): domain Eukaryota; kingdom Metazoa; phylum Chordata; class Actinopteri; order Gobiiformes; family Gobiidae; genus Neogobius; species Neogobius melanostomus. The sequence goes on from VHKM01000084.1 coordinate 771,796, forward strand.
CTACAAGTTACGCCCATGTGTTCACCATCTAACACAGGTAAGTGAGGCGGGATTGTCTGGGAAAACAATACAGGGAGGTGACCATGAGGCATCTGAAATAGACGCCAGTGCCCCCTCAGCTGCTCCTCTCGACATGAAGGCTCTACTCTGAGCTCCTCAACCTATTGAATTGAAGGAAACTCATTTCGGCCGCCTGTATCCGCGATCTCGTCCTTTCTGTCATTACCCAAATCTCATGACCAAAGGTGAGGGTGGGGACTTAGATCGACCGGTAAATGGAGAGCTTTGCCTCTGTTGCAGTATAAACCCAAATACGGACAGACAATCATAAGTGTCTTTTAGTTCCTTTTATTTTACATTTCTTTCAGCAGACAACATCTTCAAGACAGACATCACAAACAATGAATAAATATCACTTTTAAAGCAGTACTAAGTAACGTGTTTACCTTAATAAATCCTTTCCGTAGTCCCTCTGGGGTAATACAAGTGTTAATGGGATGATTGGAGGGTCTTTCATCTCCCCGTGGTGTCTCTGGCCAGAAAACCATGCTTGCAACTTGACTGCCACCGGGGCGGAGCAAGCAATACACACTAATAGAATCACAGAGAAGAAGCTAACAGGCTAACGGGCAAAGCTAACTGCGGGATAGCGCCACTTTAAACAGTATTTACAGCCAAGTTTGAGTGAAAAAAAATATTCCCATTGTATAACTGGATGTACAACACCCCTCTCTCCCTTCACCTTTTCTGTCAGCGTAGTATTTACTCTCCAAGACATTTAATAAGTTAAAAAACCGTAACTTGCTAAGACACCTGCAGTTGCGCTTATGGCCTCTAGGGGCAAGAGTTACTTAGTACTGCTTTAAAGATAGAAAGACTCCACCAATGGCCGCTGGCTGCTCTGCTTTGCGATGACGACACTGGAGGCCGCCATTGCTCCGTCATTGCTGTAGTACCGCCATATAGCCGCTAGTCTCCCATTGGAATCCATTAAAAACAACTTTAATGCCCGGTGCCTAATTGTTTGGAACTGTCTACAGCTAGATATTCCTCCTGTGATTACGCTGGGTTAGACACAATCAGAGGCACCGGGCTGGTAATCGTAGGATAAATTTTAGAAATCTCGTACTTAATGAGGGTTGGACTGTTAGCATTGGAGCTGCGCGAGCTACACGTCACGCAAGGGCCGAGTCTACAGTGAAGATCCCGCCCTTATGCCCTTATTAGGAACATGCTTCGTCAGAGCTGGGGAGGAGGAGTCTGTAAATCTGCCATGATTTCCCCCTCGAACGTGGTCATTGTGGTAAACGGGGAGGAGTGAGTAATGACGGTCTATTAATATTATGTCTGTGGACTCCACCCACAGCGGCTCATTGGAAGCGCCGTCTGGGAGGAGCGCAGGTCCGGCAGGAGCGCTCGCTTTGCGCAACTGAGGATAAGAAGCTGCAACTCAGCTCAGCTCTCTCTTCGCCACAACAGTCCAATACAGCGACCGCTACACCAATCCGTCAATCACACGCTCCATCCGCCCCTCACTCAGAACAAGACCCCGAGATACTTGAACTCCTCCACTTGAGACAGAGTGGATGCAATTAGCTGATTGCAAAGTTTGATCACACTTTGATCAGTATCCTTGACAAATAACAACGTATTCTGCCTCCATTTGGTCCATTATGTATCAAACCTGCCAACACTGTAGTTTTTGTTCTGAAATACACGCGAGTCATGTATTAGTTTTGCGGTTCATTATTTATTGTTAAAATGTGCACCGGGACCTTGCTTTTCAAACAAGATTCACAAACCTAATGCGTTGAGATTCACATGACATCAAAATCCAGTTCTGAGGCTCTAATGCAAAAATATTTCCAATGTATCATCGACACAAAACCGGCGTTTTGTGGGTCTGTAAACGAATATCTTCCAAACCAGGTCCCAGAGTGGAAAGATCTCAAAACGCTGTTTCCCCAGCTCCACTGTAGATTGTTCTCCGCAACTTTTTCTAAAGCGATGACATCACAGCGCCGCCGTTGTCTGTTATCCGTTATCTACTGACCTTATCATGAGTTTTACTCCGCCCCTCTGCTCCACCACGAGCCACTGGTGACACGGGGAAACACGGCAGGGTTAGTCTCCATTCAGCCAGCATTTTAGGACTGACAGTTTTTCTGCTTTGGTCTGAGAGTCTGAAGAATAAATTCACCTCCTCGTCTCTTCTGTACATCGTGAATCCATTGAGAAGTTTTATATTTACCAGCAGAGTTTTGTTTATAATTCAGAAAGTTTACAGCGCATGTGCTACAATCGTGTTCTTTTTTCTTTAGTAGCGCCACAGAGAAAATGTCTGCAATTATAATCGTTTTGTATTCCTGTGGATATAAGATTTCTATTGTGGTTGTCAAAATGCTTTATTTTTTATTTTTTTTGGTTATGGTAAATATCTCTGTAATGGCTGAACCTATCTACATGAAACTAAAACTGTCGCAAAGTTCAGGATCTTCTCTCTCAGCACTGTATGAACGAAGGTCACATGACTGTCCCATAAAGGTGTCCACAAGTGGAGACAACATTCAAAAGCATGTGCTTGATATTGGACACATAAAAAGACGTTCTGCCATAAGATGAATGTGGTTTTTGTATTTGGAGATTTCTTTCCAGAACTGTATCTCTCCCATTGAGATTTTCTCCAAATAAAATCACGCAACCTATCGCAACTACAAAGGCTGTCAGAAAATGAACTAATCAAATCATGCAGCCCAACTACGCACATTATATTCCAAATGATGCTTATACTCGAGTACCCACTTGAAGTTCATCGCTCATCCCTGCGCTCTGTGAACAGTGAAGGACGGTGTTTCCACCCGCTGACCGTGAGCTGTTCATATTTCCAAATCTATTTAATAAAATGGCGGTGCCTAGTCACTGCTGCTGCTGCTGCTGCTGCTTGGGAGCACAATTGCAGTGACCCAGAAACAACCCATTGATCTTTGTTAGAAAGGTTGGACAATTTATTTTCCTCGGCTGCTCTAAAGTAAGAATTATTGAGCAACCCAAATATGCCCCTAACAATATGCAGGGGCACCATTGTTTAAACTTGGCAACGAGATACTGCACCAACTTTGGCCACGGAGCAGTTTTTAATTAACTATAGCGCTTTGTGTGAGTGTCTCGGGATTGCACTTTAAAGGAACTATAGCTTAACAAAACTTGTAGCTCAAAGTAAATAACACATCAAACTTGCGTTTACTATATCTACAATGGAGCCTACATTAAACAAAAACTAGCACAAAGCTCTATTTCAGCATTGATTAATTATCACTTGGTTTAAATGCAAACCACAAACCTCATCTTTATCTGGATGCTGGAGTTCTTGAATTATTGAAGTGGTATGATATGCTTACGGGGGACGGTGGCGCAGTGGTTAGTCCTTGTGCTTCACAGCCCGAAGGTCCCGGGTTCAATCCCCTGCTGGTCGGGCCCTTCTGTGGAGGTTGCATGTACTCCCCTTGTCTGCGTAGGTTTCCTCCAGGTACGCTGTTTTCCCCGACCACTAAAAACATGTACAATAATTCAATTAGCCCATGACTACAATCCATTGTAGCCTGTTTACCTGCAAGAGTCTGTGTGTTCATTAACATGCACAGTCCCCCCAAACCCATCCATTTTCTTCCGCTTTATCCGGGGCCGGGTCGCGGGGGCAGCAGTCTCAGCAGAGATGCCCAGACTTCCCGATCCACGCACACCTCCTCTAGCTGTTCTGGGGGGACCCCGAGGCGACACCAGGCCAGCTCAGAGACAAACCAAAAATGATTATTTATTTTAAGATAAGGGGGAATAATGCATATTAGTGAACATTTAAACAAATGTAAATATGCCAGATTATAGCCTTGGGCTAATTTTCAGACCCCCAGGCAAGTTGATGTTTACAGAAAACATAAAAACACAAATTATACAAAGACACTATACGCAGACTATATGCACAAGACATACACAGTACACAGACGGCTGAACACAGACAATAAACGTTTATAAACAAACAAACAAAACTTTTCTGTAAACTTGTCTACCTCTGGACTCTGAACCATTGGGGCTACGGTTACTGTAGTCCCTACTGGGTCCCTGCACTATTGCAGTAGGGAGTATTTAAAGCAGTATTTAAAAACAGGCACTTTTTTACTCCAAATCCAAATGTTGTGGTTGCAAGCACCATCATTTATCTCCATCTGGTGCTGCAGGTGTCTCTGACGGGACAAAGGGCGAGAACAGTTGATCCAAAATCTGCAAATGAGCTGACACATGTAAAACCAGGAGATTTGGATGGTCAGATTTCCCGTTTGCACATAAACACATCAGATCTGTTTATTGGATTATCTGATTAGTCCAGTTATCTCATTTCTCCGGCCTTGTAACGGCACCCACTATGACATCATTGTAAAACTGATATCACTTCACTAATGTTACTGCTGTCGATCGACCGAAAACAATTCCTAGTTGTGAACCTGTTCATAACAATGGCATTAAAACCAATTCTGATTCTGATTCTAAAACACTTTGGGCCTGAGCTTGTGTTTCTGAACGCAGACTGTAGACGAGACTTTTGCTCAGACGGGGGTCGCTCTGTGCCATCTTCTGCTTCATTCCTGGCACAGTAAGTGGCTGGACAGACTCCCATGACGTGCGTACGATGTTAATGTAAGAGGACAGCGAATGGAAAGCAGTTAGCCCTCGTAGTCAGCGCTGTTCGTAGCACACGCCTCAGCCCCGCACCCTTTTTCCCCCCTGAAGGGTCTATCTCACCGGAGAGACGTTGCCAACATGGACTGATTGCGCACATACAAAGGGCCTATGTCACCGACCTGGAGACTAGTTGGAGACTAGAGTCGCAGCTAGTCATGGGGATGTCTCCGATACGTTCGCTAGTAAGGCGCATCTCCAGGTAGTCTCATTAAAAACAAACAGGTTTGATTTCAGCAGAGTCTTGTGGAAATATTATTATACAATGTGGAAGTATTTCTATGCATATTTTTTTTATCATACTAGGCTTTAGTGATTTATATATAGAACTGTGTTGATGTAATCATGTGCCTTGGGTTTCAAAATGAGACTGGAGTTTGAAGTCATTGTCCTTCCACGTGGGTGCGACAGTCTCCATTTTATTGCTTTTTGTTCTCTGCGAAAAGTCACTGGGGGGCAGGGAGCTGAACTGGCCCTCTGAGGACAATGCTATGGAGTCAGATTGCAGAGGAAGTGACAACAACATTCCAAAAGCGCTGATTGGTTCTTCGACAAGGACACGCCTACTACTTCCTGTTCCTATATATATATTGCTTGAACACAGGAAGTAGTCTCTCTCCCGCTGGACCACCAATATTAATTTTTGGCAAAATCGTTCAGCCCTACTTGGCACATTGCAGTAGTATTTGTGACACAACTGCTTGAGACCATGTAGACCTCTCAGAGACCATACGGAGACAACATGGAGACTTTTTCAAGTCTCCATATATTCTTTGCTGAAATTGAATCTGTTAGCTCCCTGGAGACTCGCCATATCTCCAGGGGACATCTCAGAGACATCTCCGTGACCGGCAGCAACTTGAGTCTGCGTTGCTTGTAACGTACCATGCCCCAGCCCCAACAGCTTTATTGTTTGGAGCATATACAGAAACATAGCAGAGGAGGGGATCGACTAAAACTATTACTTCAAAGGGAAACTTGGAATATCTATAATCTAAAGGCTACTGCATACCCTGGATTAAACGAGGAAATTGACCTTTTTCTGTAGCAGCATTTATCATTCATTATCATTATCATCCTTTTTTAATATCATTTCTTTTTGTTTTTTCTTTCCTGAGTGACGTCATCCAATTAGGAGGGACTGTCCTCAGATAATTCCGCGGCCATAACCTCTGTTCACCAGATGTTCCCAATCACTCCTCTATAAAAAGAAGAGCTGGTCCTCACATACGCGTGGAAGAAACCAGCCATATGGTTGAAATGATTTTAAGATTTATTAGTCCACAATAAAAACATGTAAATAGAGAATTATGATGTGGGAGGAGTGCCTTGGTTTGTTTTTCTTTTGAGTCTTAACTTTCCCAAACACCAAAGAGCACCTTCCTGAGCACTTTGTCTAGTACCTTTATTTCTCTAATATAAATCCCCATAAAGTTGGTTTCCATGGGCATGTTATGAAAACGATACTAATGATCATTGAAACTGTGATTTAATGCCAAACTTAAAAAACATTTCTCTTTCAAGCTCATCGTCAACCAACAACTGTTTCTTCTTTCCAAAGTAAACCCTCGCCGCACTTTCCCCTCACCCTCGCCTTCACTGCCCTCCAGTTCTGACATCTTAAAATGCAACCTATTGCAACACGCCGTTACACAATATTTCATTTTCTTTCCAGCAACTTTGGCTCCCAAAAGGGGGTGCGAAGGCTCAACAGTGGCCATGGCAGCGGCGGGATTGACACAGAGACACACACAGACTGACAACCAATCACTCTCACATTCATTTAGAGACATCCATTACGCAATCTCCTCGCTGGGAGGCAAGACGCGCAGGTAATTGCTCACCATTCTCTTTATTGCCCAGGGAAGTGGGTATCCAGCTTACTTTACACAATCAGACTTTTATCTGAAATATAGGACAAACGTTAAGTGATGCTTCTTCCCTCCTATTCATCCAGTAAACGGTTAAATATCTTTTCAATTCTTCTATAATTCCTGCCGCCTGGAAACCCGACCCGAGTCCACGGGGACGAGATTAAATCCATAAAATTGAAAAGGGAAAATGGTGGTGCACCCGCCCTGACAACTTCATTTGATGTCTTCAATTTGAAGCCCAAATGCACGCAGGCGCTAAATAAAACATGATAGCTTCTACCGCAGGATTATATTTTTAGACGGCTGGTGGAAGAATAAAAGAAAACTCTTCGCTTATGCAATTAAGGTTTTTCATTAGTTCAATTCATTCCTCCAAATGTTTGTGGGGAATTGTAATTCAAAGGCCATTTTCTCAAAATATTTCCCGCCCAATTTATTCAGACAATTAGTAACATGTAATAAGGTTCCTGAGTCATTGCCTGTACTGTTGTTGAAGTGTAGGACTTTTTTTATTTAAAGGGGGGGGGGTATTATGTAAAATCGACTTTTTCAAGCTTTATATCATGTTATTATGTCATTCCCTCATTAAACACATGCCTGGAGTGTTGCCTTGGCTCATTCACATATTTTTGAGTAATCAGTAAAAACTTAGACGGCAGCCATTTTAGGTGTAGCTATGCCTCAGTCCTCCTAGGAACGCCCCCACCTCCTGGAGACGCCTCTGGACCTTTGTCACCAGCCAAGCCACCAACCACTGCTCCTCAGCTCAGCAGAGCCCCCTCCCCGCACAGTAGTGTTGTTTAGATGCCACAGCAGTGTGCTGAAGGGGGCGTGTCGGAAAGCTTCTTAAAGAGACAGAGGCCTATTTCAAGACGTTCAGTACAGCCATTTTGAGAGAGCAATTTTATTCAAGGCAGTTATTTTAATTTACTGCATAAACAGACCAACAGAAGGTTACGTCATCATTGTAGTATGCTATAGACTGGTGCTATGTGATTGAAAAAAGCATAATACCCCCTCTTTAACGAGGCTGTGTGTGGACCTTTTTCTGGACGGTGGATTTATAAATACCCTGCTATACGTGTGGACAAGGCCTTAGTTTGCTTACCTGCTTAATACTTACCTGCTGTTCCTCCGTCTGCCCAGATTCCACGTCTCCTGCTAGTCGGCCAGCTCCCTGCCTCCACTGCCCGCTCAAGATTGTGTGGAAAAATAAACTGTTAAACTCGCCTACTGCCTCTGTCTCCGCTCCGTGGTCCGCTATTCGACACAAGATAAAGACGGCTAGGACGGGTTGGCTTCCATTGACAATAACTTACTATAATGTAATAAAATGTAAGACTTTTTGATGACTTTGTAAATACTTAATTCATCATTTCTACAAAGCCTTCCTCATCATTTGTAACTAATTTCTAAGCAGCTAAATAGTGGTTATTGTTCAGTTAATGAATAAGTTGAGACTCTGTTTTGGCACGTACTGTATTGGACCATTTATAACTGGAGCGCTGATGAACTTTTTTAATGCAGCAAAGGAGCGAGGCAGAACAAAACATTTCCTGGCTTGGAGTATTTGGTGCACAGCGCTTCAAAGGAAAATAGATGTAATTTACAGTCAGCCATAATAAAATCATAGTGCCGTGAAATGGCACAATTCACACAAAAGACTCGTTAGATCTAATGTAGCAAATCCTAATTAAAAATCTTGGGCTCTGATTTGTACGGATAGGAGGAAAACACGACATAAAACTCATCTGTATCTCCTCCACATCTCGAAATTCCATTTTGAAGCCAAAGCGTTTACGACCTGCAATAGTTTCACGAGAAGCTTTTAAAACTTGTTTGCTGACAAATTAATTTCCCCGCTACCTTAACGGGGTTGGGGGTTGAGCCTGAATGATCCTGGGAGCTCTGTTGTCGGGGGCTTCGTGCCCCTGGTAGGGTCTCCCATGGCAAACAGGCCCTAGGTCAGACAAAGAGCGGTTCAGAAGCCCCTTATGAGAGACCAACAGGCCCGGTTAGAACCATGAGGCCGTCCTTCTGTGGACCCATCAGGAGGAGCCATAGGGGCTGGTGTGATGGGATTGCCACGACCCGGCAACGGACAAGTGGAAGAAAATGGATGGATGGATGGATGGATGGATGGGTGCATACAAATTAGTGCAAATAACTTTGTGGCTTCAAAATCATCAAGATTGTGTCTGAAATCCTCAACACGACTGAGACAAACCTCCCTTGTCGTGAGTCGGTGGCATTGACAGAATATCTACACATCGCCTCCTGCTTTTGGGAGTATGCATCATGCAGCAAATATATTTATCTTTCAAATGTAGTGGAGTAAAAGTAATAACTTCTCAACAAAACTGTTACTCAATTACTGAGTGATACGTATCTGCGCAGTGTTAACGAGAAGAGACCAGCCCAAACTTCACAACAAGTCGCTATTTTCTTGACATCTCATCCCTCTCTCTCTTTCTCTGTCTCGACCAACAGACACGGTTCCCTCTAAGCTGCTGCTCCCGTGTTGTCTGGGCACAAAATAAAACCCTGAGAATAGCTGATAATGATAGAGGCTTCGAAATGGCCGTTTTACACTCAGACACTGGAACTGTCGCTGAAGGATTGAAAGAGACTGTAAAGTGGATGCGCCCGTCCCACAGCGCTGACCGAGCCATGGGCTCCCCTTCATTCAATACATTGTCCAAAAACAAGTCCTTCTCCACGAAGCAGCGTGCATGGGGTGTGTGTGTGGGGTGTGCAGGTTGTGGTGAAGATGGCCAGAGTGGTCGAAATGAGCAGGCAGACTTGACAAACAGAATATTCTTACCAGGCAAAATTTATTCTTCACAAAAAAGGAACTTCTCCATGACACACATGTCACCTCCATGAACATAATGGCTTCCTCCTTTTATGTCTCTCCTCATGGGAAAGGACCTCCCACCGGTAAGTACCATTAGCGCGATGGGTAAGTTCAGACAATAAGTTTAGCTGGCAAGTGTTAACATTTTACATAAAACAAGTTGGTGTTTAAATCATATGAAGACACAATAGAAACTGACCATATAGAAAAGGAACTCAAAGCAAAAGTTTAAACCAATTTCCCCTGCCACATGGTTCAGCCTGCGCTTCCAAAATGGCCGACAAGGACCACGCCTTCCCTTTGTTTCAACCATGTACAGGTAAGTTTATATACAAATAAACAAAGTTTTAAACGATGAATGTGAAGTGTAGTCATAACTTAAAGGACTATACATAAGTTAACCACAAATAAATGTATACAAATTTAAAATTTCTTTCTCATACATGCTCCAGCAATGCCCTGGTGAGTAGAATGAGCCCTGGCCTTTTCACTGTGATTGCCTCTATATGCCTGTAAAGTCACTTAAATAGTTTATGCTCGGGTCGAACAAGCAAACAGCGTAATGCGTAATGCGCGTTCACGCTCAGCTGTAGCGTTAGCTTTAGCATTAGCTGTAGCGTTAGCTGTATCTCCTCTACACTGACGCTGCAGCGCGAGTAACTTCGGAGGGATGGATTTAGCGGAGAATAAGAGGAGACCGGCTTCAAGCACCATCGAAACTCCAGCCCAGACCCCAAATAACAAAAAGAAACGAAGAGTTTATTCGAGTGTGACAAAAAAGGCAAAAGTCGAGTCTGATCAGCGTAGGCAAAGAACCGGAGTAAACATCGGAAAAGAGAATCTCTCAAAAGACCCGCAGCTTATTTTTGCTTGAAAGGTAAGAAATTATTACTAAATACGTGGAGGAAAAGTGTTGTTGATGCTTCAAAACAACGGTGTCCGACTGTCCGTGCATGTTGTACAAACTTCACTGAAACAAGCCATAAAATAATCGTATTTGGAAGTTACCAAAATAGTTGATCTAATAGTTTTATACCTACAGAGAAGTTGTGTAGTATTAGTAGCAGACTAATAGTACAATCAAAAAAACGTGCACATCCCTGGCTGAGAAGTGTGCTGGATCAAAAAAGGGTAACAAATGCAAGAAGAATAAAAAACCCGCACAACTGCGTTTTAGCTCCCAAGAATTGTTTTTTTTAATGTGTACTCACACCACTGTAACGTTTCGGACTACAAGTCCTTCATCAGACTGGTCTGATGAAGGACTTGTACATTAAAAAACAATTCTTGGGAGCTAAAACGCAGTTGTGCGGGTTTTTATTCTTCTAGCAGACTAGTAGTGTCAGTAATAACAGTAATTGTGCTGTACCTACAAAACATTTGAGTAGTAACAGTGGTAATGGTGCTGTATTTACAATGGCAAAAATAATGTTGCTAATGTTAGCTTTTCTTGGCCGCAAAATAAGCATGACTGTTCACGGATTTATAAGCAGTGAAACGACTACAAAAAGTGGACATGTGCCATTTACAATATAGTTTACGAGTTAGCTACGCTAACTTTGGGCCCAGGGAATTGAAGAGACGATTTTGGCTTTTCCTAGTAGCATTTCTACCGGTGGAATTATTTGATTATTTCAATTAGGCCTACGCTTATGCATACAAAGTATACGAGTATTTTTTTCCCCCCTCCTTCAAACGTCAATTATTCGTTTATATGTATTACTTCTTCCCAAGTATTTTATCTTGGAAAACATTCACTCAAACTGATTTAGTCTAAACATCGTACAAAACAGTAACGTTTCTTACCTCAGTTCAAGTCATGCCTGCAAATCTGTAAATTGACCAGGACGGGACTGTTATTTCTGTGCTCCTAAAGCCTGAGCGCCTCATGCACGAGCTTATCATCGAGGCTGCAGTTACGCGTTGGCCTGAGGGGGCAATTGCGAGTACAAAACTGCTAAACTCCACACAGCCCTTTAAACAAATGATATGGCAAATGAAACAAAGTGTCCAAAATAAATACGGGGACAAACCCACTTTGTCACACAGGTACTCGCTCAACAGTGCAGAGTCCGGACATCAGCTGATTTGATCAGTGTGTGGGGTTGGGGAGAGCAGACAGGGCTTTATTCATTTACATTTTCACTTTGGCTTCTGTCCCACAGCCTCATTTAGCAACAACCTGTGAATACAGGTTCAATCCTATAGGCCTATTGCTTGTTATTGAAATAACATTCACTACACAGTTTAGGTTTATAATCTATTTAATTGTCTGTGATACATTAATATTATTAAGGAGAGCACCCTTCACGCCTGCTAAAATATACAGTATACCCACTAGAAAAATGAAGACTACACCACTGTTAACTCTGTATAAATTAAAGTAAAAATGAATGACATCCTTTGAAGTTTCTATGCCTGTGAGAATCTGCCATGTCTGTAATTTGCCGTAATTCATGCGAATCGACATGTTTGGAGTTTTTAACCTGCTCAATTAACGTGACTTCCGAGTGGATCCTCAGGAGGCGCTGCTCTTCCTGTCTCGATATTTCCAACGTAATGTTCTGCAAATTGCGCACTCGGGAGTTATGCGTCACTCGCGTGCATAGAGCCTGTGAAGTCTAAATAAAGGCAGCATCCATTTAAAACGTCTATTATGACCTGCTTCTCTAGGGTGAAGGGAAGTAATATAAAACCCAAGATGTAAATGTGTAAAGAAAATGTATTTTAGGTGACAAAGGCAAATAATAATAAAAGTAGGCTCTACATTGAGGACAAAAATAGTCCGAACGAAATACCAAGTAAACAAGAACGAATTCACAAAGTGTCTCACACAATTATTTACACAAGGTTAACACACGAGAGACACATCCACATCTAAGGCGAGCTGCACTACTGAGTCCCAGCCGCCCCGAGCGACAGATGAGCAGCACTTTTACCGTTCTTCGGTGCTGATAGGTGGAGACAGGTGATTGGAGAGCGAACCACAGCCAGGGACGGAAACCAGTCCACCAATCCGAGGCGAGGACTCCAGCAGCAGCGTTTCCATATTACATAAGGCACACATAGGTCAAAACACGGGACAGAGTCAAGGTGCAGGCGGGCCCTTGCACAGCGCCTTAACGTCTTTTAAACATTAACATTTACTTATGTCACATTTCAGAAGAGCACAATCCCGTAGACAGATACAAATACAAGGATTACAGTCATCATTCAGTGTTGTTATTTGACGGTTATTTACCCATAGGCTTTATTAGACGAACCCAAGACGCTAAGACAGAACCATTTCAACCTGGACTATGAGCTGCACTTTGTGGATGTGGATCTCCTTTCATGGCCGTTTGTCACAGGCCTCAGCCCTGTTACTTAAGAGCAGCACATGTCCTCAAAACTGCAATGTCATCTGCATATATTTCTAAAGGTAACCCCGGGCTAATTAAATTACAGTGTTTGAGCTGGCGAAAGATGATAATGAGGATCGAGCACAAAGGACAAACCTGGATATGGGGCTGAGCGACGTGTGCGATAGCCAAAGCCAGCGGTGCTCAATTTGCATGACAGCCGATCATAATGAGATGAGAATTGGGACTAAATTTAGATCTTCTTTATGGCATCCTAATCTCCTGTCTCTGGGAGATAATTTTGTTTCAGGGATTTTTTTCTCCGTCGTAGGGCCAATCCTTAAAGTGAACATACTGTATTGTGTGTGTATCTCACCGGCCTGGAGACTATTTGTAAACTCGATGTCTCCGCATCGTCCCCCGGACATAAGGCGGGCCGTGGTGAAAACAAACAGGTTTGATTTGTTGCCTGGCTCTGCCGTCTCTTCCCTGTCCATTCCACACAGGGAAATTAGTCTGGTAACCAGTGGCAGCTGGTGATGTAAACTCTAGGTGGGGCTGTTGCACAAGGTGTTTGTGGTTTTCTTTATTTTACTATCAGATCTACGAAACGCATTTACCACCACTTGTCAGACTAAAAAGAAGCATGTAACCACATACCAGCAAAATACCCACGGAACAAGCTTTACAGAGCTACAACAAGGCCAAAGTTTACTCTATAGACGGCAGTCGAACAGCTCCATACATAATTTAAACAGCAGAGAACTAAACAGCAGATTACCTAACAAATGCATTTACCCAAAGCACAATGATGTATGAGAGAATAAAGGAGTCGTTTATGCTAAAGTTAACAACAGCGCTGAACCCGGACAGATGTGAACCGTGCTGTAAACATGGACACACCCGCGCTGACGAGCATCACATCCTCCTTACGTCGGTTTAGCCTTAAGTCCATAAACACATGGCAGCTTCCTCATTTCATCTTGTGTCACCAGCGAAAAGTCCTGTTGCCAGGAGTAGTCTGAGTAATCCACCGGTATTATTAGCTAGTTATTCATAGTGTTTACAGGGACTGCGTGTGCCATGCAAAATCCTCGACTACTTCATCCATGATTAGTTTTGGCTAATACCTTTTGCTCGTGTCACTGTTAATTGAACTACAACATAGCGGTGCAGCGAGTGATGTGACCTTTTCAATTCTCTGTGTCATGATTGGTTCGGCCTCAGCCGCCAATCAGTCACTTGTTCACCGTGTGTGTCCAGACCCGCCTTCTTTCACGCAGAAAAGAAGTGGGTGTGGTTTACCAGGCTATTTCGATATCAGCGGAAAACAGTTGTGGCAACGTCACAGACACTATTTGGTGTCTGCAACCTGTGAGACTTTTCTGTGACGTCCTTACAGTATCTGAGACCTGTGGGACCAGAGGCGTGCTGGCCATAGGGAGAGTCGGGAGGTTTCCCGGTGGGCCGTGGCACTGTTTAGGGCCGGGCCGCCCCCAAGAGGGGGAAATGTGTGAAAATCAGAAAATGTTTTCGCATCTAACTTCTCATCCTTGTGGTGGGGAGATACTATTTGATATTGAACTAACTCAGAGGGGTGTTTAAGTGGAACACCCCTCCGCTTTAGTTGAAGTTGGTGCAGTCCAATCCTGCGGAGACAAGTGTCCGCGCGAGTAAAGAGAGAAAAAGCCAGTGAAAGGTAGATAAGTGGACAAATAAATATTTTTATCTTCATAACTTGGTGCTGATTGTGGAGTTGTATCAGACTCAGACTGTGTGTGCAGCGGCCCATGTAAAAAGAGAAAGCGTTAGAAAAGTGTCGAAGCCGTACTTGAACCGGGGACCTCCTGCACCAGAGACTTGCGCGTTATCACTGAGCTATAAACCCACAGAAAAGAGGGCCGGTCTTCTCTAAATTCCAGGGCCGAAATGAGGTTCCCAGCACGCCACTGAGTGGGACACCAATGAGATCTTAATTAAAAGAAACATAATGGTGGCGTCACAGAGACATATGCGCAACTGAGAAGATGCATCAGAGACATCACCGCGAAAGATTTTGCTGCCATGTTGTCTGGAGATGTTGTGGAGACATCTCAGAGACGTCACGGTGATGTGATTCGGTGAGCGCACAAGCAATCCCCTCCTCCAGTGAGATAGGTCCTTTAGGGAATGGGGCTCAACAGTCCAGCACCTCAAGGGTCCACAAGGCAATTTTCCTTTCAAAATGTCTATAGACTTTTAAAAGAAAAATATGAAGCATTTCAAAGGATAAGCCACGAGGCAAAAACTTTGAACACATTGATTTTTCACGCGGTGCACAATGTTGAAAATATTAGCTAGTTTTCTCCCTCAACATCTTAATGTCTGAGTCTTGTTGAGTTGTGCGTTAGTTTTTCAGGAAATCACTAAACCAGTGCGGCGCTCCCTGGTCTTTCCCATGCTATTCATTCACAAATATCAACATGTTTGGTATCCACGTGTAGCACAAAAGCCGCCCACGATGACGCTGCAATCCAAATATGGTCATATCCTTTCAGCAGTGGCAAAAAAAGGCCCGCAATATAAACGCGGCAGATGTTGCAAAACGTCATTCATTTTTCTTAAAATTTGATTTTCATTCCACTCCTGCAACAACATCTCCACATTAGCGTCTCCTACAGACTCCAAACTTTACACTCTTGTAACTTAACATTTAAATACTTTTTTTCCCTGAAGGATCTAATTCAAGCCTTATTTATTGAATTTCGAACGAACAAACAAGGTGACACATTTTAATCCATAGTCCCGTCTGAAAATAATCTTAATATGTCAGCAAAATTGAACCTGACTCCATCCATTTTTTCGATTTCCTCTTTGAAAAATAGTCAACTTTGATGCATAAAACACCTTATTTTCATATGAAAACACAACGAAATGACAGAAACGTGTCTCCATTCAACTTTATTACAGACTCTGGGTCCACAGAGACATACTGAACTAAAAGCTCAAAAATGTTGCTTATGCATATGTTTTATTTACATTCTGTAGAGGCAGTTTCTCTTCTCTAAATGATAAATAATCCTGTTGGTGTCTGGCCTTGTTGGGGCTGGGACAGACTGCTGAGCTCGGCACCTCTGAGGTCACTGGGACGACAGCAGAAATAGATAGGCTATGAGTTTCAATTTGAAGGATTCCACAGTCAGTGCTCCCTTTATCGGCACAAGGGGGCGGCTGGCTGGCTTCGGTGCGGGGAATACTCTGCCGCTTTCACTGATTTCTCCGGCTTAAATTTATGGACAGTTCCCCCGACATGACCCAAAGCCATGCATGAAAGTGGAGAGAACACGCAATATTCTCACATTTTGGGCCGTGTTACGCGGAAGAAAACCACCGACCGGAGAGACTGTTCGACCAAAGCCTCATCCAATTTACCGTCTTCTGTAAAGGGGAAAAAAATACCTTCAACTGTGCTCAATTCTCTCTTGTGCAAAAATATGAATATAATCTAATTTTGCAATTTTCAGCAGCAAAGTCAGAACTTTTTGGTCGAGTGCGTACAGGCTTCCATACTTTCTCCTCCTGCTCTCCCGATTTCACAGGGAAGGAAATCCTGGGGAATAAAAAGATGGTCACACACCTTATGTTTTGTGCAGGGGTTGGCCTTTTCTGCAGTGCCTCTTTCTGCCACGGGAAGGCGTGGTGGGAAATGGTCTGCCCGATTTCTCGCACCAGGCGGGTAAATGGCTTATTGCGAAGCAGCAGTTTTGTTCTGTTCTGATATTTACGGATCTCCTTGAGCAGCACGGGTCCAGGGGTGAGAGCGCTTATTCTGGCTTCTTCGTCCTCCAGTGGGAGGCGCTGTTTGGTAGCAGTGCTTTTGCGGTGACTGGAGTCGTGCTTCATGATGATCTGTAAAAATGCGCAGCTCAAATTAGGTCCTTGTTCCATTTTACTCGAGTCCCTCAAGCTGAAAAGAAAGAGTTATAGCTTTTTATTGAGGAAAAATAGTAACGCACAGTGACTTGGTAGCTAGGTAGTCAGATTAGAGTAGCATGTTACTGGCATCACTGGTCGCATTGAGAGGGGACATGATCCAAAACTGGTATCTGTCATGTGTCAACTGGCTTCTGGTCCGAGAGCTCCCCCTATGTAGCTTGGAGAAACTGGTTTCTGACATTATGACTGCCACCTTGACTGGAATCTTGTGTTTATGATTGAATTTCGATTTTGCATTGAACAAAGAAAAATATTACAACACCTGGCGCCCGTTCATATATATTGTTTACACAAAACGTTTAATCTATAGCAGAGAGTCTGCTATAGATTCTGATTGTGAGATGTCAGGGCTCCCTCAGACCCTCCCTCAGACCCTCGGTCAGTGGGGACCATGTTCCTAAACTCTTTTGGACAGTCCAGTTTCTCTTGACTGTGGAACTCTCTTCAACTGACTTATTTTATTAATTTATTTGACAGGCACATTGCAATTCAACATAGTTCAAAACAAGCTTGTAGCTGATGCTATGCAAAAAGAGTTTATAGCTAGTGCTAATTATGAACTCCAGTCCCTGGTTGGGCCTTTCTACATAACACCGTATAAATATATTCATATTCATATAAACACACTCAGTGCTATTTACAAATGGGTACATTTCTGTTTCGATTTCAGCCAAGACTTTGCTCAAGAAGTGAACATTTTAAACTCTGTGTAAACTCTGTATAGAAGCAGACTGACCAAATCAAGTCTTGGAATGATGAAACCTCTGTCGCTGTTTTGGCTCTGTATAAATGTGGCTCAGATTGTTAAGACATTTGGAACTTAGTTTTAGAAAGCATAAATCGCTAAAGCTTTTAAAGCTTAGCAATTTATACTTCTTAAAACTGCAGACTGACATGAACAGCTTTAACAGAAGTCTGAAACAGTGGCTGAAGTCGAATCGGAGCTGTGCACTTAGTAACGCTGTATGAAATGTATATTGTTGATGTGTATAATGTTTACCTTTTTATACATTGTGTGTTTGTTAAATGTGTCTAAAAGTGTTGCAAAATGTTTTTCTATTACTCTTAAAACAAAGCATTGGATGTGTCTAATGCTATTGTTACGTCTGTATCAAATAAATAATGCAGTGCCAGTGGTTTATTGGTAAAGCTGCAGCACATACATCTGGTATCATCTGTCTCGTCATAAAAAAGCGAAAATATCCTTAAATAAATGGCCTAAACATCTCACAATACAGTTAATTTTACATCGGGATATTGCACTGGACACAGGAAGTGTATTGCTTTCTTTCTCCATCAAATTTCATTATTCCAACTTTTCATTTCAAGTTTGACTCTGGTGGGAAATATAACCTCATATACACTGACTATAATTTATAAAGCTGCACACCCTCACGGTGTCTCTACAGTCCACTGCGCTGCGTATGAAATCACAACAACCAACAGGTCTTTGATGCTAATCCTGCCCCACTAGGAGTGCCGTGGGAGGCCAGTGGGGAGCTGCCGACATGGTGTTTAACTGAGCCTGTAATGGGACAGTGCAGGGGTATTGTTATGCTCTGGCAGGAGGCAGCCAACACCTTAGTGACCGGGTTCATTTGCAGCCGACTAGGTGCTCTTTAACCTCCCGCCACTGTCGTCAAACAGCTAAGCTAAGACGACACAAGAAGAAGAAGCTGTGGAAATGGAGTCTCTGAGGCCTACATGCGGTACTGTAGTACGCACTACCGAGTGAGATTCTCCACGGGTGATAGATGATAATGAAGATGTTGTGCTGGTAAAGGTGGAGGACATAGGGTTAAAGAGACTGTCCATACAACAGACATAGTGGTAGCTCCAACAGCCCAAAAATAATGGATGAGCTGAAGGACCAAAAAGTTAAGTTAAAGGAGAAACAAAACTGACTTTGTAGGTTTCCTCTGGTACTTCAGTTTCCTCTACCACTAAAAACATGTGCAATAGGTGAATCCTCCAGCCAGGTGATTCTGACCATCAGCCTGGAACCACATCTGGAGAAGGGTCCCCAGGTCACCCCAGACGGGGCCGTATGAGGGTAAGAACCCAGCAGCAGGACCGCTAAGTTACTTCAGCAGGCCACTGTGCATGTTTCTGCTCAAACGGACAGAAGCAAACCCCATGAGGGGGAATGAGGGCTCGACGTTCACGAGTGGGACAGTGCTTACAGCCCAACAGTGCAGGTCGAATTCGCCATGGGCGCCCTGTGCTCTTCATGGATAAGAGCAGGTTCACACTGAGCACATGTGACTGACGTGACAGAGTCTGGAGACGCTGTGGAGGACGTTAAGCTGCCTATAATATCATCCGGCATTTCTCTGGGAGGCCGCACAGCCCTCCATGTGCTAACCAGAGGTACTTTGACTGCCGTCAGGTACCGGAATGAGATCCTCAGACCCATTGTGAGACCATATGCTGGGGCAGCGGGCCCTGGGTTCCTCCTGATGCATGACAATGCCAGGCCTCATGTGACTAAAGTGTGTCAGCAGTTCCTGCGCAATGAAGGCATTGATGCTATGAACTGGTCTGCCCGTTCCCCAGATCTGAATCCAATTAGCGGCGGCATGGTAGCGCAGCGGTTAGCGCTCGTGCTTCACAGCTAGAAGGTCCCAGGTTCGATTCCCACCTTTCTGTGTGGAGTTTGCATGTTCTCCCTGTGTCTGCGTAGGTTTCCTCCAGTTTCCCCTACCACTAAAACATGTACAATAGGTTCCCCTCTGGGGCCAGGACTCCCGTGAAAAAGAGACTCTTAATCTCAGTGGGACTATCCTGGTTAAATAAAGGTAAAATAAAATTGAACACATCTGGGACATCATGTCTCGTTCCATACACCAACGCCATGTTGCACCACAGACTGTCCAGGACCTTATTGATGCTTCAATCCAGGTCTGGGAGAAGGTCCCACACTTGGCCGTCTCAACAGGAGCAAGCCGAGGCGTTGTAGGGAGGCAGGCACGAGGAGACCACACACTACTGAGTTTCATTTTGACTTGTCTTGAGGAATTTCCACTGAAGTTGGATCAGCCTGTATTGTGAGTTTCCACTTTTATTTTGAGTAGAATCCAAATCCAGACCCCATGGGATAATAATTAAATTTTACGTTGATAATTTTTATGTTCTTTTGTTCTCAACACATTCCACTGGAATATTTCATTAATTGATATCAACGATGCATCATCTTTATGTTTATTTTTTGACCAGCGTTTTCTCAGTTTTTAGTCCAGAATCCGCTCAGTGCACGACCACAGCTTTGCCCGGTTCCTCCACGGACTCCCCGAAATGGGCGTATTATGCAGTTCATTGACATTCACTCCAGTTGATGGTGATTTCCTATTCAGGCCTTTGATGCGGGCCAGATTTAAAAATTCTGTTTGTGCAGCGTCCATACCTTTGGTCTGTCGAGAGCTTGGCAGGATGGGAGACTGACAAGCCAAGCCATAGTCACCTCCCCCTGCACCGAGCCAGGGGAGGGGAGCGGCTTGCGAAGTTCAAAGCCCTGCGCCTCATCAGCCTCATCTTCGCTTAGGACGAGGCCCGGGAGTTCACAGAACATTAAAACTACTGAAGATACGTGTGGATCTGTTTTAAATGGTCAGTTAATTCACTTTGGAGCACCATTTCTGAATGTAAATGGAGGGGGGAAAAAAGTCCAAATAATCCATCCCTTATTCTTAGCAAAGAACTGAACACATGACTTAAACATGCATGAATTTGTATTTATTATACCATTACATAGTTTATTTAAAAACTTCAAAAAAGTTCGACATAATGAGCAGTTTACTTCAGCCTGATTTAGTATACAACAGCTACTGTGTGAAGCACTCAGAGCCAATTACAGTCCTTAAAAACGGGACATGTATTTTCCTTAACCTCTTACCTCCCACCTTAACCGAGTGCATTTTCTCCAATTCGGCTTTACCCAAATCTAAAACTGGAGTTTACAGCCTATAGGCCAGAGTAATGCCTCATTTGAAAGCGAAGATCTACAAAACTCATCTAAGCTTCTTCCTCCTTATGATTGTTAGCGCTCGTGCTTCACAGCTAGAAGGTCTGGGTTCGATTCCCACCTGGACGGGGCCTGTGTGGAGTTTGTATGTTCTCCCCGGGTTTGCGTAGGTTCCCTCCGAGTACTCCGGTTTCCCCTATGCAGGGGTGAAAGTAAGCCGGTCCGGTACTGCGTTCCGTTAAAAGATTTGCCGGTGGTACGCCGTACCAGGAAGGAGAAGAGCTCTCTCACCTTACGCACAAAACACTAGTCTGTCAATAATAATAATATTACACCGTGAGCTCAAACGCTTTGAAGTTCAGCCACTTAAATGAGATATAGAGACTCGGCAGACTGGATCTCATCTGCTCTGTCCCTGAACTTTTTGTACGTACAGCGCAGTTTTGCCAATTTGGCTGCGGGCCCCCCATGCGTCTTTACGCATCACAGAACAAACGGCTCTGTTCTGCCACGGTTCACATGCGCTCCTCCACCTAAAGCTGTCACATTAGAATCAGAGTCCCCTTATACGGGCGCTTCTGGCTTTTCTGGTTTTCCTTCGTGGGACACTTTCACAGCGTGTAGACTCGGTTTACCTGCAAAAAAAGGAGGAGCGAACAAATTCGCGCTGGGTCCACCGCCTACCGCGGTGAAGTTGGTTTCACGTTGGACATTAGATATTCGCCTCCAACACCAACAGATCGTTCGAACTTAGGGACCGTCTATGAATTACTCTCTTTGTAAAAAAGGTGTTGGTTTAAAAAAATTAGTACATCAATAATATGATACAAAAAAACAAAAAATTATGAAAGGAGATAGACTAAATGTAATCTGTAGGTGTATTTTCTACCACATTTAGTCTTTTATTGTATTTTATACCTACTGTTGAATGTTTTCACATTTTTTCAATAAGCCTACATTCGGAATCATGTGAACCAGCAAAATCAATAATATTTATAAAGATACTCCTAGTCCACCACACGTTTTTGTTTTTCTATTTTCAGGTTTTCAAACTTTTTAAAAATCATTATCCAGGAATATCACCAAAAATACAAGATTTGTTTCAATAGGTTTATGGTCATGTGACCCGCTGACCCCAAACCACTTTACAAAATTAGTACTCGCTCTGGGCTATGGGGCTCAGGCCATGGAATTCTTTATAAAAGATATTACAATTATTTTTAACAGAAAGTATGCGTTTTTCCTCAATAGTTTTTAGGGCATTTGACCCCGTGGCCCCCAACCAGTTTACAAAATTAGTACTACCTCTAGGCAAATCCGCGCTGGGTCCGCCTCTCGCTCTCGAATCTCTCTCTCCAGTTGTGGAGCGCGTCACAAATGTCCTGTTTATCCAGGTCTTGGAAATGTTAAATCCCATACCATACTATGGTTGTGGCCATACCGCCTTTGCGATGCCCAATCCCGTCAGACCTTGGAAGCTAAGCAGGGTAGGGCCTGGTTAGTACTTGGATGGGAGACCGTTCAGTAACACCAGGAAGCCTAGCGAATGTAGTGAGTGAGTGAGTGGTTGGTGGTGGTGGCGGCTGATGTGCGCAGACTGGTTGCCTCGCTTATCATAACCGAGTATGGTGTGAATGAATAATGCACCAAATTGTAAAAGCGACTTTGAGCGTCTGGAAAAGCGCTATATAAGACTAATGCATTATTATTATTATTATTATTATTATTATTATTATCAAAACAACGGTCAATATTTCTAAAGTTTCCTGTTTGTCAAGTAGCATAATAAGAACTGAGCGCTTCCTGTTGGCCTTACAAAATAAAAGCAAAAGCCTTTGTTGTGAAAGGCATAACGAGGATCTAAAGATAGATGCAAATACTCCCCTATCTCCGGTTTGGATATTTGTTACTAGTCCACAGATGACACGTGTGAAAGTAAAGTTGTGGGAATTTAATTAAGAACAAATGCATATGTTTATGCCGTTGAAACAGATCTGGTTATGAAAACACTGCTATATTCAGTGTTGGTAGTAACTGAATACATGTACTTAGAATATTTAGAAAACTCATTTCGGGTAACTGTATTCAGGTACAGTTACTGAATACAGTAATATTAAAGAAATACATCAAAGTACTCGTTCATTAAATTTCAGTTTCATAATCATAACATTAAGAAGACAAAAAGGGTCAAAATGGCCGGGGAAAAGCACTGTCCTTTTGGGCTCTGGGCATTTGTGCTTTTTTTGCATTCCACATTAGTGGTAAATAAGTTGGTAACAGGCATGTAACAATAGCCTAAACATCTTCTTAATCATATGCCGCATTTATGCATTAACATTATGAAGATCAACGTGAAAGTATTCTAAGTATTCAGAATACTGTACTCTGTTTGGACTAAGCAGTGGAATATGTTACTAAAGTATTCTCCCAAAACTGGCTATATTATTTATTTATATATATGACATAGTACCGGCTAAAAAAATAAGCTACTTTCACCCCTGCCCCTACGACTAAAAACATGTACAATAGGCCAGGATGAATGATGTGAATGCATGGTGGTGGTCAGACGGACCGCTGGCGCAGATGTGTGCAGTCACGACAGCATTTCTGTCCCTCTCCCCCAGGGGAAACTGAACATGTAGTGAATGTACAATTGTCTCATGTAAAGCGCTTTGTGACTGTCTGTGAAAGTGTAGCATGTATAGGCAAAATACTACTGCCAATGTTACGTAGTACGTACGGAATTAAATGAGGCTAGATCGGAAGACTAGATTCAGCTCTAAGGTAGCTCTAAGGTAGCTCAGCTCCAATAAATAACACATAAACTGATATTCCTTTTTTGGTGATGGTACTGCATATCAGTGATTTTAAATCATAAATAACAAGACTAATAATAACCCAATATCATCCATGAATCCACCAACATCCCAGAAAGACAGAAGGGGACCTGAAGTGTGATGCATAGTCAAAAAAAGCAAACTTTTCCAGCAAACAAACATTGAAATGAACTTTCCTGGCGGAGGCTCACGACCCTCTGAAAAGGATTCGGTGACCAGCTTTTGGGTCTTGACCCGCCAGTCAAGAACCAATGCTCAATAGGTTGCGCCTCACAACGTTGTAATAATCTGGTAAGTGAGTTGGTGCAGCCACTGATTCTACTGTGGTAACTACTGTATGGTAACCTTCACAATGCTGAATTTTGGCCTTGGGTTTTCGATGAATATCTCTTTAACCCCCGTCTGAACCGAGCACAGTTTCAACAGTTTGGCATTAACCAAATCTAAACGCTTCTTGAACAAAGTATAAAAATGCAACATGTTTTTTTATCATGTTTTGTTGCTTTTGTCTTGTGTTATTGTTGCTTTTCCGGCATGGTTTTGTTGCTTTGTCACTTTTTTGTCGCTCTTTCGTGGCCTTTTCATCACTTTTTAGTTATGTTTTTGTCGCTATTTTTATTGCGTTACTGTCGCTTTTTTGCCCCTTTTTTGTTGTGTTTTTGTCGCTATTTTGATACTTTTTTCCAGAAGCTTATAGATTTGGGTAATACCAAACTGGACAAAATGTGCTCGTTCACGTGGGAGTTAAGAAGTTAGGAATAGGCCACCATTTTTCCATACTGAGATATGTTCTTACCCGAGCGTAGACGAGTTGATGCATACCTGTCTGGTCGTTGTGCGTGCGCTCAGTCACGCAAATGTTGTTAGCATTTAGCCGCTCCCAGCAAAGGTATAGCTCCAAACTGGGATGAAGATAGAAGCGACCAAGCTGCTCCACGTTTCTCCTATTTAAATACAGTTATGTGAAATGTTACACGATCCAAGTCTAGTTACACAAAATTAAACATGTCGATTTTCTAAGCGGATAAAAAGGGGCACTATATTGTGAGGCGTAATAATATCTGGAGTACTTCGGCGTCCGCGCAGTAATATGGTCGTTTAAAGGTGCGCACAGACCAATGGCCGCTAGCT
Source organism: Neogobius melanostomus (assembly GCA_007210695.1). NCBI lineage: Eukaryota > Metazoa > Chordata > Actinopteri > Gobiiformes > Gobiidae > Neogobius > Neogobius melanostomus. The sequence continues at coordinate 796,503 of VHKM01000084.1, forward strand.
GCTCTGCTTTATGACCTCAACACTGGAGCCCGCCATTGCTGTAGTACCTCCATATCACCGCTAGGCCCCCATTGAAAAGCATTGGACTTTAGACACGTTAAAAACAACTTTAACGCCTGGTTTCTATTTTTTTAACACTTTCTATGGCTACATATTCCTCCTGAGATAACGCTGGGTTAGTCACAAAAAAAGAAACCAGGCTGGTTTTCGAAAGAGTTTAAAAAAAAAAATCTCCTAAACGGGGGCTGAACGGGGGTCGGACTGTTAGCATTGGAGCTGCACGAGCTACACGGGCCGAGTCTACAGTGAAGATCCCGCCCTTATGCCCTTTTTAGGAACATGCTTCGTCAGAGCTGGGGAGGAGGAGCCTGTAAATCCGCCACTAATTCCCCCTCGAACGTCGTCATTATGGTAAACGGGGAGGAGTGAGTATTGACGGTCTATTAATAATATGTCTATGGTACAGACCAAACGCCACCACACCACCAACTTCCATGTTAACCCTATGTAGACGTGCTTCGAAATGTAAGCAAAGCCGTCCGTGCGTATGAAGGGTAGCAAATGCGAGCGCATGAGGATAAACGCGCGTCAAAGCCAGGGAGAACAGCGCGGTACAGAGCAGGGATGCCCCGCCCACTGCTTCATGCACTCAAGTAATCACAATCTACACGTGCGTTCATTTACGCCTTGTTAACCAATCAGGGACTGGACAGGAGCCCCGTCACTCACATCTTCCACCTGTTCACTCAGCTCCACTCTGCTCTGCAGCGACATCACCGCACACTGTCTCCTCCTCAGTCCGCCCCGGTCATCTCCACCCCCCACGAGGAGCTCAAAGTGAGCATAAGGCAACACGTTTGAGAAATAAAAGTCCTAATGAAATAATAAACACGGTTACAGAGGAGATCGCGTTGAAGCAAAACACCTCTTTCGCGTGCGTTTTTTCTCCCCTCTTACGTGAGGGAGAGAGAGGGAGAGGAGGAAAAGTTACGTGAATGAAGCAACAGAAGCTTAATCGGGCCGTGTGATTGTTTTTTTGTGATAACAAACTCCATAGAGGGAAATGTCGATGTTATATTGTGTAAAATAGTGACATTTTCGTTCAAATAAAGTCAATTCAGAGGATATTTACTTTCTTAAAAAAAAAAAAAAGAGCATCAAAGAGCCATAAGTCCCATCACCTGCAGCATGGAGGACAAGTTGATCATCGTGGTTTGCGCTCAGCCTGAGTTGTATGACACGCCTCCTAATTATGACGCTTGCAAAACTTCACGCGCCAGCAAACAGGCGTTTCTCACGAGTGTGAAGCGGCAATGTTTGGCGTCCAACTAGAGGCGGATGGGGCGTGGACGCACGTTCGGTCTGAACGCACCTTAATTCTTTTAAAGGAACAGGCCACCGTTCTTCCATACTGTGATATGTTCTTACCTGAGCTGTTGATACGTACCTGTCTGGTCTTTGTGCCCGTGGAAGAGCGTGGTCGTTTCTAACTTCACCCCCGTTTGGAGCTATAGGAATATACTGGGAGAGGCCAAATGCTAACAACATCTTTGGCCTTTTTGCATGACTGAGCACACGCACAAAAAACAGTTTGTGCGCATCAGCTCGTCTAAGCTCAGGTAAGACATATCTCTGTATGGAAAAACAGTGGCCTGGACCTATCCACATGAAACAAAAACTGGCACAAAGTTCATCGTATTCTCTCGCAGCACGTATGAATTAAAGTCCAAATGACTGTTTCATAACAGCGTCCAAAAGTGGAGACAATATTCAAAATGATTAAAGGACGTTCAGCCATAAGATGAATGTGGTAGGTTTAACAGTTGGACATTTTCCTTATGGACATTTATTTCCAAAACTGTATCTCTCGCATTGAGCTGTATCGGCCGCTGCGCCAACTGAAACAATCTAGAGCGTCGTGAACTATAGCGTAGATCAGAAGCTCCATACAAATTCTAAATCACCGTGTTCATGGCAGACGTGGATGTAAGCACTGGCGTCTATTTCCGTTGAAGGCAATCCCGGATTTGATCAACGAACTCTTCCCGTGTCTGAAAGGAGCATATTGCGTGTTGCATATGTTGTGTATCCTTAATGAAGTAGGCGACATATTTTTCCAGAGGCGCTTTATAATTTGGCAAGGCAACCCTAAATCCGTCCGCAAATACATATTCATGCTTTTTATTTATCTTACCCGTGGCACGTCGAGCAGCTTGTACGGGATGAAGCGAGTATCTCACAGACATACACTGAAGATGGAGTAAATAAAATATGAGAAGGAGCTTAGCGGCAAAAGACACAGTGAATATGTAAAATAAATGTGCTGTCATTACTGTACATGGGTTTGCAAAATACGGAGTGGTTTAAAATCCGGTTTATGAAGATGTTATTGAAAACAGATTAAATTTAATTGGCACGGGTAGCGCAACAATTAGCGTTTTGGCTCACACCATACAAAATGAAATTAGTCTTTCTCCCTCTAGTGGCCAAAGTAATTCATCAATGTTATCAATTGCGTTAATACGGGCAAAATGTAGTGGCACAAATACACTGCCCGAAAGTGTCGTTAACCTGGATGTAAATCACTGCTCGGATCTGGGGTCGCTGCAGTTGGTCAGGTCTAGGTAAAGCAACTCTATGAGCCCAAAGAATGAGATCAGCTGACGACCTGAACATCCTGAATTATGAGGTTATTCCATCGATGGATTCCTTCTTCCCTGATGACACGGGCATATTCCAAGATGGCGCCAGGATTCATGGGGCTCACACTGTGAAAGAGTGGTTCAGGAAGCAGGAGATGGATCAGCCGCCACGGAGTCCAGATCTTCACCCTATTGAGAATCTTTGGGAGAAGGCTTTGCGCAGTGGTCACACTCTCCATCATCAATACCTACCTCACTGGCCTGGAGACTAGTTGGAGACTAGCTGAAGAGTCGAGTTGCCCCTGGTCACGGAGACGTCTCCGATACGTCTGTTGGGAGGACTCACCAGTAGTCTCTGTAAAAACGAACAGGTTCGATTTCAGCGGTCTCTCCGGTAGGTCTGCGCGGTCTCAAGCAGCTTTGGCAACGTTGTAAACACTATTTGTTTGACCTCTCAGATACAAAGGAGATCTCGAAAGAGACTCCATACATCTCTTTGGGATCTACAGACATTGCCAGGACGTCACAGAAACGTCTCATAGGTTCAGAACAAATAGTATTTGTGACACAACAGCTTGAGACAGCATGGAGACCTGAAAAAGTCTCCATGAAAGTTTGCTGAAATCGAACTTGTCCATTTTCACTGAGACCCGAAGACTCGCCTCATCTCCAGGGGACGTCTCGGAGACATCTCTGTAACCAGCAGCAACTCTAGTGTCCAGGCCGGTGAGACAAGGCCTTTAGGGAGAGAAACGAACTTTACTGTCAGTGCAAAGCTAACAACAAGTAGCCTACAGTGGTTCATGATCTATTAAAATGCTTTGTGTCAACAAACTGGGTTCTTCAACTGTAAAAGAATCTGGTGCAGAGACTCGGAGGGCTTTGAGAGAATGTCACAAGAGGCTACGGACATGTTGCCAGCGTGCACCATCCTCTCCATCTCCTTTGGCCGAGCAATGAAGGTCTCTGGTGCCCTCTGCCTGGGATGAAAGAAGCACTGATCAGCAGAAACTCGAGTCAAGCTGAGCCTTTCTGTCTGGTGGGATTTTCCGCGGATGCTAATGTGCACAGTTCACCCTCCGCCGTTTAACTATTGCGTGCACCAGCGCTCGGTTCTTGTGACGGATGAATGCAGCATAGTCCTAAAAAGGAAAAAATAAATAAAAAAAGTAGAGTGTCTTTACAACACGAGGTAAACATCCACTTTTTGGTTTCGGTTTCCAAAGCACATTATAGAGTGTTAGTAGCCGCAGTAGCTTCTGAGGAAAAAAAAAGCTGAATTTTAATGTTAAAAACGGCGCATCTTTCCCATGTGCAGAAAAGTACGTTTACAGCTCACCTGCCTCTGTCGGAGCAGCACACTTGGCTGAAGAGGGAGGGCAGGGCGGAGATGAACAGATCAGATGCAGAGAAAGCATCAAGAGGGGAGAGGGCCTTATTAAAGCACTGACTTGGCCATTTGTCAATACCACACAGATTAGAGCAGTGTTTCTCAACTGGTGGGGAGGAAACCAAAAGAGTGGGCACAGAACCCTTTTCAGTGGATTGCGAACCTTTCCCAGAAATTATTTGTCTACTGAAAAAGGTATAGAAACATTACCTAAGTCCGTTATTTCATAGATTTTTTTTTAAATATCATTTCAGCTTTTGTCAATATTCTGTAAGAAAAATACTGTATTTTACATTAGGTATGATAAATTCAATTCTGTTATGAAAAGAAAACGACTGGATTAGAGTAGTGGTTCCCCTTGGGTGGATGGACTAAGTAGATACAATGATTTTAAGACTATTTTTTTCTGACTTTGAAATGGATGTATTTTTGATTGAACACAGCTTGTTTTAGTGAAATTAAGACAAAATATAGTCTCCAAACTAGCATATTAGTCCAGATTTTAAATGGTTTTGCAGCTTAAAATGTTCACTCTTTGTGTAATAAAACCGCATTTTGTAATAAAGTGCCAGATTTTGTAATAACTTTCAAATTTTGCTTTAACTTATGTGATAAAATGTGCGATAACACTTTGATGACTGCACATTATTAAAGCATTTGTATACACTTACTTGATCATTCTAACATCTACAAAGCTTTGTTACTTGCTACTTCATTTGTTACTCATTTATAAGAAGTTAAATTGTGATTACCTTTATTGTTTAGTCAAAGAACACATTTAGACTCAATTATACAACATGCCCAAACCGTTTTCCTAAACTGAGCCAATTCTGACCAGTCCCTGACCTTAACCAGACTCATGGATGGAGCACATTGTCACTGTACTCTCTGTTTAGATGCTTATACATGCCAACAATGGTTGGTAAACTGTGTAAATACTTATAAGAATGAATTAAGTATTAAACAATGTGTTACTAACTGTTTGATTACAAAATGGGGTTTTATTACACAAAGTAAACATTGTATTACATTTTTAACAGTTATTACATAATGTGGTGTTATTACAAAATGCTGCTTAACAGGGTCCCGAGTTGTTGTTGAGTGATTTTTGGGGTTGCAGCCTGAAAAGTTTGGGAACTCCTGGATTAGAGAACCGTTAATGCGGGAGCTTATTGGAAGACGAGACATGGCATCTGTGCCATTATGCTGACTCTAGGTTTCGGTAAACATCCCCATAGCTGGAGGTTCTGAGTCAACTGACTGAAATGAAGTGACTTACAGAAACCCTCCCAGGCGCCGGGACACAAACCCCACATAGGAAGGCTTCCGAAGCAAAATCTGGGACCTTCGTGCTGTAAGGCGAGAGCCACACAAGCCTTAAAGGGGGGGTATTATGTAAAATCGACTTTTTCAAGCTTTATATCATGTTATTATGTCATTCCCTCATTAAACACATGCCTGGAGTGTTGCATTGGCTCATTCACATATTTTTGAGTAATCAGTAAAAACTTAGACGGCAGCCATTTTAGGTGTAGCTATGCCTCAGTCCTCCTAGGAACGCCCCCACCTCCTGAAGACGCCTCTGGACCTTTTGTCACCAGCCAAGCCACCAACCACTGCTCCTCAGCTCAGCAGAGCCCCCTCCCCGCACAGTAGTGTTGTTTAGATGCCACAGCAGTGTGCTGAAGGGGCGTGTCGGAAAGCTTCTTAAAGAGACAGAGGCCTATTTCAAGACGTTCAGTACAGCCATTTTGAGAGAGCAATTTTATTCAAGGCAGTTATTTTAATTTACTGCATATACAGAGCAACAGAAGGTTACGTCATCATTGTAGTATGCTATAGACTGGTGCTATGTGATTGAAAAAAGCATAATACCCCCTCTTTAAAATATTTCATAACATGGACTATCTGCGTTGCATAGTGGCTGTTTGCCTGTGGACTCTGAGACCAGAGCACAGGCCTCTCATTGGGGAACAGAAACCACCTACAGGATGTTACGCTCTCGCTGGGAAAGTTTACACCAAGCGATTCATGAGCAGAAATTGTCCGTCCAACCTCTGCTGCTGAAATAAGATGTCCCAGCGCGGTGGCTAGACACTGCATTAGAGAAGCTGAACTCTGAGGTTTCAAATGTGTTTAGGGTTGTTGATGTGGGGAACACGTAACTTAATCCTTTCTGCTTTCCACAGGGACCAGACGCGAGTAAAGCAGCCAAAATATTCAGTTAGAGGAACACTACTATACAACAAAAAAGTGAAATGGACCACATTTGAATGTAAATATTAACCTATTATTTGTTTTGACATTTCTTATTGCTGCTCTTTTGTTGCATTTTTATCGTAATTTTTGTTGCTATTTTGACACTTTTTTCATCATCAACACCTCTGTTCACTTGGAGCGCCATGAGGCACAACCAGCAAAACCAGCAGAGCAAGGAGACGCGGCGTCAAGTTGGGGAACAACTTCAGCAATAAAACGCTATCCAGATTTGAAGCTCTCAAACTCAGCATCAAAACCATGTGGAAACTGAAGCCTCTGCTGGAAAAGTGTCTCGGCGACACAGAGACTCCGCCTCCTTCCTGACCAACCCCACGCCACTGTTGCGCCAATGGCACAACACGAACTGGCATACTGGCCCAGGCTGATTCAAAGTGTGGCCTTTTATAGGCGGGGCTGCAGCAGGTGGTTAATTGGGGCCAGGTGTTCGGAATCCGCACCAACCAGAACAGAGCTGGAAACCAGTCCTCCAATCGCAGGCCAGAGCTCTCACAGCCAGGTTAAAATGGAGGAAAAGGGGAAATTAGCTACACAAACAAAACTTAGGCTGCGTCTGAAACCATAAAATTATAGCCTCTATGTCCTAATCCTGTCCTTCTGTGGACCCACCACCTGCAGGAGGAGCCATAGGGGCTGGTGCAGTGTGATTTGGGCAGCTCTAACAGCTGCCCCCACGACCCGGCATCGGACAAGTGGAAGAAAATGGATGGATGGATGTCCTAATCCTAGCTCCTGAGGCTAAACCTTTCATGGGTGTCGAGTCGGCCGCCGCCCTGAGTGGGCTTTGGTCATGGCGTCATGGAAATATAAGAAAATAAATGGAGGCAGTTTGTGCTTTTGCTTTCATTTAGAGGAAACTTAAAGCCACATGGCTAATTGCGCAGAGAAGGAGCACACCTGTGTTCATGCGGCATCTTTCTCTGACGATGAACCAAAGGACAGGATTTGGTGGAATATTTGACCAGAGCTGCAGGTGTGGAAGGTAAATCTGAAACAGCTTTTTATCATCGTCTGTTTTCTGTGTGGCTTCATATCGTTATTGTGGTTCATGTTTGATTCATTAAAGTCAGTGTTTTTGTAGTCCAATACTATATGGATGAAACAGATGTTGGTGATGTCACTTCCCCTGTGTTTTCCGCCCTGGGTGAGGACGGTTGAATTGGGCAAATGATGCTGAAGCTCTAGTTCACTAATTGCATAGAGATCTAACAGTTGACCCCATGAAAGGTTAAGGATCAGGAGCTAGGATCAGGACATAGAGGCATTATTTAAGGAATTCGAATGGACTCCTCAGGCCTAATTTAAAAGCCAAGAACTTCTAGTTAAAAAAACAGAAAGTATATTACGCAATATGGGGCCCTTCTGTGTGGAGTCAGCACATTCTCCTCGTGTCTGCGTAGGTTTCCTCAGGTGTCCCCTGCTGCTAAAACATGTACAATAGGTGAATCCTCCAGCCAGGTGTTTCTGACCATCAGCCTGGCAGTGGGCGCAGCACTGCCGTCAACCACTGCTCCTTACGGGTCGCCCAGCGGCATCGAAGGATGGGTCAAATTGAGGCCTAGTCCACACGTAGCAGTAGCCTGGCTAACGCCAGACTGCTGTGTGCGCTCAAATCTTTTCGAACTTCACAACAGCCTGGGGACCATGGCCGACATTTTTCCATGGATTTGGGCACCAATCACAGAACGAGGAGGGACGGTAAGACGATGACGCGCTATTTGACATAAAGCTTGTAGTTTGTTTAGGGATAAAAAAAATAAAAAAATATTTACGGATCCAACATGACAGCAGCAGACGCGATGCCATCTTTCGATCAAGCTTTAGAACATGTTCTAAATAGTTTAGCTCAAAAGTTTACAGCAGGTACGTCATACGTCATCTGATACCATGATACGATTGGCTATGGCTACGTGCAGACGCATGAGAGACACATTCGTAGCGCCCAATAAACGGCTATGGACAATCGTAAACCACACCTCTCCTACGAGAAAATGAATTGGTGGTCCCCAGACTAAATATCACTTGTGATTTTAGTCTGGCGTTAGCCAGACTAACGTAGCAGGGCATTTATTATTATTCTCCACTGGCTTTCGTGCTTTTTCCTGCCTCTGCGAGTGTCTTGTCTGACTTTTATTTTTCCTCTTGGACCACCTGCTCGCTGTCCTCCCGAACCGCTAAACTACGGAATTGATTAACTGGAATCTCAGCGCAATTGATACGTTTTTTTCACAAAGTGAGGCCACGGAGGAGGTCGTCCTCCCTGACCGGATTGTCACAGCTCGGTTTGCGATGGATGTTGTTTGCCTAGCGGTCCTGTCAGTTGGAGACATCAAAGATATTTACTTAGTTAGACTCTTGATAACAGGGCACTGCTTATTGGATGGACTGCCCTGGATTATCAGAAATTTGGAATGACAGCAGTTTGCAATCGGACCACGCTGCTGTTCGTTAAAATTAACAAGCACTTTGGAGCAGGGAGTGACCGAGTGATGGAATTACACCGGAAAGTAACGCACAACGATGGACTGTTATGTACGACCTGGCAGCTCGATGTGGAGACGGACAATAGTTGGAATATATTTTGGGAGGAAAAGGGTTGAACTGTGAAGGAACTTCCTGCTCTGGAGAACTGAAGTAAAGCTGAGACCAAGAAAAAAGCTAATTCATTATAAATGTATGAACTGTTGCTGGAATAATTCTCTTCCTCCTGAGAGGAGGTTTGAAGCAGCTGGACCTTTATCTCTCCTACGCTGTCAACACTTCCCTTCAAGGCCAAGCCACGGAGCTAAACCTGATAAAGACTGAGCTCTCTGGGTCATATTTTGCATAACACTGACTTTCAGACTGTAAATAACCGCACACACATAGCCCCTCCCTGCCCACGCCCCCGTCGTTCTGCGTCTGCCTCAACACGTTTCTTCAGCCCCGCCTCCTGGTCAATGGCCAGTCATCGTGTATTTCCCATGTCTTGATGTTTCTGTATATTTGCTTTGCCTTAACTTAACCTGATTGTAATTTCGCATATCTTCTTTTGTAAGGCGCATTGAGTTGCCTTGTGTACGAAATGCACGGTATAAATAAAGTTTCCTTGCCTTATATTTATGAATCCGCCCCAATAAAGTGCACCTTAACCTTAACTGATCTGTGTGAATCAAACACATCACATTTGCCGTCCCTAACCCTACACCCTTGATCGGGGGGACGGTAAGTAACAGGTTGACTTTGGCAGCCTGAGTAAAAACAGTATTCTAAAAGTAATAGTGCCACTAACCTACTTACGAAGTACATTCCCTTGAAAAAGTTACGTAAATGTAACTGATTACCACCCACCTCTGAGTGAAGCATACTGAAATATATCAAACCCTGCCTTCTGTTCGCCCACCGCAGAAAACAATTACCCCAGGGATAATAAAAAAAATATCTCTGCTTTTGCCGCCGCTCATATATACTATATTTACCAGAAGGCATGAGCCAAATTGCAAACAGCGGCGAGAAAAAGCAAAACAACAGAATGCCTCTAATGAATTCACAACTTTACCCAGAGCTCACAGTCTGATGAGGCCCGGAGAATCGCCCGCTAATGTGTTTGCAGAAAAATATAGGAGCGAACGGCTTCATCTGGCAACGCGCGGTTACATAATGGAGCGACTTTGTGAAACCAATCGCCAAACTCCAGATGAATTAGTGCGGAGCCGCGCGTGCTCTCTGAACCGTGCTGCGCGTTTTTATTATTTATAGCCAGGCCTGATTTGTGCTCGAGTGTTGGAAACTAATAGGAAGCCGTGCTCAAATATTTCTCAGAACTTGTAAAATACAGTCGTAACATGCAGCAGTGGTGGGCAGTAATTTGAGCGTGCTAACTGATAATACTAATGGAGCTGTAATTTTCTCCATTCAGGAGTTTGAAATTGGACATGACCTGCATAATTAAGGATTAAAACCATTCTTTTGAACACAGCAGAATGGATGTTTTATGATTTTGAAAGTTGAAACGATTCAGGCAGCAGTCGCTTTACGTAATGTCAGGCTAGATAATCCTGGAAATACAGACGGGAGCGCTCCAGCAGTGGAAGAGGAAACAACCAAAGTGAACAGGATAACTTATAATGCTTTTTGCAGGTACTTTGGTTATAATCAGAGGTGGGTAGAGTAGCTGAAACATTTATTCAAGTAAGAGTATTTTACGCGAGTACAAGTAAAAAGTACTGACCCAAATCAATAAAAAAAAGCCTGATTTATGTTTCAGTTGTGACATTAATTATCCATCCATCCATTTCCTCTGCTTTATCCGGGGCCGGGTCGCAGAGTCAACAGTCTCAGCAGAGATGCCCAGACTTCCCGAGCCAAGCACACCTCCTCCAGCTGTTCTGGCCAGCTCGGAGATATAGTCCCTCCAGCGTGTCAGGGTCCGAGGCGACCATGAGGCCTCCGAGACGGATGTCCTAGCCACCTCAGCTGGCTCCTTTCGACGTGAAGGAGCAGCGACTCTACCCCGAGCTCCTCCCGGGTAACTGAGCTCCTCACCCGATCTCGAAGGGTGCGCCCAGCCACCCTGTGAAGGAAACTCATTTCGGCCGCTTGTATTCGCGATCTTGTCCTTTCGGTCATTACCCAGATCTCATGACCATAGGTGAGGGTGGGAACGTAGATCGATCGGTAAATCGAGAGCTTTGCCTCAGACTCAGCTCCCTCTTCACCACAACAGTCCGATACAGCGACGCATCACTGCTGACGCCGCACCGATCCGTCTATCGATCTCACACTCCATCCGTCCCTCACTCGTGAACACGACCCCGAGATACTTGAACTCCTTCATTTGAGACAATGAATTATTACATTCAAACAAAAATAAGGTGAAAATCCTATTATTTCCATAGAAAATACAATAAAAATGTGTTAAATAATATACATATTTTTGAAGAATAATGGGCACGAACACACAAACTACATATATTTAATGTTGACGTGAAGCTTTTGTAACTTTTACATTTATTCACAGTGGCACAAGCAACTACAGTATATATATATTTTTTTTTACTCAAGAAGAAGTAAAAAGTACTGAATGATATAACTACTCTAATAAGTACAGTTTCTTCAAAAAGTTACTCAAGTATATGTACTTGACTAAATGTAACGTACTACCAGCATCTGGTCTACCAGCGTACTACCAGCGTCTGGTTATCATCTCAAACACTTCTTTATCACTGTCTTACACTTTGTGCATTGGAAAATCCAATATTTATCTAAAACAGCTGAAACAAAAATTCACCCCCGCCTTCGCTGCCGAGAGAGGAAAAAAAAGATGCACGAGTGGCTCCAAACACAAATCCAGGTCTGCTTTTGATGACAACAACATTGCAACATGGTATAAACCGCTAAAAAGTTGATTTTGCAGAATAATGAGCCTGTCAAAATTTGAAGTTCAATATCTTGAGACTGAAACATATTGTTATAAACGATATTATTAAGAACCACTTGCTTCCATTGTTTATCTGCCATTTATTGAACGATAAGTCGATATCGTAATTATCGTGAGACCTAATACCTCCCGCCCTTTTATGAGGCAAAACACTACAGGTATTTTTTTGATGAGGTAACAGTGTTAGTGTCGTTAAAAGCTCACAATGTCTCTGTTGTGCTACTTCGGACGTCTTAGCCTTGTTACATTGTGTGTTCCAACTCAGAAGTCACAGTATAGATGGGTCTGTGCTTTTTCACCCACCTTGAACCGGGGGCACAGACAGGAGCGGCAGACATTTGTTAACGCAAATGGGACCCAATAACTTTAGCCCAAGCCAAGAACAGAGAGCATTTTAATGAGTGAAACTGTCTTACTTTCTGAAGATAAAGCAAAATGTTTTTATCTCGATACAAACATAACTTTGAATAATGTTATGTGTCTTTAACAGTCGCTGTAGCAGATGGTGCTAGGCCGACATCTGGCGCTGTGTTAAAGGACAAAGATTTTAAAGCAAAAAGTAAATGCATTGGTACCTACTGTCAAACATGCAAACTGTAGCCTGGAAAAATCCAGACTCACTCTGGTCACCGTTGCGTCAAATCCATTTCCCACAGCGGTACATACGCAAGCAAACAGGAAGCGGAGTAAACCAATCAGTGAAGAGCGGGCGTCTGCCATTGATGCGGTGTTATTAGCGGTTTGCGTTAATATTTGCGCAGGATTATGAATCACGAAACTCAACTACTGTCGATGTGTTTTTGGTCATTTACCGCCGATTGGAGACACGCTTTCTCTCTTTCGTGCGTCGTTCGTAGATTGTTATTGAGGGGACTTCCGCGTCCCGTGAGTGACGCTGCTCGCTAACAACACGTCACGGCAAATAAACGAATCTGGTTGCACGGGAACGGATTGATTTTGCGGAAGCCGTGAACGAGGGCGGGGTGACCAGACTGATTCCCCGCTGGATAAAAAAATACAGAGGGGAATCATTCTGGTCTCACCAGGCTAGCTAAACTGCACAACTCCTTTCAGACTCAATGCAAATGTGTTATTTTTATACAACAGGCTGAAACATGTGAGAATGGGCTATATGTACGCGAGCGACACGTGACTTCTGAGTGGATCCTCAGGAGGTGCTGCTCTTCCTATTCACTGGAGGATAATTCTATGTTCATTCTGTGTGATCATGGCCTGGACCTCTATACCTTTACAGAAATGTTCACTTTTCTAAGGCCGATGCAGATTTTTGGGGATTTTTATTGGCCGATGCCGATATGCTCGGCCGATATTTTTGGCAGATTTTTACAAATGTCTGGTCTGTAATCATATAAAAAACATAAATACTTAAGACGATTCAATCATAGTTTCTGTCCCAGCTTTGATTAGTTGCCGTTAGCAATAGCATACTGTTGCTAGCCACAACATTTTGTGCGACGATCAAAAATACAATTACGCAGGTTAAAACTAACTCAGTGATTTGATTCTCCCTGTTCTTGTGCTTCAAAATGACACGTAGCATGTCCATATTGACTGAGGTTTAGTGAAACCATTTAACAAACTCTGTTCCCCTGAGGCCGAGGGAAGTCCGGTCCAGAGATATCGGCTTTTATCAGCGCTAGATCGGCCGGTCGACCTCTAGCCATGAGGGCAGTTTGGACTATACAAGTGCAAAATACACTGGTTTACACTAAAATGACAAGACATTAAGCGGGAACAGCAGACAATAAACTAAAAACGTCAGCATATTGGTTTTAATTCCTCTTTAGGCTTTAAGGACAAACTACACATACTCTCTCTTTCCCACTGTGAGTTAAACACTGTCCGTCCCAACTGCAGTAAAGTGTCCTGCCTAAGGACACTTCACTTAAGAGTATGGACGTGATTTACTACAACATCAAAGGGCGGTATGAAACTGAGTGCTTAATCAACCCACAGAACAGCTTGAACTGTCACTTTGCAAATGCAAATCGAGGCCACTGTTGATCGCACTTCTAATATTTGACATTGACGAGCATAATTTACGGCCTTTTATAAGATGTGAGTAATGCATCTGCAGGGACTGATGAAATACTAAGTGTTTTCGGCGGTCGTTGAAGGAGAGCAATTTTGAAATATCACTGTGATTCAAGAAATGTTTGGATTCAAATTGGTTTATGGTCACTTCATAACACCACTTCAGTGTAATATTGCTTGCAGTTTTCTCCATGCACTCTTCCTCTTTTCATAAGACGTATGGCCCCACAATCACTCCACAGTTTCACATACTACACATACCTTTTCTGAAGTTGGAATTCCTCACTTCCAAATTACAGTGGGAGGAAAATGTATGTGAACGCTTTGGAATTTCTCACATTTCTGCCTAAATTGGTCATAACATGTGGTCTGATCTTCGTCAAAATCATAAGAATGAGTAAACAGTGCCAAACATTTCCATTTTATCATATTTTTATTGGCCATAACATGTAAACATTCACAGGACAGGGAGGAAAAAGTAAGTGAACCCAGGAATCTCGCTGAACTGCAACAGTTTGTAAAGAGGAATGGTCCAAGATTCATTAACAAGTCGAGAGAGAATCCACGATGGCAGGTCAGTCTCCTCCTAAAGAGCATGTTCCAAAAAAGAACATGCTCCTTGGGCGGTCGTAGCAAGAACAAGCCTCCACATTGCTCCTGGCCTGTCAAGCTAAAACCTTTAAAATGCATACAACAAAAAACGGAGTGGTTTAGATTGTGATCCTCTCCTCTGAGTCGTCACTGGAGGAAACTGTTATTTTGGAAACAATAAAAGTCTCTGGAGCCAGGTTTTTAAATAAAGTCCCCATAGGATTCCGTTATACAGCGAACCTTGAGGACCAAAGAGAAGAGCATTCCTCACTCACTTCCACTCGCGCAGCTTTGAGTAACTATCGAATCTTCCCCAGAGGCTGTTCTTAGCACTTTCCATGCTTTCCTCACCTCTCCATCGACCGCTAGGCTTAATCCTCTCATCGCAGGGTTAACCTCTTACCCTCCGCCTTAACCGAGCGCATTGTCTCCCGTTCAGCATCACCCAAATCTAAAGGTTACAGCCTATAGTCCGCCATTGCTGTATTTCCTCCATTTAGCCGCTAGTCCTCCATTGGAACGCATTGCACTTTAGACACATTAAAAACACTTTAAAGCCTGGTTTCTAATTTCCGTAAACTTTCTACAGCTCGATATTCCTCATGTGATAACACCGATTATTTACAATTAATGAAACCAGGCTGGTTTTCGTAGGGTACATTTGAGAAATTCTTGCATAATTAATGAGGGCTGGACTTTAATCGACAAGCCGTTAGCATGCGCGCTAATGGCGCGGCTACGACCGAACTCCACTCCACGTCTACAGCGATGATCCCGCTCTTTTGCCCTTTTTAGGAACATGCTCTGTCACAGCTGGGGAGGAGGAGTCTGTAAATCCGCCATGATTTCCCCCTGAACATGCTGAGGAGTGAGGGATGACGGTCTATTAATAATATGTCTGAGTGTAACGCCTCATTTGAAAGCTAAGACCTACAAAACCGATCTAAGCTTTTTCCTCACCTGTCGTCACTTTATTCGTCATATTTTTGCAGCTTTTTTGTCGCCTATTGTTGCGTATTGTCGTTCTTTGATGCTATTTTTTTTGCTGTGTTTCATCCTCATTTTTGTCGCTATTTTGATGCTTTTTCAAGAAGCTTTTCTTTTTGGCTCAAGTCAAACTGGAGAAAATGTGCTCGGTTCAGGCGGGGGGTAAGAGGTTAAAACAATCACCAAAGCTTCACTATGGCCACACGAGCCGCATACACCTTTTTTCTCTCTTTATTGAAAAAGCATCGTCAGCCAACAAACGGTGATCAAGATGTGTTTGACATTGATTTCAAATACCGGCAAAAAGCATAATACCCGCTCTTAAAGCTTTTTGTAATCTAATTCCATACTGTCATTCATCGCAAAAGATTCATCCTCCTACATGCTCTCGCTCGTGGTCCAATCTTAAATACTTTATCATTTGCACAACACGGCCTCAAAAATCCATCTTCGTTTTCAGTCGAGTGCGGTGAAAGATGAAGCTCCAAACATTGAATCGATATGGAATGAGTCACATTAAGGTTGCGTCTATTATTCCGCCTCGCGCTCGGTAAAAGCTGACACATTGAGCCGCGTGGAGGAGGCGTCCTTGACACCTGTCCTGCACCCAAACACCGCATTGAGCTCTGCACACTGTCAAAACTGTTATTGAGAGAGAAGCGCGAGTGCGTCGTGCAAAGTCCTTGTCCGGAAAGCAAATGAGGACAGATCGAAAAGAAAAGGGAGAAAAAATTGTTTGTCCAACAGCGCTGATGGCCATGAACACACCAGATCTTCTGCGAAATGTTCAAGAATCATTTAGAGACTTATTCTCTTTGTGAACATGTTGGACAGTTTGCAAACAATTTTCAGAGTACACTGTTTCTCAAACTCTTGTGAGACTCAGACTTAAGCCCGACTCGCACGGATTAGAATGACCTGGGGACGTCGGTAAAACTGATATTAACTGACTTGAGGCGGCCAAGCGTTCATCACTTTTTGATCCTTCGATGTTGCCAGCGCTAACTAGCTTTGTTTATGAGCTTTACTTCACCGAGAAAAGACATTTTCTTACTGCAGGTGCAAGTTACAACGAACATCAGTGTCAAGTCTGTGAGATTTTGCTTTTCATCACAGTTGTCACAGTTTTACATTCAATCCTAATGTTTTTGGGTTTTTTCACTCAGAGCCTCCTTAGGCTAAAAATAATTTCAAGTTCTTTCCCGTTGTTTGTCATACTCTGTCTCACATGTTTCTTGTCTATGTTCAGCTGTCTCTGTACATGTCCCTTATATAGTCTGTTTTTTTCATGTGTTCTGTAACATCCACCTGCCAGGGGGTCAGCAGATGGAAATTAGCCCAAGGCTATAATCTGGCATATTACATTTGTTAAATGTTCATGAATATGCATTGTTCCTCCTTTATCTCTCAAATAAATAAATGTTTGTGTCGAAGTAATGCCTTGAACGCACAATATTATCACTATATCTTAAATGTGGACATAAATATATTGTTTAAATACATTTTGAATTGATGTTGCTCTTATTTTGACTTCATTGTGCTGGTTACAAACTTTCTAAAATCTGACATATTGATTTGCACCATTTTTTTTACCTCCCAAATTACCGACATGGCAGATTCGCACAAGAATAGAAACTCTGCAGACGTCAGTAATATTTACTTTTTACCTGAGGTTCCAGGGTAAATCTAATCCCGTGTGAGTCGGGCTGTAGAATAACTGTATTGGTCCTGCTCTTGCTGCAGTAACACTATAGTATTGTAATCAAAACTGTCTGACAAACCAAGTAAACACCAAAAGTGTCAGGTCCCAAATTACAGATGTATGTGCACTAGTTTCCAATCTTTTTACCGCATTTGCTACATTCTCGGGACAGAAACGGCAGAGAGTTGACCCTGGACTGGGCCAACGCGAGACTTCAACCCAAATACAGTTTTTCTCAATCATTTTGACACGTTTTTGAAAACCTGGTCCTAGTCTCTCTTTTATTCAAACATTTATCTCAACATGTCACTCAGTTGTCACATTATTTAGCACATTTTTCATTGCTTCACATCACTTTCAGACTCTTTTCACAGAACAACTCACACAGACATGCACTTTCAGTGAATTCACAGTGTTTGGTCAATACTATTGGACATGTTCACACGTGCAAAATGACACTTTCAATATAGTAACTCTAGTAGCTCGCAGCAGCTAATGACAGTGACAGTGATTTGTGTTTAATAGTTTTCACTTTAAGTCATCTTTTCTCATGGCTATAGAAAACAAGCCAGACTTTTCTTTACTGTCAACACTAGTAACAGTAGGTACTTTGATGCAACACATACAGTATACTACTGTAGTACAGTGCACAATGTGCCTTTGTGTACCAATAGAGATCTGCACAGCGGTTAGCACTTGTGCTTCACAGAATGTTCTGGGTTTGATCCCCGGGCATGATGGGTCCTTTCTGTGGAGTTCTCCCCATTTATTTATTTATTAGTTTATTTGACAGGGACAGTACACATTAATGAACATTTCTGTAAATGTGTCAGTATTCGCTGCAAAGCTAGTTTTCAACTGTTGTCCCTGGGCAAGGTGTATAATGCCAACAACAATTATAAACATAAAACAATTTAAAAGTTGAGGCTACATACTTACATAACAAATGTTGATACAATTCATACATTAATAACATCTGAATGTTCGTTCTGTGACTTGCATTTTGGTGCAAGGGCAGGTCATACAGTTCATTATACATTATAAGGATAAATATGTACAATTATTATTTACAAAGCAACACCTGTGCAGAGGATCCTGACACTCGGCTCAGTCCTGCACCAGGAGATCTGTATACAGTAGGGTCTAATGAGCACATCGTTGATTGGATTTCAACCGTTTTTTAATTGACTCCTAAATGTGTTAAACGTGGGGCGTTCTCCCATAGCTGTGTAGGATACAATAGTCCAGGATGAATGATATGAGTGAGTGAATGAATGGTGGTGGTTGGAGGGTCCGTTAGCGCAGATGTGTGGTCAGTCTGCCACAAAGGTTACCACAGTAAAATAATGTCACAAATACAGTCCTTTCTTCCTTTACATATTGCATGTACTTCCAAGGCTTCCAAGAACAGCTGATTAGTGACACTTCACTGCATGTTTGCAGGTTACACTTCAGAGATTACGACTGAAACATGTAAAGGTGAAATAATTCAACATCTCTAATCCTAGTGTCTATCTAAATGAACCTTGAAGTTATACTAGTAATAAGTAGACACTAAGAACGGTACTAAGCTTATTGAATGTTGTGTTACATCCTTCTATCTAAGCCAGTTCCATTATAGGCCTAGAGTTAGGTTTTGGAGGTCACCTTTCCGTTCCTTCACATGTGTAAAATTCAAATCCTCACTGAACTAAACCACTGCAGTCACTCAGAGCAGGACTCAGAGTTCTGTCTCTTGTGCTGAATGAATGAATGAGGATAAGAAGCACACCGTTTGGGTCCTCGGATGAAGATGAAACCTAAATAAAATGTGTTTACCATGTAATGTAAGCTGATGGAATAGTTTTAGTGTTTTGCTGTTTATATCTGCTCTGTGTGTGCAGGTTTTGACAATAAAGTCCTCATTTTTCTACGACAAAGTGTGCTTTGATTCTTTAGAGAGAAGTGCTTTGTGAATCTGATCCTAATAATGGAAATAGTACGCAGTGTTTGGAGTAACGTGTGCGTCAGGAACAGCGTCCCATCAAACAAGAAATACTGTATCACTAAATGTTGAGTTTTACAGAAACATCTCGAGTAACTAGTCGTCCCTCGTCGACAAAAAACTCAGACTTTGTTTACGACACTTGGCTTGCAGATATTCTGAACCAAACAAATGACTAACAATGTTCCTGGTAAATTCTGGAATCATTGTGTGCAGCTGTCAGACTCTGCAGGGGCCCATTGTCAAAATAATTGTCAACCCGGGAGCCGACTACAGCCGGGCCCGAGCCGCTCAAGTCACATTACTCTGATTTATTAATGCAGATTCTGTCAGTTAGATGGGGGCAATTTCAGATCTTGAATATACAGATATTTCAGTGACTCAGTATTTTGTTTATGCAGCAACATAACATTGTGACGGGATTTGATGAATACTCTTATTTAAAGACTTTTGGGGACTATATTGGCCAGAAAACGGGACAACTGGTACAGAGACCGAGTAAAAGCGGAACAAGTCAATGGTTTTGGAGAAATATATTGGGACGTTGGAGAAAGGACTCAAAACATGGACTGTCCCGGAAAGAGTGGGACATCTGGTCACACTACCCACGCTAGATATATAACGTGCTAAATGATGTTATCCTGAAGGCTGCGACCAAAAGTAACGTTCTGGTGCAGTGGTTTTGCTCAAATTTTATCAGTAGCTCCATTTCTCCACTGTCTCCTGCCATCTTCATCTCGTATCCAAACTCGGAGCTCTCTGGTCATCTCCGGGTTTACAAGTTATAATTACCACTTTGAGCGGCATTCCAAGCCATTTTTCCAAGTGGGAGACGTGCTGGGTAATCGTGGGAGTCGGGATGTTTCCTGGTGGGCCACGGTACTTTTGGGCCGCCAGAAAAAAATAAACAATAATTATTCATTAATAATGGACGCTCACAGTTGTACTAGTACAGGCCCAAAGGCTTTAAAGGGATACTTCGGGATTTTTGACATAGGACCTCATTTCCTAGTTATCCAGAGTGTTGTTGATGTCTGGAGATATTTTTTCTTAAATTCATGCAGTTCTTATATTTGAAGAGTCTAGTGGCGCTAGGCTAGGGCAAGGCTAAAGCATTTCTATGGTATCAGTTAGCCTGCATTAAAAACAGTCTGACCCACTCCACAGTGCACCTGAGGTAAATCACTTATAACACCAGACTAACCATATAAATGTCTGTGTTAATAGAATAATGTTTGAAATATAACTGACCTTGTATCACATGAATTACCGCATTTTGAGGGACTATTTTCTCGCAGATCACTCCGCCGCTGCGTTAGCTTACAGCCACGAAGCTGATGCTGCTCAAATATAAGTTATTTTAAATGATTCTATTAACACAGACATTTATATGGTTAGTCTGGTGTTATAAGTGATTTACCTCAGGTGCACTGTGGAGTTGGTCAGACTGTTTTTAATGCAGGCTAACTGATACCATAGAAATGCTTTAGCCTTGCCCTAGCCTAGCGCCACTAGACTCTTCAAATATAAGAACTGCATGAATTTAAGAAAAAAATATCTCCAGACATCAACAACACTCTGGATAACTAGGATATGAGGCCATATGTCAAAAATCCCGAAATATCCCTTTAACTGCGGCAGGAGCCTGGGCTGCTGTTTTAGACATGAATAAAGTTAAACACATTTTTTGTAATGCAAATCGATCAAATAATGACCAAGGTGTTGAAATCAGAAAGAACATTCGCATTGTGCTTTGCATTCAGTGCTGAAAAAGGGAGATGCCATTGGACGCTGAACTGAACCAGAGCAGAGTTAAGTGTCTGTGTGAGTAAATAAGTGGACAGAAAAAATGCAGCTGAGGCAAAAAAGAAAGAATGAAATATATACAAAGAGCATAAATAATGTTTTATTCATTTGCATAACTCAAATAGTCTAGTGCGAAAATCGGAAATTGTAACTTTTGTGGTTCCGGAATGTTAGGGGTTGGCAACCATGTTTTTATGTTAATATAAGATGTTTCTTATCTGAAGTCTGGTCATTATTCACGTGGTGTCCTCTGTCTCACTCCCCCTTGGCCGTGCCTGTTTCAGATGATGGGTCGTTGGTGTCGTGGTCTTCAGCCCTGTCCATGGACAAACAGAGGAACCCCGTCTACAGGGACTGGATGAGAAGAACTGAAGCTCCAACAAGGACTGGACGTTCTGCGGCCTTGGCCCATCTACAGAGGGACTCCCATTGGCCCTGGGTCTCCATAGCCTGTCCTTCCATGGGAGTGGATCTCTCCTTCTGTGGTTCTCCCCGAGGTTTCTTTTTCTCCCACTGGGTTTTTAGTTATTCCTTGCCGTGTCGGAGAGTCTAAGAACAGGGGACACCCACGGGCTCGTCACCACCCGCTGCCGACGTTTATATGGACATTATGTTTGCCTGGACACTTCATTTGCCTGAACTTTACATTGTCTTGTTTACTGTTTTGTTTCATTGTTTTACTGTTTGGTGCAGCCCTGTGAGGCAGCTCCCGTTGTGATATTGGGCTATACAAAACCATTGATTGACTGATTGATTGTTGGAAACACCGGCAGATAGTATAAAGCTGAAAATGTGACTTTTCCATAAACATTCTCTTCTTATTTCTTCAACATAAAAACAAACGAAGGCGATTCCAACTTGACTAAAAGCTAACTGTGGAGATGTGTCAGGCCCAGATTATCTTTGTAGCGGCACATGTGAAAAGAAAAAGAACCAAACCTACAACCTTAAGTTTTCAAAGCTGATGCTCTACAAGTCTGGAGATACGTGGACCGGTTTAAATAATGAAACACCCGGGCTGAAACGATGTCCCAGCCCACCCCTGACCAGTAACCAGTCGCCTGGAACACACCATGTTAAAAACTAAACTATTCCTGTAGTCTGGACAACTTTTTAGAAGCACAACAAGAATAACTGTCCTATTATTTGTGGACCTGACTGTCTTTGCTGAATGTTTGGCACTCAATTTCATAAAATGGACGACAAACTATCTACTGCTATTAAGCAAAATCCCCTGGTTTTTCGGCCTCTTCTTTGAACTTTGAACGGCTTCTTTTCCCGCTATTTAGAAAAGCCGTGATGAACCTGTCAAATGCAGAGAATACATCGAGCGCTGTCAAGTAGCGATTTGGCATTCGGTTTGATCACGCGCTGAAACGGCCTTGAAAAGAGTACATCTTTTTAGCCCGTGTTTAGCAATAAGCTGTCAGTCAAACTAATGGCTCCAGTGATTGCGTGTGACTTGCCATTGGCCTGTTATTCATCGCAAAAAGAGACGCCAAAACACATTTTATTATTCAACGCGAATGAGAGCGGAATGATAATGTCCCCCACTTTAAAGTCTGTGATCGTTACATAGGTTCTGTGGTATTACTCTTAGTTTGCTTAACTTTTCGGGGGAGGAAAATAGTTATTATATGAGTTTTGTTATGCAGAAATAAAGCTGTATGTTTTTTTCTAAGTAAACAATGTACTCTAGCTTTCGCAGTTTAGCACTCGGCTGTTCTCGGGTTGCATTAGCCTCCTTAAAACTAATTGGATAAAGGTCAGACCAAATTGGTGGAAACATGCTAGTCTTTTTTTCGCAGATAATAAGTCCAGAGATTATTCCGGTGTAAACAAATAAACTAATGAGGGATAATTCTAAGGAGAGCCCTCCTTAATAACAACGGTCCCCGAGCGGAGGGGCTAATTGGCGACGGATTTCAAGCTGCCACGATAAAAAAAACCCGGTTGCTGTAACGCACACAGCGCTTATTAGAGATCTGTGAGTGCGAACGTACAGCGCCGGGAGCTCATGGAGTGCGGTGTTGTGAGAAAGCGGCGTTACCTTAATGTGGAGCGGACTCTGGTGGTGGGGGCCCTCGAGGGAAAGGCGGCGATATGGGGCCCCGCACATAATAACCCAACTCAGGAGGAACCTAAATAAAGGTCTAACGAGCCGCAGCGTGCCGGAGTTAGGCGTGTGTGAAACACCGTGTGAATGGAAGCAGGCAGGCGTTAAAATGAACTGGTATCTCACCTCCAGGCAGCACTGGTTTCTCTCCGGTAAAAAGGAGTTTGATGGCCTTCCCCCTTGGTGTACCTCATGTGTTCGGTGCGGAGTAAACCGTGTGGTACAGCATAAAGTTGATATCTCTCCAGTTTATTTGGTCTAAGAAGGGGCTGTCCAAACTTTTCACCGAGGGCCGCATGTTGAAGTGTGTAGAGTGTGGAGGACCTTGGATCGTCTGAGAGTCTGGTTGAACTGAACTTGGATTAGATCTTCTAACCCGGGTCCACAAACCCAGTCATGGAGCTTTTGGATCCGTGGTACTGCAAAGCATGCTACCAGTAGATTAAGTTAACGCTGGGTTTCTCTCAGCATTCGTGAGGCGTTCATGTGAAACAGGAGGAGTCAGAGCCAAGCAATCATGGAAGAGACACAGACACAGTTCATCTGAATATCAAAATCGATTACTAAACTTGAATATATTAGACAGAGTCAGGAACGACACGAGTCTGAACCGAGCTGCACGTAAGGAGAAAGTTCACATTTTTAACAATCTTTATTACAACTTATATTTAATGCACTCGTACTATTATGTGGTTGAAAAATAAGCCTTTTTCATGTCGTCTTCTAAAAATGCTTCAGCCACATGTTTAGTAAAAGTTACAACATGATGTTGCTACTGTATAAAATCCATGCACACTTCAAGGTTCAAGGTAACTTTATTTCTACCAATTTGGTTGGCAAAGAGTGAAACAGTGCCACACACACAGATACAGACCAACATACAGTAGAGACAGATACAGTGTAAGACAGATCTGTGCACAGCTAAAAGGGCTAGAAGCCAGTTATAAAAAATAAAAGCATTTTAAGCCCATCCACAAACAAAGACAATATGTAATATAGCCACAAAGCGGCGATTATCGGCCCTCGCCGACCGCCCTGCCCAAAGCAAAGGGGTGCTTCACGCCCTTTTGTCTCCCTCAATCTAAAATTACAGTATTGCTACTGCCTTTATGTTTGTTTGTTTTTAACTTTAATGCGCTAACGGGCCCTCTCGGTTTTTCTCAGGAAAAAAAACATTTTTGTGTGTTTTTGACAATGCTGAGCAGTCCGTGCACAACTTTGGTTGACATAATACAGAGTAAAATGAGTATGAATTTGTATCACACTATATCTGCAAACTGAAGCATATTTTTACTTTTACTTAGGGTTGAAAATTCACAAAGGTTATCCAAGTACTTTGGATAACCTTTGGTTATTGAGTCTCGTAAAACAAGAGTTTACTGGAACACCAGAAAAGGATTAAAGGATTAAAATCGATTTTAGTTTTAAGGACTTAGTAGTATTGGTATAAAAGTATTGGTATAAAAAAGATATGCATGGGTTTGCTTGACATCTTTCAAACTGATCTAATGTATCTGTACTTTTTGACTTATATTAATGGAGTCTGTACAATACTTCAAATGGAAGAAGTTGTAACCTATCTGAAACTGTATTAGACTGAACAGTTGGTATTAGCATATAGGAGAAATGAGGGCAGACCAAAGATCTGCTAGTGGGTGATTTTCCGTGGTGAGAAGGTGTCTTTTCTGTCTTGCCAGGCTATTTGAGTCGAAATGAAAGTACACCAGACGATCTGCATATGCTGATGAAGCGTAGGTGACTCTTGGAGACATTTGAATAAAGCCCACCACATCTCTATTTCGAGGTGTGATCTGAAGTTCCATATATCAGCCGACTTTATTGGAAGAATATCAACACTTAGTCATAGGCAGCTCCTTTTCTGACGATACATTACCACCCTCACACTATTGGACTCATTTACATTCCCTTTCCCATTTTAAAGTCACTCGCAAAACCATTTAATGACATTACACTATAGTCTGAGCAGGATTTTAACTGCCTAACGCTTTTGCAGGTGAATAGGGAAACGATTTTTTTAGAGATATCAATTTGAGGAATAAAAGGAAAAAATGTATTGCATATTCTCATGCAAAAATAAGTCATTTTGTGCATCAAAATTGCCAAAATTGCCGAAATGTTTAGTGACAAAAAATAAGTAATGGATAGCCAGGTTTGAAATTTGTTTTATAATTTTTGAATAAGCTACTTACAAGTGGAAAAATCAGTAAAGATTCAAATTTCACCATCTTTTTGGCTGTTCAAGGCTCAATAATCAGGAATTAGATATTAAAAAGTTCCTCTGAAAAAACCTTAAAAATATTGCTAAGTGTTAGTAGAATAATTTTAGAAATAAAAATGACCTTGTATCACATTAATTATCGCATTTTTTGAGGGACTATTTTCTAGCAGATCACTCCGCCGCTGCGTAGCTTACAGCCACGAAGCTGATGCTGCTCAAATATAAGTTATTTTAAATGCAAAATGGTTAAAATTATTCTATTAACACAGACATTTATATGGTTAGTCTGGTGTTATAAGTGATTTGCCTCAGGTGCACTGTGGAGTGGGTCAGACTGTTTTTAATGCAGGCTAACTGATACCGTAGAAATGCGCTAGCCTAGCGCCACTAGACTCTTCAAATGTAAGGACTGCATGAATAAAATAAATAAATAAATAAATATCTCCAGAAATCAACAACACTCTGGATAAACTAGGAAATTAGGCCCTATGTCAAAAATCCTGAAATATCCTTTTAAGGGAGAAAACTAGCTAAAAATCTCACCGTTTCCTCGCCTTAATTGTGCACTACACAACTTAAAAAAAAAAAAAAGAAGAAAAAAGTTGATATTAATACGTATTTGACTTTTCAGTGACCCAGCGGATGCTTGGGTGGTTTGCATAGCGCCTTTACTTGACATCCTGATGGCTTGTAGGACGTTCCAGGATCAATCGTTTTTTAGGTTTTCACTGCTGGTTGAGCCGTATCCATGGTTACATATACGTTCCATTTCGAAAACCTACCAGAAATCCTAAAAAAATGAAATAAAACTGATCCTGAAGCATCAGAGGAGGGCGCCAAGCTAACCACACATACAGCCACTGGGTAACTGTGGTAAAAAAAAAAAAAGAAAAGTTGCATAGTGCAACTGTAACCAGGCCTCATGTGTCACAATCGCACCAAAAATAAAAAGAATATTCCAAATGCCTCCAGCGTTTTCAAACTTTCATAAACTTTTCTGCAACTCGACACATTCACATCTGCGTTCTTCGGCGCGATATTTACCGGCGTCTTTCTGCCTGAAATTTTTCGCTGGTTCACCCGTAAATGTGTTTAACGTCATCGCTGCAGATCTGCGATGTCGGCCCTTTGCCGCGGGAAGAGCGTTTCAGTGGAGGCGTGCCAAATGTTGGTGTGCCAAGGCGTCTCCCGCCGCTGTCTCTTCGCGCCCGTGCCGCTGTTCCCCTGTGGAAGGACCCACCACCGCGCTGCCAGGAGCTTTCCTTTCTCCGAGCTCTCACTGTAGGAAAGCTCACTCCCGGCATGAGCGGCGCCGACTTGTGAGAGCAAGAAAAGGCACTTTGCCATTTCGCTGAGAGAAAAATGACAAATCTTCAAAATCCTGCAGTTTTTTTGTCTCACCCATCGCGTGGCAAGTGATACCTAAAAAGAATAAAAGCCAAATTCGTTCCTCTGTAGCTCAGTGTGGCTGCTCTCGTGGCAACAGTGAAAAGCAGCGTGATTTTGTATAATGGCTGTCAAGAGATTTTTTGCTAAACTGTGCCACTGGCAATAATTTAAAATGGTGAGCTCTATATTTGCGTTCCGGCGGTAGCTCAGCCTGTGCAGACGCTTGCACACAAACCCATTTATTCTCAAACTTTCACGGACAATAACATTTTAGTCTACACTGTGTTGTGAGGAAGTCGTCTGCGTCATTCAATCTGCGTCATTCAGTCACAAAGTCTTGATAGAAAATAGTACGGTAAATTCTGAACTATTTAAGACACCTGAATATAAGCCACACCAACAAAAGTCATAAAGACATTTTTTAATATACCGGTATATAGACCGCACGGTAGGGTTGGGCGATGTCACCTTAATTGGCAGTTGACGATGTTTACAGTGAACCATCGTGATGGACGATGATATCATCCATCTCTCATTATAAGCAATTTTAAAGACATTTACATAGCCTATATATAGGCTGAATTTGATTTATGTTAGGAAAAATGTGAGATTGCAGGATAAATGGATCTAAACTAAACATGATCTGAACAGAGTCATGGAATACGAATTTTGCAACAGAAATGCTTTAAAACTCGACTTATTCAGAGCGTCATCTGCTCCTCAATAACAAGGCTCTTATCACACTAATACAGCTGTAAATCAGAGCTTATTATTTTAATTAATTAACATAATACAGACTATTCTGTGTGCGCCACAGAAACACTGGACGATAATATCGTCCATCGTCCCAACCCTACCGCACTGGTCTATAAGCCGCAGCTGTTCCACGCTGTAACTATTCCAAGTGCATTTGAAGACCATCAGCACTGCACAGAGAGTGCAGCGGGTCGTCTTGTCCATACTGTCATTGTGTCCTTGGGCAAGACACTTCACCCACCCACCTGCGTACACTGGTGTGAATGAGAGTGTGAACGGGTGACTGGCTCCATGATGTAAAGCGCTTTGAGTGCCAGAAGCAGGCAGAAAGGCACATACTGGACTTTTCTCTTTGTGCGCAGTCAAATTGGCGTCTACCCCTTATTCCGACAACCTCCATTTAGACAGCCCTCCAAACCGAAACCCCGTTATTCCGACAACCCTACACTTCCCCCAATCCTACACTTTTTGACACCCCCATTCCGACAATAGTTAGGGTTATCTGCTCCTTGTACTCTTGTGATCGTGACACTTCATTTTCGCACTTCAACTTTTGCACATTTTGTCATGTTTACAACCCTAAACGTTTTTCTGAAAGTCCACACACAAGTAACAGACAACTGTGAAGTGAAAGCAAAATGATACACGATTCTGTTATTGTACAAAAAATAGAAAAGGGAAAAGTGGGGCGTGCATAAGTATTCATACAGTATATTGTTGTATTGTTTGATGCTTTTTACTGATTTTTCATCTTTCTGTTCTGTTTTAAACCCCTTTGAAAAGCCTAACCAGGGACGGGGGCTGCAAATTAGCCTACGGCTAGACGCCTTATATACATAACATCGGCCACTGAGTTGGCAATGTTTTCTTGTACTGTCCCTGTCAAATAAACAAATAAATAAATAAATAAGTTAAAAAAAATTCTGAGTGCATTAAATTGCCTTTATAACATTCCTAATCAGCATGGAGTGAATGAACCCCCCTCCCTTTCATGTGTGAAGCGCTTTGGGTGTGACTTGTGTCATATAAAAAGCGCTATACAAATAAGATTCCCTTCCCTTCCCTAATGACTGCAGAATGTTCACACATTGCCCTAACCATTAAATAGAGGCCACCTGTGTGTAATCTACTCTCAGTATAATTAGAATATAATTATAATAGAGCTATGGTCGGAGTGTATTGGTCACTAAACAACATCATGAAGGCCAAGGAGCTCACCAGAGAGGTCAGGGATAAAGCTGTGGAGAAGTTTAAAGCAGTGTTAAGTTATACAAAGATTTCCCAAGATTTGAACATCTCACGGAGCACTGTTCACTCCATCATTCGGAAATGGAAAGAGTATAGCACCACTGCGAACTTACCAAGACACGGCCGTCCACCTAAACTAACAGACCGAACAAGGAGAGCACTGGTCAGAAATGCAACCAAGTGACCCAAGATAACTCTGGAGGAGCTGCGACGTACTGCCGCTGAGCTGGGGGAATCTGTACATGGGACAACTATAAGTCGTACTCTACACAAATCTGGCCTTCATGGACGAGTGGCAAGAAGAAAGCCATTATTGAAAGGAGGCCATAAGAAATCCTGTTTGAAGTTTGTTAGAAGTCATATGGAGGACACGCTACCATGTGGAAGAAGGTGATTTGAACTTTTTGGCCCAAATGCAAAACGTTATGTATGGAGCAAACCTAACACTTCTCATCGTCCTGAGTGCACCATCCCCAGTGTCAAATATGGTGGGGGAGCATTATGTTATGGGGCTGCTTTTCCTCAGCGGGGACTGGGAAGATTGTAAGAATAGTTGTGAAGATGGATAAAGCCAAATACAGAGACATTTTGGAGGAAAACCTGCTGGAGTCAGCAAGAGAATTGAGGCTGGGGTGGAGATTCATCTTCCAGCAGGACAATGACCCTAAACACAAAGCTAAATCTACAATGGAATGGTTTAAAAACAAACATATTAATGTGTTAGAATGGCCCAGTCAAAGTCCTGACCTAAATCCTTTTGAAAATCTGTGGAAAGACCTGAAAACTGCTGTTCACAAACGCTCTGCTTCTAATTTGACAGAGCTTGAGTTGTTTTGTAAAGAGGAATGGGCTAAAATGTCAGTCTCTAGATGTGCAAATCTTGTAGTCATACCCCAGAAGACTTGCTGCTGTTATTGCAGCAAAAGGAGGTTCCACAAAGTATTAAGTCATGCTGTATGAATACTTATGCACGCCCCACTTTACACTTTTCTATTTTTTGATAAATAACCAAATAATGTATCGTTTTGCTTTCACTTCACAGTTGTCTGTTACTTGTGTGTGAACTTTCAGTAAAAAATTCAAAATAAAATCTTTACGTTTAGGGCTGTAAACATGACAAAATGTGCAACAGTTCAAGGTGTATTAGTACTTTCGCAAGGCACTGTATAGGTCATTCTAGTAGGGCCATGTATTTTTAATTATTACCTTGTGTGCCGGAATGGCAGCACGTTGCACAAAAGGTAAAGTGTCACCACTCCGACAAAGGGGGGAAAAATATTAAAAAATGGAAATGCCTCCGACAATAAGACCTCAATGTCGGACTGTGTGGGGGTCTGTTCACTCAGGAGTTTCCCTGTGTTTGAAACTGCTCTGAGCTGAGTTGTTGGTGAATCGCTCGCGGCTGGATTTTGACACCAGCGCATCACTGGACCCTCCATAATATTTCAGCAGTGAGAGAATTAAGCGCAGTCATTTTGCACTCGAAGCCACGTTAGCAACAGCGCGGGAGGGCATCCTGCTGCCTCCGCTCCGGTGGACAGTAAACACCGCGGACACAGATACGAGGTAGACACATGGCACAATATTCAGTATGACCAGGAAAATCTATAAATTAGGCGCACCGTTGTTTAAGAGGAAAAGTAACGGCTCATAGTCCAGAATTTACGGTATTAAAAAAATATGTTGAAATGTTGCCAATCTGAGTTCAAGTTCTCCAGAAAGCAGGGGATTACAAAACAATACATGGGCCAATAATTTATACAGGCCTATTGGTTTTCCACTTCTCCTGTGGCCAAACAAAACAGAGGGAAGAAAACAAAAACAGCAAATATTTATGACCCCGACCAGGAGGCTGCAAGCTTTTGGACCCAAAGAGTCAATTCTTCACAACAACTATATTTTCCATCTGTAAAAGAGCCACATCCACAGCGATGTCGCAGCACACGGACTTTCTCTTCTCTTTTTCTCAGGACAAAGTGTTTAAATACCAACTAAATACAAAGTGCAGACAGCAAGTTGTTAATGCACGACCTGGAAGCGAAGAGGAAAAGAGAGAGGCCGCTCTGAAGAGGAAGAACTCAAGGGAGGAAATCGCTTTGGACTGCAGCAAAGTTGGTTTCGTGTTAGATATTCACCTCTAACACTTTAGAGCCGGCCTGGACTGGAGCTCTCCAGGGCTGCACTTATCCTCGGTTGCACTAGTTAAGTCCTGGTTATGTGAAGAGACCTCATCATGTTAACACTGGTTGAAGTCAACATAGGCAAATTATCACTTTTACAATCCACTTTTTTTCTATAGCACGTTTTAACAATATGACAGCTTGAAGGGCTTATAGGCCAGTGTAACGCCTCATTTGAAAGCTAAGACCTGCATAACTGACATAAATTGATCTTTTCTTTGCGTTGCCATGTTGTCGTCACTTTTTGAGGTTTTTTGTTTTCAAAAAGCTTGGGTAAAGCTGAACTGGAGAAAATGTGCTCTGTTCAGGCGGGGGTTAAGAGGTTAATACAGTCCCAATCAAAAGTTTAAGACCAGTTGAAAAATGGCAACAACAAAATAATAATAATAATAATCACATTTTGCACGGTTGGATCTTAACAAGGTTCCAAGTAGAACTTCAATATGCAACAAGAAGAAAAGGGAGTGGGACCAAAAAAATTGAGTAAAGCTTTTATTGAAAACAACAAAATAAACTGAAAAAGGCTAAATCTGTCAAAAATGTGAATTCAGTGTCATTTTCTGTCAAGTTCTTGTTTTGATCGGATTTGTCGAGCTGCATAAGCAGAGCCTCTCGCAGCACTCGGACGCAGTAACACAGTCATTTTGAATGTCCTAAAAGATCCTGAAGGTTATGGAACAAAGAAGTCAAGAGTTTTATTTACTTATATAGCGGCTTTCACAGACACAAAGCGCTTTACATGAGAGCATTTTACATTCACTCCACACTGGGTGGCGGTAAGCTACCTTTGTAGCTTCAGTTTCCCCTGGGGGAGACTGACAGAAGCGCTGTCGCGACTGCACACATCTGCACACATCTGCATCAACGGTCCCTCTGACCACCACCATACATTCACGCACACAGATCATTCATCCTGGCCTATTGCACATGTTTCTAGTGGCAGGGGAAACCTCAAGTCATGTGGAATACCCCAAAACTGTCCCCAGCACTGAGCCGGAGGATCCGATTGGCTGTCCGTCAAGTCACTGGATGATCCTTGACCCAAATGAAGGCCGTTACTTGAGCCGACTAGTAACCATTTTCCAAAGTTCTGGTCTCAAACTTTAGCTCCGCGAGTCTCAAAGTCATGACGTCATCAATCATTAAGCCCATAAATACACATGTCAGTATTTGCTGGTGAAATCAGTTGGTGACTTTAGAAAACCCCTACAGCCACAGCGGCCAGTGAAATGTCAACCCCTGTCAACCAGTGTCTACTATGACTGTGAGGACTGAACAAGGGTTAAATCAGGTCTAAACAAGGGCTGTGTCCGAATGTCCTCACTGGTCCCTATATAAGGAACTATTGGTCACGCCATTTTGTAAGGGTGTCCGAATGTCCAGAGAGAAAAAAGTGATGCGCTCAACATTTCCCACGCAGCATTCTGAAAAGTAGTGAGCAGCGATGGTCGATATAGACAACTCTCGGACAAAAAGGCGATAATCCAAGCTGTTTTCTCCATTCATGTATAATCCATGTGAAATAGAACGTATCTGACGTATTCAACCATAAATATTCCACTGTCGCTTGAGTTTGGTTGGTCTTTATCGCAGAAATACATTATTCCCAGAGTTTAGTGAACTTATAGTAGATGTAGTCACTCAGTCTTCTTGCATTCCGGACACTGGGCTCAGTACTTTCTGCACGCCACAGCGCACATGGAGGAGAAAGTAGTGGGCTGCATGTCCGAAACGCCAACAGGATCAGTGCACTATACAGTATAGTCTGCTATATTGCGCTGGCCTATGTAGTGAATGAGGGGTTAGGGACTAGGGTGGACATTCAGACACAGCCAAGGACTGACTAAAGCAAGTCAAGTCAGGACGTTTACCTAACGTTTCCCAAAGAAACAAAAGACCAAGGCTCAAGTAAAGTAGTCTTCTGCCTTTGACCATGTTCCCATCGGAGTCCGAGATACAGACTATATCTCAGCACGACTGTAACTGGTTTACAATGGAAATTCAACTGTAAAAACGATCCTGTAATTCATTTAAAATAGCGCTGTTAATCGAGATGAGTGACAAATCTTCACTCGGAAAAAGTACACGGGGCGCGGCGCACGTAATATCTGTGATTAACACCGCTATTTTTATCTCTAATTATGGAGAGCTCTGAGCGCTCATGCAGAGAATTTCACACCGCCATCTTTGGAAACTTTTTTTCCCCATGTGCCAGTCGGTTTGCTGGTAATAAGTAAGGTTAGGCGGCCAACGAAAGATTGAGGAAATTAACTAAATAAACGTATATAAGACAGAGCCAGATTTCAATGTTTGTTTTTTTATGGTTTCAATTTATGATATATTACTTAGAGATTTTTTCAGAGAGGGTTTTGGCTCGTTCAGTTTTGAATAAGCTAAGCTAAAATAGTGATGGGATTTACGGCTCTTTACTGGGAGCCGAGGCTTTGGGATCCGTTCATTTCAAAGAGCCGTTCAAAAGACTGGCTCTTTTTAATAACACCAGCAAGATAGCTCACAAAATCGAAGACGTGATCGATAAAAGGCACTTTTGATTTAATTATCTAAAATTACAATGGGACTGATGTTCACGCTTTGGAAACGTGTTTGTGAATAAAATCTTGCGCCACAACCAATAAAAAGGGCCAGAACTATCGGACAAGTCATTTTTATTCACTTTAGTGCAAAAAACTTTCACTTGTGTCGCCTGCTCTATTGTTGGGCTGATTCTTGTGTTCGTTCGGGGGAGTTCTGGATACAATGTACTAAAGAAAATATCCGGCTGTTTTCACAACTGGGATCCGATTTGGACCGTTCACCTTAAAGAGCCGTTCAAAAGACGAGAAATGTCACATTACTAGTCAAAAAATTATGCCTTGTTTTTTGGGTTCAAAGCTCAATAAATCAGGCTGGGATTTGATGGTAAAAAATCTCTGAAAAAAACAACAACTGATGTCCAAGAATGGAAAGTCAGGAGTCTGTGAGAGCTACTAAACTGGAGAAGTTGTTGCAAGAGTGAAATGATTTTTTAAAACAGGCATAAAATTTTGTATCTTCTGTGCGTGTATATCACTATCCTTAGTACCTGCTGCTGTCTCCCACAAAGGAAATGAGCATATTTGGATAATAATCTGGGTCACCTTTCGCAGTAAATTATGCACGAAATATGTCAATATTTGTGAATAAATAAGCATGGGAAAATGGCTGTTGCATCGCGATGTTGTTACTTTCCTGGATATCTCCGCCTCGCCAGCAACAAACGTCATAAAATAAGCATTGTAAAGGATAAGTTTTGTCTTTTTTGAATACTCTGACATTAAAACTAAGATGTTAAATGGACTATATATAAGTTTAACCACAAATAAATGTATACAAATTTAAAATGTCTTCCTCATACATGCTCCAGCAATGCCCTGGTGAGTAGAATGAGCCCTGGCCTTTTTACCGCGATTGCCTCTATATGCCTGTAAAGTCACTTAAATAGTTTATGCTCGGGTCGAACAAGCAAACAGCGTAATAACGTCATGCGCGTTCACGCTCAGCTGTAGCGTTAGCTGTTGTGTTAGCTGTATCTCCTCTATACTGACACTGCCGAGCGAGTGGTAACTTCAGAAGGATGGATTTAGCGGAGAATAAGAAGAGACCGGCTTCAAGCACCATCGAAACTCCAGCCCAGACCCCAAATAACGAAAAGAAACGAAGAGTTTATTCGAGTGTGACAAAAAAGGCGAAAGTCGAGTCTGATCGGCGTAGGCAAAGAACCAGAGTAAACATCGGAAAATGTTGAGAGAATCTCTCAAAAGACCCGCAGCTTATTTTGCTTGAAAGGTAAGAAATTATGACTAAATACGTGGAGGAAAAGTGTTGTTGATGCTTCAAAACAACGGTGTCCGACTGTCCGTGCATGTTGTACAAACTTCACTGAAACAAGCCATAAAATAATAATATTTGGAAGTTACCAAAATAGTTGATCTAATAGTTTTATACCTACAGAGAAGTTGTGTAGTATTAGTAGCAGACTAGTAGTGTCAGTAATAACAGTAATTGTGCTGTACCTACAAAACATTTGAGTAGTAACAGTGGTAATGGTGCTGCATTTACAATGGCAAAAATAATGTTGCTAAGGTTAGCTTTTCTTGGCCGCAAAATAAGCATGACTGTTCATGGATTTATAAGTATTGAAACAACTACAAAAAGTGGACATGTGCCGTTTACAATACAGTTTATGAGTTAGCTATGCTAACTTTGGACCCAGGGAATTGAAGAGACGATTTTGGCTTTTCCTAGTAGCATTTCTACCAGTGGTAATATTTTATTATTTCAATTAGGCCTGCGTTTATGCATATAAAGTATACGAGTATTTTTTTGTTCTCCTTCAAACGTCATTCATCCGTTTATCTGTATTACTTGGCTTCTTCACTCGATTCACTTTGCTGCATTTGCTCAAGTATTTTATCTTGGAAAACACTCACTCAAACTGATTTGGTCTAAATATCTTATAAGACTGTAACGTTTCTTACCTCAGTTGAAGTCACGCCTGCAAATCTGTAATTGACCAGGACGGGACTGTTATTTCTGGTGCTCGTAAAGCCTGAGCGCCTCATGCACGAGCTTATCATGGAGGCTGCAGTTACGCGTTTGGCCTGAGGGGGCAATTGTGAGCACAAAACTGCTAAACTCCACACAGCCCCTTTAAGTGAGAAAACTGGCTAAAACTCTCAACATTGACCACTGCGTGAAAAATCAATGTTTTCACCTGCCGTGTCTTGTCTTAAATTAGTATTAAATCAGAGTAAGGAAGAGAGTTTGGCTACATGTTTGGTAAAGGTATATGGATCTAAAAAACACAGACGAACGTTTACCAGTGTGTGGGCTGGCGTTTTGAATGCAGAATAGGGAGATGGCCTGAATATGAAGGATTACTGAAACAAAATATCACTCCAGTTTAACAATATCACGGAGTGGATGAGTGGATTTTGCAAGTAGAAGTAAAAACACAGAGTGAGAAGTAGCCATTTCTGAAACCTCGCTGATGCACAGTAGTCAGTGTGAACGGGGTGAGGCGCCTGTGAAGGCTGTGACCTTATCGGACGGGAGGAGGTGAAAATGGCACGCTAACCACGCAGAGAGCACATTCTTCAGCTGCATCGCACTTTTCTCCGTCAAACGCAGGTATTGTCAAAGACTCGGACTTCATGTGCGAATGTGGTGTGAAGGTGTGAGTGCTTTGCTCGGGAGGAAAGGGCAAGAAGGGCGACACGGTTTCCATCAAAAATACACTGCCTGACCACATGGATGTACCTAACTGTTCTGGTCAGGTCTAGGTTCATTAACACTATGAGCCCAAAGAACGAGGCTGACGACCTGAACATCCTGTTATTATTCCACCAATGGATTTCTTCTTCCCTCATGGCACGGGAATATTCCAAGATGACAACGCCAGGATTCATTGGGCTCATGTTGTGAAATTGTGGTTCAGCCACCACAGAGTCCAGATCTTCACCTCATCCAGCACATCCCGGTGGTCACACTCTCCCATCGTCAAGAACAAGATCTTGGAGGAAAAATGAATGCAACATTGTACAGCTGGACGATATGGCAACTAAATTTAACTATTGATCAATCTTGATTTTTGATTCGATTTTATTTAAAGAGTAACTGATCTAACTTATTTGTAAAGCATAAGTTGTCATGATCAGATCACTTTATGTGAGTTGTTTATATTCATGTAATTTAATAGCCTGTCTTATACCCAAGGATATTTCGTATAGAAAAGTCCAGTGATCCTAAAAGGGACTAGAATGTTAAAATGATGTATTTTCCATCCTCTACAATGGCCTGATGTGTAGAATGAGCCCAGACCTGTTCACCACAACTGCCGCTAAAATTCTGCACAGTCACTTAAAAAGAAAGTAGCTCCAGTGTGATGTCATGCGTGTGCACAAGCAGCAGACGTACAGTATCCGTTTCTCTGTTCTAAACAGAGCAGACGTCAAACGGAGTAAACTTTTGAAAACTGATGGATTCTGTAGAAACCAAGAGACCGGCCTCGAGCACAGCTGAAAGTCCATCTCAAACCCCAAGAAAACACAAGAAACAACTTTGGACAGCAACTAAATGATGTAAACTGGAGTCAGACCGGCGCAGGTCAAAGACTGGAGTAAATATTGGAGCAGCTTTAAAGCAAAGGCGATCGCTAAGAGATGCTCTCAGTATGAAAAAACAAAATTTGGCTTTCTTTTTACTTGAAAAGTAATTACAAGATTATGTGAAAAATAAAATCCAATTGTAACACTGTACATGTTTGAGGACTAGATTAGGGTGATGGCAATGTGGCAGTATGACTGTACTCAGAAGAACCGGTTGTTTATGGAGCTTGGGGGTTATGAAAGACAACAGACCAATAAGATTTGAATAAAGAAAGTGTATTAATTATGTAAAGGACAATGATGTGGGATTTAAACCACAAATAAATGAAAGTTCAAATAATATATTTACCAAACAAAGGGCAACCACAAAAAAACAAAACAAAAGGTTGATGTCACTTAATGACTCTGTTTTCAGTATGGAGCCTTGACTAAGGATTACAAACGGAACTCTTTGAACAAAGACTTAGCGGCATAATATGCCTGGTGAATGCAAGGCAAGATGTTACATTTATCATGCAAAGCAACCCAAAACTAGCCGCTATCATAGCGAAGCTATGTATGCAAATAGGCAGAAGCGGCCGCCGCTCGGAAACTTGCAAAAATCAATAACTAAACAAGGTTATTATAAAATCACACACGTTATAAAACAGACGTTGGTGAAACTCACCGCTGAGATGGATTGTATTAAAGCTTGGTTTGGAGGCATTAAGCGCAGGAGGAGCAGGATGTTACTGTGTACCCCATGACTTTTATCATTCCCATGTTAACAGTGGGAGCAAATCCAGGGCAAGAATAGTCCGCGTCACATGATGGGGTTACATAATGCTAATAGAAGTAAAAGCTATCAAGGTAGCATTGTGTTTAGCCTGCAGTATGTTTTCAGAGCAAGTTGTTTGCAGCTTCAGTGAATGTTCGCTCAGTCAATGGTTGAGTAATTGTTTTGCACAGCCTGTAGTGGATCGTGGTCTGGTAATTACACCTGTTAAGCCTACGTTTAATATTTACATCTTGTCTACATAGACATAACACACAGATAAACTTTTCTTACCTCAGTTGTGTGTCATGCACAAGCTTAACATAGAGACTGCAGTTACGTGTAAGACCTGAGGTGGCAGTCGCGAGTAAAAAAAAGACAACTTCCAGTTCTAGTTCCTTTAATGTGCCCATTAGTTTGTTTTTAGATATAATTGATCTGTAACATCTCGTTTGTAAGAAAAGGTAAGACTGGCTTTGAAACTGGAGAAATGATTATCACTCACAGCTGCCACTTCTCTAAGTATCAGTTAATATCGGATATTGGCAGATACTCAAACACCCAGTATTGATATCGGAAGCACAAAAGCTGGATTAATATAATGAAAGAATAGAGTGAACATAGACCAAAAAATACTACACATTGCCACTCGCTGCAGTCCCTCCAAAGGCGCTGAAGTCCTCTGTACCGCGCCCTTGCTCTGCGTTTACTATAAGAAATGCTGCAACTGATACTTCCACTTCAGTAACCTGCCCTCTCCTGGCACATCACATTTACTATCGTTTTGATCAGCTCCACTCAAATGTGGGGCAATTCTCCTGGAAGCAGGTGCAACATGCAGCTCTCTGAAAGTGCCAGCCGGAGCACGCTGCCATGCTCCAGAGTCAGGCTTTTTCCATTTCGTTTTTCCCCCCCCTTTAAGTGATGCCTGAAAAGTGCCTCTGATCAGAATGAAAATAAAATGATACAGGGGCGAAAAGACAGCCACCCGAGCTGCATCAGAGTTGCCTTTTTAATGCCACAAACAAGGCAAATCTAGGCATTTATTAGTCTCTGCAGATTTACAAACAGCAGATTGAGCAGAAGAACGAAGAAAAGATCAGATATTGGGCACCTTTTAACAAAATGTTTTATAAAATGGACAAAGAATTCACTGCAATTTTCAGTAAAACATGCAGCTAACTGTCAATGAATTTGTAGCATAGTTAAATGTAATCAGTGTAGCTCCAGCTTTGGCCGAGTGAAATTAAGACTTTCTACAATATCTTTTTAATTCCATCATGGTGAAATTTAATTTATTGTGGGTAAAAAAAAATTACAATTTGTTCTCATTGTATTA
The DNA here is from genome assembly GCA_007210695.1 of Neogobius melanostomus. Lineage (NCBI taxonomy): Eukaryota > Metazoa > Chordata > Actinopteri > Gobiiformes > Gobiidae > Neogobius > Neogobius melanostomus. Next base: position 835,523 of record VHKM01000084.1, read on the forward strand.
TATGTTTAAAACAAATCTAAACTATTGCTGGGTTGCAGGTGACATCACAGCATTCTAAAGGCCAATACTATTACATGGAGGAAAAATTATTTTGTTTTTAAGGAAATTTTTGGTCTTGTACAGAGAGATCATGGACCCAGTGACTGATATTAATGATAATAATCATTTTGTAATTCATACATTTTCTTTTGAGCTATGACTTGTCAAAGTGTTATGCAGTTAATAGGGCTCTTCTATCATCCGGGTACTTTCAGAGCGCCGCAGATGTGGAAACAATGGCGGTATTAAACAGCGTTTTGCCTGTGAGTGACAGATTGTGTTCGATAAATTTAGTTTTTCTCAGTAAATCCTGCCTAAAAGCTGTTGTGCGGTCGGATGTTCCATTTTATCGGAACTACAGCTTCAATCTTGTAAACTGAGTAAGTTTTATGATCTAAACAAATTGTGTGGATTATGTTTTAAAGTTTAACGTAACTGTGCCGGACATGTCAGGCTCCAAATTCTACGATTTACTTTGCTTTGAATATAAAATAAATTGTTAATCAAATGTCATGACATGTGTTAGCTAAGTCATGCTTTAGCTAAATCTAAAGCTGAATAAACTAGACAGAACGTCACCTAAAAGCTTCTAAGACATTTTCTCGTCAGCATTGCGTTTAACTTAGATCATGATTATTTCCCAAAAGGCGAAACATCCATCCATCCATCCATTTTCTTCCACTTGTCCATTGCCGGGTCGTGGGGGCAGCTGTTGGAGCTGCCCAAATCACATAGCACCAGCCCCTATGGCTCCTCCTGCAGGTGGTGGGTCCATAGAAGGACGGCCTCATGGTTCTAACCGGGCCTGTTGGTCTCTCATAAGGGGCTTCTGAACCGCTCTTTGTCTGACCCGTCACCTAGGACCTGTTTGCCCTGGGAGACCCTACCAGGGGCACGGAGCCCCCGACAACAGAGCTCCCAGGATCATTCAGTCCAGTCAGTCTCTAAAACCCTGGTAAATCAGTCCTGCAGAGCTCGGACTTCAGGACTAACCATGTCCTGGCTATAAAATATAATGGTATTCAGTCACAAAGCTGCAGTAAGCTGTGCTGTCCGCAATTCAATCAAAATCAATCAAAACTTTATTTATAGAGCGCTTTTCATACAAGGTTGTAGTGCAAAGTGCTCTACAGATTAAAAACCATTCCCGCCCACCCGTGCGAATAGAAGCAGACCATAACACTCATATTCACCCCTCCCCATAGCCACACGCACACACGCACACTCCACATAAAGATAATGGACGTCGGGCTGAGTCTGGGTACAGATGAACCAGGTGAGGAGACGCCTTGAGAGGAGCCGTCTGCACCGGGAGCAGCACATCAGCCACAGGACACCAAGAGGAGAAACACCACCGCCATCACCCACCCACAGGACAGCGCCCACACAGCCACAGCCGACCACCGCTCCCGAAGAGGAAACACTGGAGAATCTAAAAATAATAAAAACAATATTTGCAAATAATAACATTAAATAAAATTGAAGTGTGGTGATTCGGGAAATGTTTCTAGTGCAGTTCTCGCTGCCTTGTGGTATTGTGTTTTTCTCAGGCACATAGTACCATTCTATAGGGCTCTACGGTGTTACGTCACAAATGAAGCGGAGGTGAACACAGCGCTCTCGCTTCATTGAAAACAATGGAGACGCTGATATTGGGTGGTTGTTTGAGAGGATTTATTAAGGTGAATAATTGTCGGATTGTGATGAAATGTGATTTGATTACCATGGTAACCTGACTATTGAGGCAAAAGTCTGATATAAACAGAAATTGGACTTAATTAGTCTCAATTAATGTTTGTACAAACAGAGGTCGCCTCGTACACGTCGCTAATCCATCGTAATTTTGTGTTGAATTTCACACATTTATGTTTCGCCTTTTGGGAAATAATCATGATCTAAGTCAAACGTAATGCTGACGAGAAAATCTTTTAAAAGCTTTTAGGTGACGTTCTGTCTAGTTTATTCAGCTTTAGATTTAGCTAAAGCATGACTTACACATGTCTTGACATTTTGTTTAACAATTAATTTTATGTTTAAAGCAAAGTAAATGGTAGAATTTAGAGCCTGATGTGTCCGCACAGTTACGTTAAACTTTAAAACATAATCCACACAATGTGTTTAGATCATAAAACTTACTCAGTTTACAAGATTGAAGCTGTAGTTCCGACAAAATGGAACATCCGACCGCACAACAGCGTTTAGGCTGGATTTACTGAGAAAACTAAATTTATCCAACACAATCTGTCACTCACAGGCAAAAACGCTGTTTAATACCACCATTGTTTTCACCTCCACATCTGCGGCGCTCTGAAAGTACCCGGATGGTATAAGCCCTATAGCATACTCAAATAACTATGCTACCCAAAATTACTTGGAAAATGCAGCAAATATCAAAAACAACTGAAAATAATTCCCCTCATAGCAACACTACGATTTCGCCTCTGTCTCTTAAGAAACTCTGTGTTGTCTGACACGCCCATGTGCACGCCCCCTTCAGTACGTTGTTGTTGTTTTTAAATGTCTTATATAAATGAGTACAGACAACATAAGCCAAGGGTTTCTTACAAAGTATTTAAAATAGTAAATTAAAGCAGTACTAAGTAACTCATGCCCCTAGAGGCCATAAGCTCCTCGCAGGTGTCGTAGCACTTTGTGTTTTTTACTCATTAATTGTCCATGAGAGTAAATACTACGCTGACAGAAAAGACAAAGGGACAGAGGCATATTGTTCATCCAATACACAACGGAGATAATTTTTTCACTCAAACCTGGCTGTAAATACTGTTTAAGTGGCGCTAGCCCGTAGTTAGCTTGCCCGTTAGCCTGTTAGCTTCTTCTTCGTGATTCCGTGTGTATTGGTGACTCCGACCCGTGGCAGGCAAGATGCAATGTGGTTTCTGGTCAGAGACACCAGGGGAGATGAAAGACCCCCAATCATCCCATTAACACTTGTATTACCCCCAGAGGACTACGGAAAGGATTTATTAAGGTAAACGAGTAACTGCAGGGGCGGTCTGTGGGCAGAGCTTCGTCCCCCAACAAAACAGCAGAGAATGGCCGCTGGAAAGAGATTCAAAGATTACTCAAACATATGAGAATCAATCTGAGCAACACTGGAGGATGGATGTTTTTCAGGAGGGAATGACATGATAACATGATAAAAACAGCTTTAAAAAGTGATTTTAATACTTAAGTAAAACTTTTTGTTCCATTTTAGCCAAAATTGCTGTTGAATGTGTTTTTTAAAGCAGGAAAATGTTGAGCAATGTCATGATTTTCCAATAAATTGAGTTTAATACCAGTTTGAATCCATTTGAGTGTTTTTTAAAGAGACGAAAAGCTTTAATTTTGGTACAGTTCATGCTATAATTATCAGAGTTGGTGGTGAGGCTGTGTGGACTTTGAACAGGAAAAGTCTCGTGTTTTGAGAGGCGCAAATGAACATGCACAATTACAACCTGTGGAAATGACACCAAACCTTACCCCAGGATTTTAAAGGTGGACAAATATGAGAAGATTCACAGCTTTATAAAGTCAGCTCTGTAATATTGTTGGCCTTTCCCCCTCCTTCAGTCATACAGTAGAATATTAAAATAATAATAACTTGAGTTTCCAGCACAACTTCAGCTTTGGGGCGAGTTCAAAAGCCACATACGGAGCTCTGAGATCATAAAAAATGAATCGTGGAAATCCACTCAAAGTGCACTCAGAAATCCTCTCATCTTCAGGGTTGATGCAGTCTATTATTTTTGAAACTCAAAGTTCATGAAGCACTCAAGCCTCTTTCATCCTGGTACAGTTTCCTTTTTATCTAATCAGGGTTGCCATGGTGATCTAGTCACACTATGATTTAGCAGATTTCCCGCCGTAGATGACCGTTCTGTTGCAACCAGCCACGGACAAACGGATGTTCTTTACTGTTTGATCAAATGTGAGAAAAGAAAGTCATCGAGATCATTACTGACGAGACCTTGGATCATGGAAATGTAGATATGAGGAGCTCTTTTCCAAAACGCTATAAATCCATTTTAATAGTTTTCATTACTATTTTCATTCACGTGTGAAAATGCCGGTTCCGGTGTAGATCCTGCCTGTTGTGGGTGCCATGTTGATTTATCCACTTTTGATAAATCAACGGAGAGGAAATAATTATACGAAACAGCAGACACGTTCGCAGTATGTTTGTGACGGTCGGGATGTTTCAGGTTTGTTGTTTTGTTTAATTTTGGCACTGGCTCAACTTAGCTGCCAACTACCATTGTGTCTAAAAACAAGACGGCCTACACATTCAGATCAATAGTTTGCATCCAGTCTATTGTTAAACGATTAAACGTGATGCATTACTGTTTTGGATGGGTCAATCAATAATCATCTATGTCACATAAGTAGAACGTAAACAAGCAACAGTCCTCACAGGAGAAAGGTTCAGCTTGAGACCATTTTGTTTACTGAAAGCTTGAATCAGAGTCAGTAGATTGAGAACCTGGATAAGCACAAAACAAAAGGAAAAGTACTTCACACATTTTGTGAATATTACATTTATCCTGTTAAAATGTTGTTGTTTTTTGCTCAGTCTGAACATGTTGAACAATGATTTTTGATGATTCATTTTTGAATGATTTTTTAAATCAAACAACAATTTTGTTGATTATAAATTCAAAATTAATGTTTCCCCCCCCAAAACGCTATAAATCCATCCATTTTTTTTCCATAAATTGATGGTTTGTCTTTTTTAAATAACAAACAAGAGAACATGCAACATAATCAGGGACTCTTCATACTATAAATTAATATAAATTAAATAAGTGCAAATGCATGAAATAAATAAAGCAATAAAATAAATAGTAAAATAAACTAAATAGTAAAAATAAACTAAATTATTATTTATCATTGCAAACGCTCTCCCAGCAGCTGGAACATTGACGGCTTTTATTTTGTAGGGACAACATTTCACTGCCATTAGCGGAACTTGACATCGATGTCAGTGCAGATTTATGTGGTTTTGTTGTTACTTGGATTATTTGTCGTTATCTCGTGTAAAGGCGAGTTTAACGGAGCGTTTGTGTTTGTGATCGATCATAAGACAGACCAGAGAGAAGACAAGACACTCGCGCCGATAGGAGTTACTTTTTATACACGATGATTTTTTTTAAATCGTGGGTCACAAAATTGTTGCTTGCCTGTTCAAATAGTCTAGGAGATTACGCTTGGATCAGCTCCACTCCGCAGCGTTTCCTCTCGGCCTGGGTTTCCGTTTGTTTACTTCTTACACGTGAGTTATCGTTTACACTACTTTTCTTTGTCCAGTCGGCGTTTTCTCCCCCAGGTGTAGGTCTCACCGACTCCTCAAGGCCGTTTAAAGCACTCATTTAGAGGAATGAATGAACATAAACAAACCTCTGTTCAGAGCGCCGTGTTGGACTGCGTTGAACGTTCACCGAATTCTGATTAGTGAGAGGATGTATCGCGTTTAGGCTAAAAATAGGTTCGGCGCTTATCGCTGTTTGGAAAAGAACGGCATCTTGTACCTACATTGTAACAAGGAAATATAGCGATTTGGCCTGAAATGTTGATGGAGCAGTGAGTAGGTTCAGTACACAGCAAAATGACATGACTTTTTTTCTTTTTTTAAATGGCATTTATCCCGTTTGGAAAAAAGCTCTTCATATATTAATATTAAAGTGAGACACTGCAGGTGAATATGGAAAATTATTACATTTAGAAAATCAATAAGAAACTTTTATTGTAGGCATACTGACATAAGTTTTCTGGTACCTGGTGCCTATCAAGAGTTTACCGGTACCTATGTTTGTTTTTGTTTGTTGCTTTATTTGTCATTATACATGAACTGTACAATGAACTTTGTCCTCTGCATTTGGCCCAATCCCTCGAGCCACTGGACGACCCGTAGGGACCCATCTCCATGATGTGGAGCCAGGCTGGTGGTCAAAAACACCCGGCTGGAGGAATCACCTATTGTACATGTTTTTAGTGGTAGGGAAAACCGGAGTACACAGAGGAAACCTACACAGACACGGGGAGAACACGCAAACTCCACACAGAAAGGCCCCGTCCAGGGTGCCATGTCGTTGGTCCGACGCCTCATTATTCCGAAATGTCCCATTGAGCAGAGGCGCCATTAGTCCGACATCTCTAACCCAGTTGTGTTGTGGATTAGAGAGACAATACATTTCGGAATAATGAGGCGTCGCACTGAGCTTCAACCTACTCCCTTTGAGTTTGCAAATTCACTCTTTCCCCGTGATAACATCTGTTGTCTGTTATCTCTGTTTGTTTTGCTGCTCAAATAAACAAATAAACCAAACTAAAACTGTCATTTTATGTTTTCATTTAAAAATGCTAGGTTTAAATTTATGGTTTCATTCTGTTTTTCAGAGGGATTTTGATCTTTTCTTAGTTTTTAAATAAGCTATTTGAATTTTTACAGATTTTTCCCCCACTTAAAATTACGCCTTATTTTATGCAGTTCAAAGGCTGTATCATGCTATTTTAGCCATTCCAAAGTAAAGTATAGGCATTTATATGATATATTGTACCTCTATCACTATGGAGTACTCATTTTGAGAGAAATATAAGTATTTTTGGGGGTATTTTCCCTACCCGGAAGACAAAACGCTTCGATTCAGTTAACTCCGCCCCTCTCTCCGCTCATTCCACATTTGCATATATATAAATATAAATATGCTGCAAAAAGTGAGTTACTTCACATATGCAGTTTATTAAGGATTGGACATGTTGCAAAGCAGGTTTATGAAATGGCTAACACACACGCTAACACACACTGCTTAACATGCGTTTGATTGACTCACCGCTCAGCCTGGCTCCCCATGGGAATCTCGTTGCGTATAAAAGTTAATCCACTTTGATTCTGGTCAAGGTCACCAGCATCCATCAGGTGTTGATATAGTAGCTTAATCCTCAGAAAGAAATTCAATTTTGGCGAGTGCACTCTTCTTTAGGCAAGGTCGAATAGTCCTGTTCCTCTCTAGCCAAACGCGCATCTGTGACATATCAGTTCGGTAAGAAAAAAGAGCAGCGGTGTCTCAGAGTTAGGTTAGAAAGAGCTCAGTCTTCACAAAACAAACTTATTGCCGATCCATGGCTTCCTCCAGCCGTGGGTGCCGCTGGATTTAAGCGTCGCGGGACAGCACAGACGCGTCAGAGATGCGTTTTTTTTTGTTTTTTTTTAAAGGGGCTCTGTGGAGTTTAGCAGTTTTGTGCTCGCAATTGCCCCCTCAGGCCAAACGCGTAACTGCAGCCTCGATGATAAGCTCGTGCATGAGGCGCTCAGGCTTTACGAGCACCAGAAATAACAGTCCCTCCTGGTCAATTTACAGATTTGCAGGCGTGACTTCAACTGAGGTAAGAAACGTTACTGTTTTGTAAGATATTTAGACCAAATCAGTTTGAGTGAATATTTCCAAGATTAAATACTTGAGCAAATGCAGCAAAGTGAATCGAGTGAAGAAGTGATAATATAAACGAATAATTGACGTTTGAAGGAGGAAAAAAAAATACTCGTATACTTTGTATGCATAAACGCAGACCTAATTGAAATAATAAAATATTTCCACCGGTAGAAATGCTACTAGCAGCATTATTTTTGCCATTGTAAATACAGCACCATTACCACTGTTACTACTCAAATGTTTTGTAGGTACAGCACAATTACTGTTATTACTGACACTACAGTCTGCTACTAAACTACACAACTTCTCTGTAGGTATAAAACTATTAGATCAACTATTTTGGTAACTTCAAATATGATTATTTTATGGCTTGTTTCAGTGAAGTTTGTACAACATGCACGGACAGTCGGACACCGTTGTTTTAAGCATCAACAACACTTTTCCCGAAGTATTTAGTAATAATTTCTTACCTTTCAAGCAAAAATAAGCTGCGGGTCTTTTGAGAGATTCTCTCAACATTTTCGATGTTTACTCTGGTTCTTTGCCTACGCCGATCAGACTCGACTTTCGCCTTTTTTGTCACACTCGAATAAACTCTTCGTTTCTTTTGTTATTTGGGGTCTGGGCTGGAGTTCGATGGTGCTTGAAGCCGGTCTCCTCTTATTCTCCGCTAAATCCATCCTTCTGAAGTTACCACTCGCCGGCAGCGTCAGTATGGAGGAGATACAGCTAACGCTACAGCTGAGCGTGAACGCGCATGACGTTATTACGCATTACGCTGTTCTCTTGTTCGACCCGAGCATAAACTATTAAGTGACTTTACAGGCATGTAGAGGCAATCGTGGTGAAAAGGCCAGGGCTCATTCTACTCACCAGGGCATTGCTGGAGCATGTATGAGGAAGATATTTTAAATTTGTATACATTTATTTGTGGTTAAACTTATGTATAGTCCCTTTAAATAAAAAATAAAAAAATTAAAAAGCTGTTTTATAAATACAAATCAGGCAAGGCATTACATTACAGACATAGAGCACTTCCGTTCCGCTGTGACGACACAACTAACAGCTCAGTGTTTACCAGGAGAGGGGGAGCAGCTGCTCAGAGAGCAGGATTCAGGAGGATTACTTAGAACTGTGTGAATGAAGCCAAAAACGCTCTGGGGTGTTTTTGATAAGGAAATAGCATAACAACATGGCTAAAAACTCAAAAAGTCGATTTTGCATGATATAGACCTTTAAAGGTTCAGTAAATCAGGCAGGAATTAGATATTAAAAAATCCTTCTGAGAAAACCTTCAAAACCCAAGACTGGAAAGTTTGGAGTCTGTTGGAGCTACTAAAATAGAGATGTTGTTCAAGAGTGAAATGAAAACCCCAATTTGATAAGTAATAATAAATAATAATCATGAATTTTATTTCTATTCCTATTTATTGTTAAAGGAAACATCAAAGTGTGAAAGTTTTGTAACGTCTGCACATGCGCCTGTATATTTCTCCGTATTCACGCAGGTGTAATATCTGCAGTCAGAAGGAGAGACTGTCCCTGGATCAGTTTTACAGTTCCACTATCGCATATCCTCCTGCCTTTGCTGCAGCCATGGCATTTGATTGGTCATCAAGACGTAACCCCGTCTCACCTCTCACAATGTCGTCATCATTTAATTGATATGAAACATATTTTGCGCAGGTTATACAGCGCTATTGGCATATTTATAGTGTACGATAGTTTGTGCTGAAATACAATAGATTTGGAAGCTTTGTACGATATAATGGTTTTGAGAATCTGGAACCCTGACGCCACCTCATCTCATATTTTCCACTGGGAAACTGGGAAATGATTTTGATGCCCAAGTTCCCTTTGACCTTTAACACCACAGAGAGCAGCGATGGAGGAAGGGAGAGAGAAAATGTGGCTCTTTTTTGCAGGCGAATAGCAAGTTTTTGTAAAAGGTTCATACTGCCTTCTTGGTTAGACTATTACTGTTTTTTCTTTTAGTAACACAGAAGGTTTATTTACCTGCTTTACTAGTTTTGAGGGAAGTGAAGAGATCGAAACTAGTAGGGCAGGTAAACAAACCTTTTGTCTTACTAAAAGAACAAAACAGTAATAGAATAGCAAGTTGGCGACCAACACGAGTTTACCTGCTCAGACTGTTGCAGGAGTTCTGACGATGGTTTCTCAGTCTCCGCTGCTCTTCTCGTCCCTCCAAACAACGATAACAGCGATCTCCCAGTCTGTGACAGGCCAGAGACCCATCTGTGCCTCTGCAGACGGGAAAACAACCTGTGTTTTGTGACTGCAACCTCGGTGTGTGTGTTCTCTCATAGAAGGTTATAGCTGTGGCTTTTCTGCCATGCGTCAAAGCGTCTCGGTGTGCGTTGGCCTTGAGTCTCCCCTCACTCACTTTTCCTCTCCATATTCACCCCCTGAACACCATCCTGTTCCGAGTGAGTGTGTGGAGAAACCCCGGCCTTAACAATCATCCCAGAGCCCACCCAGTTCTAAAGCAAATGTTTGTTGCTATTGTGCAGAAATGTGTGGAAGTGGCAAAAGACTCAACAATTATCTCCTGTTCTGCTGACAGAGATATGATTTCCCTGCGCTTCGAGAGCAGATTCCCCTGATGGGCACTTCTACTCTGTTTACGCATACAGAGGAGACGATCACTACACAAAGCCTGTTACTGTTAGCCAATCCGTCAGACTCGCTGTCTCTGAGCAACAAACGCACAGAGATTTCCGCCGACTGTGGTTTTTGAAGAAACGCTTTGATGAAAAACTGCCGTGGATCTGAATAGAAACCTAGGAGCATTCTTGACACATGCTTTTAGCACACGATTCTCGAGAGCAGTTGCCGCGATCACAACGGAAGACACGTTGTGGCCAATTATCGACTGTTCTGTGAAAGAGCCTGGTTTTCAAGTGGATATAGAGACGGAATCTTCAGTTGCTGGCGAGATTTTGTTGGCCTTCTTTGTGATGCAGCCAAACAGGGATTTTTAGAAATAATTTTAGAAACAGCAAAATCTAATAAAAATGAAAGAAATAAACATACAATAAGCATACAATACGAGCAATCGCTGTTATTGTTTACTATTGGTTTACTATTTACTATTAGTTGGCAACAGCTGATGTGTTCAGGCCTCTAAATTTACCGAACTGCGAAAGGGAAGTTTGTGAACATAGTTCTATGAGAGGCAAAACAATCATTATTTATTTCAAACATTAAATTGCCCACCACAGCCCCCGGACAGTTTGCTTAGTAGTGGAGCAACTATATCCTAGTGTAAAGATGGAGCGCCAAACTCCTCACGTAGTATAAACTATTGCTGGGTTTGTACATTATGAATAGTGGGATGTGTAATTGCGAAGCAAGGGGAAGAAGAAATGATGTCCAAAAAGCATGAAGATATCAAGTATTTCAGCTTGTAAACACATTTATAGCAGCAAAGAGACTCATAAAGTTTCCCATCCTCTGAGCTCAATCCACACATTTTCAATGATGTTTAAGTCAGGAAAGTAAGTAAGTGCTTTTTTTGTTAAAGTCAATATTGATAGCTCACATTAGCCCCGCGCTGCGCAGCTCCAGTTACCGAGGCCGTACGGCACAATGGAAAGAATCCGCCAGAAGTCTATTTTGGGTGGACGCTGCAGCACTGTCTGATCAAGTCCAGGGAATCACAAACAGGAGGTCAGGCACCAGCCAAGGAAGATAATCCAGTGGATTTCAGAGTAAAATCAGCTACTAACTAATGTTTGGCTAATGTAGCAATACGACAAAACCAATGGGCGAGAAAGCCCTTCTCATGACGGGAGCTGACACTGCTGTAATACCACCCCCTGGTAGCCAGGGGCGACTCCAAAAGACACTTGGTAAACAGCGTTTCAATTAAGACATTGACGTCGTCTTGGAGTTTTTATTTTTCAAAAAATTGCTATGACCCATGTGACAACACTGGGCTACGTATCATATTTTTAACCACGCTGGTTTTTGTATATTAGGCTTCCGCTTTTTATTTCTAAGTCTATGACTGACAGGCTCTGGAGCTCTGTGGAGGCTCATGGCTGGTCTGCCCACCCCACGAGGGCGGGACTTCCTGCCTTTTTGCCCTTTTAAAGAACAAGCTTCATAGGAGGAGACTTGGCAGCCATGTTCATTTCACAGACCACTCGGGATCATAACTATGAATGGGGCTGAATGGAACACCGGTAATCTCTTCTATAATATATCTATGGGCAAAACACACATGTGGCCACAGAGGAGCAGCCAGAGGATCGGGAGGATTTTTGGGCACACGGACAATACGTTTCATCGTGGAGGAGGACAACTATCGCTGTACTTGGATCATGTGGATTTCTGAGGGCAGAAATCCAGAGAGAAGCAGCACGGAGTGGACCAACTGGACTTCTAATAGCAAATTGTAAGTTTGATCTGTCTTTTCCACATAAATGCACTGTTTACTTTTATTTCTTTATGTACGAAGTTGTTATCGTGCGAAACCTCGTGACGTCGTGAAGGCTTTGCACCGTAAACCAGGAAGTGCCTAACCAACAAACTATAACATTGTGATAAAGACCTTTTATTAAAACACCATTACTATGTATTTGCATGATGACGATAATAGTAGCTCCCTTCTGCCATGCAGTAATGAACACAGACGGAAGGCCAAAGGTATTTTAGGAAGCCACAGCAAAGCACCATTTGTCCTCTTTCAATCGATTATAAGCTGTACCTTCCCATTCGACCGGGAGTGCACACGAGCACGCTTTAGGCCTCAGTATATCAATCTCCTATATGGCCCACTCCGGTCAAGCCCTATCTGTTGTGCGCACATCTGCGGGCTGCGCGGGCTGATCAATAGGACAAAGAGAGATTTCATTAAGTGAAGAGCTCAGGCAGTGACTTTGGCGGAGGTCTGATCCAAGAAGCTGTCGCACTCTTGTAGTCCATTACGGGGGGGGGATTTAGGACATTATTATGGGGTGAGGGGTCAAACTGTCAGCCGCCCACACTGCCGCCAGGGCCCGGATTAATTTCGAAGCAGTTCAAGGCTGATTGCACCCTTCCTCATTTGTTTCGCGGAGTCGAGCTCACCGGACCCAGTTTGGAAATGGTTTGTGATATAATTATATATTATCGTAACGTAGGCTGCAGCATTTCCACTTACTGTAGCAAGAGTTTAAAGGGCTCTGTGGACTTTAGCAGTTTTGTGCTCGCAATTGCCCCCTCAGGCCAAACGCGTAACTGCAGCCTCGATGATAAGCTCGTGCTTGAGGCGCTCAGGCTTTACGAGCACCAGAAATAACAGTCCCGTCCTGGTCAATTTACAGATTTGCAGGCGTGACTTCAACTGAGGTAGAAACGTTACTGTTGTGATATTTAGACCAAATCAGTTTGATGAATGTTTCCAAGATAAATACTTGATAAATGCAGCAAAATGAATCGAGGGAAGAAGTGATACAGATAAACGAATGAATGACGTTTGAAGGAGAAAAAAAAACTCGTATACTTTGTATGCATAAACGCAGGCCTAATTGAAATATTAAAATATTTCCACCGATAGAAATGCTACTAGGAAAAGCCAACATCGTCTCTTCAATTCCCTGGGCCCAAAGTTAGTGTAGTTAACTCGTAAACTATATTGTAAACGGCACATGTCCACTTTTTGTAGTCGTTTCACTGCTTATAAATCCGTGAACAGTCATGCTTATTTTGCGGCCAAGAAAAGCTAACATTAGCAGCATTATTTTTGCCATTGTAAATACAGCACCATTACCACTGTTACTACTCAAATGTTTTGTAGGTACAGCACAATTACTGTTATTACTGACACTACTAGTCTGCTACTAATACTACACAACTTCTCTGTAGGTATAAAACTATTAGATCAACTATTTTGGTAACTTCCAAATATGATTATTTTATGGCTTGTTTCTGTGAAGTTTGTACAACATGCACGGACAGTCGGACACCGTTGTTTTGAAGCATCAACAACACTTTTCCCCACGTATTTAGTCATAATTTCTTACCTTTCAAGCAAAAATAAGCTGCGGGTCTTTTGAGAGATTCTCAACATTTTCCGATGTTTACTCTGGTTCTTTGCCTACGCCGATCAGACTCGACTTTCGCCTTTTTTGTCACACTCGAATAAACTCTTCGTTTCTTTTGTTATTTGGGGTCTGGGCTGGAGTTTCGATGGTGCTTGAAGCCGGTCTCTCTTATTCTCCACTAAATCCATCCCTCTGAAGTTACCACTCGCCTGCAGGTCAGTATAGAGGAGATACAGCTAACGCTACAGCTGAGCATGAACATAAACTATTCAAGTGACTTTACAGGCATATAGAGGCAATCGAGGTGAAAAGGCCAGGGCTCATTCTACTCACCAGGGCATTGCTGGAGCATGTATGAGGAAGATATGTTTAATTTGTATACATTTATTCGTGGTTAAACTTATGTATAGTCCCTTTAAAAACTATATACAGCATAGAACAGGTGAAAAGAGTGCCGTATAGGGCTCTTCTATAAAAAACAATGGCGGTATTAACAGCGTTTTTGCCTGTGAGTGACAGATTGTGTTGATAAATTTAGTTTTTCTCAGTAAATCCGGCCTAAAAGCTGTTGTGCGGTGGATTTCCATTTTGTCGGAACTACAGCTTCAATCTTGTAAACTGAGTAAGTTAATGATTAGAATCGACGTCTGCAATCTAAACACATTGTGTGGATTATGTTTTAAAGTTTAACGTAACTGTGCCGGACACATCAAATAAATTGCTTAAATAAATTGTTAATCAAATGTTTAATGTCATGACACACGTTAGCTAAATCATGCTTTAGCTAAATCTAAAGCTGAATAAACTAGACAGAACTTAAGAGCTTCTAAAACATTTTCTCTCAGCATAACGTTTAACTTGGATCATGATTATTTCCCGAAATGGGAAACATAAATGTGTGAAATTCAGCACAAAGTTCAGATGGATTATTGAAGCGCACCAGGTGACCTCTGTACAAACATTCATCGAGACCAGTTAAGTCCAATTTCCGTTTATATCAGACTTTTGCCTCAGTATGCAGGTTATCGTGGTGACCAAATGACATTTAATCACGATCCAACAATTATTCACCTTCATGAATCCTCTCAAATCCAATGACAACCACCCAATGCAGCGTCTGCCATTGTTTTCAATCAAGCGGACAGCGTTGTTTTCACCTCGGCTTGATTTGTGACGTAACACCGTAGAGTCCTATACAACGGTGCGGCTAATTTATAGATTTTTACAGCCAGACTTAATATTATATCATGTTAAAAATAACAATGGACCTACTCTTAATCATAGAAAGACGCTACACAAGTGCTTTAATACGAGTGGGTCTAAAAACACTCATGTGAGAAAGACGCAATAACAGCTTCAAATCCAGACATAAAGTACGCGTGGAGATGATGGACAGCTGCAGGTCACGCGGTTCCTGTTTGGACGTAGCCCACTCATCTGCTCAGCAACTCGGTTAGGTGGCAAACCCTATCACTGTCAGCCCACTGTGTTTGCTGCACAGCGGGGCGGGAGCTGGAGGATGCAACATGGCTTCAGGGCTATAGGAACCCAGGGTGCATAGTTTGTGTACTGCAAGCAATATTATTACACAGAAAAAAGCATTTTTGGAGGCGATCTTGTCTCTGACCAAAATAAGTTCCCACGGCTCTGCTTCGGGTGCAAAAAATGAATGTGATTGATTCTCTCACCGCTGAAATATTATGGAGGGACAAAGTGAAGCGCGGGCTAAATTAATCAGAAGGTCCACGACTTTGACACATAGTTTTAGCCTATTTTAGTTTTCATATAAACGATTTATAAAGTGGGCCCATTTGTTGTTTTAATCCTGTTTTTTATAGAATAAATTGTAATTTAATCCTATTTTACTGATGTTTTTATTGGTTGCACCACTTTAGATCTCTCTCAGGTTATTTTCATCCATAGTTTTATTTATTCAGTCGGCCACATACAAACCCTCCCATAAGCCTCCTCAACCTGTGACACATCCAACTGCGCTTTGTAACAACATGGACACAGCTGCGGCTTATAATATATATGTACAGTTTATTTTTTATTCAGTTGGTGCAGCTCATATTCAGGTGTGCTCAATAACCGAACATTAGAAGTATTAGAAGAAGTATTGACAGTAGTATTAGACATGAAACGCAAATTCAACCTGGAGACGTACCTACAGCCTTCACTCATCTTTCACGGCTGCTTCACCAGCATCCAATCACGGCCCCATCGCAAGCGCGCTTTCGCATCAGCAATCAGTGCAGCGCTGTTCCGCTCAGCCATTCACAGTCCAGGATCCCCTTCATAAGCTCCCCGGTCAATCACTCGGAGTTTCACAGCGTGCAGCGACCCTCCTCCGCCCCTCCTCCTCCCGGGCTTTGCCCGTCACATCTACGCGCATCGGGTCCCGTTATACCACCACCAGGTCCAGGCTCCGGGGAAGATGCTGGCCATCATCATCAACACCAGGCAGTCCGTATCGTTCGGCCATCTTCCGCCGGGGTCTGAGCCCCAATCTCAATTAAGTTCAATAAAACTTTCTAACGCAACACGTCTCTGTGAGTCTTTTCAGGTTGAAATGGCCGTAGCCACCATTGAGGTCGCCGAGGCCCTTTTTCCACTCTTTTTGTTTAAAAAAAAATAACATTGTGAGTGCGCTGCGACGGGTTAATGCGTGCGAGAGGGGAAGCAGACAGAGCATCAGCTTGACTTGTGTGTCCGCGTCCATCGTTAACGCGCATGTTTCAAACGCCGGGCAGCAAAGCGCAATAAAGACGACTAAACTAAGCTCGGTATATGAGGACAGCTCAAACTTTCAAACAGCATTTATCACAAAATCAAGACCTCTACAAATAAGAACAAATCACATAAATGTGATTCCCTCAGTTTTTAGTCACATTTATTTGACAACAATTGGCCTCATATTCACAGTGTAATGTCCGGATGAAATCAGGCGAAAAGTAACAAAGCGATCACAGCGCAGCAATACACGCCGCGCTGTGCGTCTTTCCACACAGTGTTTCCTTTGAACCAGGCCGTTATAAAAGCAGCACCAACCGAAGGTCATGAGTCCTGACAAAGGTTTTTGCTTTAGTGTCGTTTGGAGCCTGTGTCCACACCTGAGCACAAGGCTGCAGCTCACGGACGGTATGAACGCAGAGGGATAACTAAATGTAATGAAATAATAAAAGATATACCAGGTTTAAACGTTGAAAGTAGTAATCCAATAAAAATAATGATACATGGGACTCACGTAGCGCTTTCAAAAGGACACAAAGACGCGTTACATGGGGGACGAAATACAGAAAAACAGACAGAGGACTGGAGAGAGTGGGGGGTTGTCCCGTCATTCTGACATCCCTCCATTGCGACATCCCGTCAATCCGACACTTTTTGACACCGCTATTCCGACAATAGGTCCTTAAGGTTAGGGCTAAGGTAAGGTTAGGGTTAGGGTTAGGGTTAGCTTGTAAACTCTACTATCCTTAAAGAGACTAGATGCAAGTTGGTCATTTATTCTCACTACTGCCTCCTCAGGTCTTATGCGTAACTGCATTAACTATATTAAGCTCGTGCATGACGGCACTTCAGACCCGAAGTAACAACTTTTTGAGTGCAGTGCAGGATTTAGAGGCAGTTGTGATGAACAGGTCTGGGCTCATTCTACACATTAGGACATGTGGTTTGTAAAGGTTTGTAGTGAGTCAGAGCTGGTGAGTTTAGTTGGTAGTTGGTAAGTGAAAAAAGAATCTGCCACTTGAACCGGTATTTATTCTAATTCGAAATGCAAAAATATTTAATCCGCTATTGAAGATAGTCATAATGTAGCCTGTGTTCCGATTTTTACCCCTGTCTACAGATTAAAGTGGACAATAAAACGCAAACTATTTATAAAATCCTGGTATTAGACATTTGACATTATATTTTTCAGGATTTCCGTGGGCCATTAAAAGTCATTTAATGAATTATACTAAAGTTAAGGCCTTAAAGGAACAGGACACAGTTTTTCCATACTGAGACATGTTCTTACCTGAGCTTAGACGAGTTGATACAAAAAGACCAAAAATGTTGTTAGCATTTGGCCTCTCCCAGCATATTCCTATAGCTCCAAACAGGGGTGAAGTTAGAAGCGACCACGCTCTTCCACGGGCACAAAGACCAGACAGGTACGCATCAACTTGTCTAAGCTCAGATAAGAACATATCTCAGTATGGAAAAATGGTGGCCTGTTCCTTTTAAAAGTCATTAAAAAGCCTCAAAGCAGATTGAAACTGGTTTCTTAGAAAATACAATTTGTCCTTAGCGACAGAACCCACAACATTGACATCGCTCAACCATTTTTACGGCATATATTCTTCAAAAATACAAAAACTATGATCTAAAACACAATCTTGTCCTCAAAAGTTGCCCTTTGTGTCCGATTTTGTCAAAAATTGCTTCAAAATTACCCTGTTTGATTGAATGTGATTAAATATGCCAAGACCATTTGCATTTGTGGCATTAAAATACAGTGTTTAGGCATTAAAAAAAACATTAAATTTGACTTGCTGCCACCTGTATGCCCGGTTTTCATCAGCTGTCTGTAATGATTTCCGTTGGTAACAGAATTGTATAAATGCAATTTTGCTGAGAAATTATCCCAGTTCATTTCTCCTGCTGTTAAATTTATCCCCTGCTGTTCAAATAATGTAAGACCTACACTCCTCATCATCTCTGGACAAATTTTGCACATTCATAATATCATGCTGGAGCACCCTTTGCTTGGCAGTTTCAACCAGGAGTTAATGAAGTTGACGCCTTTGCCCAAAAAGCATCCCCTATTTCAGGGGTTCCCAAACTTTTTTGGCCGGGACCCCAAAAAAATTGACACGTAAACAACTCGGGGACCCCCCTTGTATAAAGTTATCGCCTCTTACGCTACTTTACAGAAGAAAACATTTTAAAATCAAGTTAACATGTATTTAAACAGTTTATTTTGAATATATAAATGGATTTCACGAATGATATGCTGTTTTACACTCAAACATATATATCAAAAACAGTTGCCTTTTTCTTTTTTATTTCATCCTACAATCATCTGGGGACCCCCACCCAAGGCCTCGCGACCCCCGAGGGGTCCCAACCCCCACTTTGGGAACCAGTGCCCTATTTAATTGTCAGTGGATGCATTTTTCGGAAGGACTTGATATCATCCTGGTTGAACCTGCCAAGTAAACGATGAAGTGTAGTATAAATATAAGAAAAACTTACCCTGTTTAGTCCCTTGCGTATTCATTCACAAATATTTACATATTTACATCCATGTGTCCTGATGGGTCCCTGAGATGGCGCATTAATCCAAAAATGGTCATTTCCTTTCTGGGAGCCAGGAGAGGAGGAAAGACGAGAAAGGAGAAATGTTCTCACCCATGCACACACATTACAACACTTTAGGGCTGCTTTTCTCAAAATTCGTTTTTTTGTTCCACTCATGCAATGACCTCACCACTATAGTCGCTCCTTCAGACTCCAAACTTTCCAGTCTTGGGCGTAACAATATTTTGAAGGTTTTTCTCAGAGGGATTTTGTTATAGCTAATTCCAGGCCCATTTATTTATCTTTGTTGTTATGACGGCCATTTTGAATACCGAAGTAGAATTATGCAGTAAAAACACGGCCCCAGAGACGCACGTTTACGTGAAGAAACCAGTGAGTCAGTGTTTAAGCTGCTCAAGACGTTAGCATGCTACTGGTTAGCATTTAGCTTCAACAGCTCAGCTCTGACCTCTCCAAGAGAAAGCCCTGAAGCACACTCCAAACCTTGGATACAACATGTGACAGAGGTCAGAGCTGAGCTGTTACTGTAGTATTTCCTCAGTGTTCATAGATGTGAGCCAGACGTGTTTATGTGTGCCACTGAGTTGCTAACCGGTAGCATGCTAACGTGTTGAGCAGCTTAAACACTGACCCAGACTGAGACTCTGTTGACATGACAAACTGTAAAAATCCCAGAGAAAGGTTTTCTGTTTCATCTTTGATGAGTTAATTTAGTCTGAGGAGTGAAGCAGATCTTTAGTAAATCCTGCTGTAGCTCGACAGACAGAGCTGCTACGTCTGTGCCACATTTGCTGGTTATATCACATAAACGTGCGTCTCTGGGGCTGTGTTTTAACAGTTTTCTTCTTGAGCAATAATTACGAGTAAATAAAAATGCCACTTTCAATCAGTTGTCTTTCTTTTTCGTCCTGAGTAGAGATATTGTTACATGTTGTAGTACTGCATAATTTTACTTCGGTATTAAAAATGGCGTCCGGAACTAAGTGTGATGTCATTGGAAATGCATGTATAGTTTATTCAAAAACTAAACAAGATCCAAATTGCCTCTGAAAAAATCTTAGCAACTGATATACAAACAAAATAATACAATAAGTTTAAACCTGGGTCTGTCCATTATTTAGATTTTGTTGCTGAAAATACATAGGTAATTCTGACCTTTTTAAGCATAAAATGTCTTATTTTATATGAAAACATAACATTACAGAAAACATGCAATACATATATTTTTTGTCACATTTATATCAGTAATCCGCAGCAGGAGTTTCACATTGAAATCACTAAATTGATTTTGTTTCCTTATTCACCTATAACACTATAACTTTCGCATGGATCGTTTTCTCTTTTATGGCTGCTCCGTCAGAGTGGTTGTTTACTATCCATCGCCATGCCAACGGGAGGACGCCATTGTTTCTCATTGACCGGTTACTCGCTCGACCCACTGACCCATATTCCACGGCGTCAGAGGAGTGGACCGGAGGAATGCGGGAGGAGCCGTGGAACACATGGACTGAAAGGCTCGATGGACGCACGCTCCGGCGGTTTACTGCCCCGACCAACTCACCACGTCACTGGAGGAAAGACGTGACTTTTATTGACGTGGAAATTGTCAATATTTGCCAACTGCAAACTGAACAGGGCCAACTGCTGTTTGGAAGAGCGCATTATTAGACTTGTAAAATGAACAAAACATGATTAAATGTACTTTTTATTTTGAAGCCTTTAATGAAATGTAGTGTAGTGAAATGTAGCAGAAAATATTGGTCCCGATCTTCTGTTTCTAAACGCAGACTGGGGGTGCTCTGTGAAATCTTGCGCTCCATACCTGGCACAGTAAGTGGTTGGACAGGCTCCCATGATGACAATGCTTCGCACAGCAGTGGTCCCTCTCCAAGCTTAACCTCCTACAGACCGTTCCAGACTGGGATATTTTCCACAGCGGTGGGTGTGGGGGGCGCGTAACAACTTCTCAATATACTCACTACTCAACAGAGCCGTGGGAACGTATTTTGGATAGGGGGTGCTGAGGTAGCCTGATAAACCACACCCACTTATTTTCTGCGCGAAAGAAGGCGGGTCTGGACACACACGGTAAACAAGTTGCTGATTGGCGGCTGTGGCTGAACCAATCACGACCGTCACAGAGAATTGACAAGGTTACGTCACTCGCTGCTATGTTGTTAGTTCAATTAACAACATTAACATTAGCCAAAACTCGAGGATTTTGCCTCCTATATTCAGTTCATATTTTGTGAGTTGGACTACAGCTGTCGTCACGTTCGCTAATTGATAATTGGTTTATTTCACTGACAATCTGTGCTTGTTAGGCCCGCCGTTCAAACTGCTCCAATTGCTCCGTGATCAGACTAACTTCCCTGCGTGGAATGGACAGGGAATAGTATGGCAGAGCCAGGCAAGTGCTGAGGGACAAGATTGTCCCAAAAAATGCTTTTTCTGTGCTTATTTCCTATTTAATAATATTGCTTGCAATACAGAAACTATCCACAAGGGGGTTCTGCAGCACCCTCAGCATCCTGGGTTCCCACGGCCTTGCTACTCAAGTACTTAACGAGCAACTAATGAACTAATGTAAGGCGTAATAACATAGGAGCACTTCGAATACTGCGCGTACGTCGAAGTGCTCCTAAGGTATTATTACGCCTTACATATATAGTACCCGTTTTTATCCACTTAAAAAATCGACATGTTTAATTTAGTGTAAATAGACTTGGATCGTGTAAAGGCTCACGTAATTGTATTTAAATAGGGAAAACGTGAAACAGCTTGATAGCTTCTAACTTGAACCCAGTTTGGAGCTATACCTTTGCTGGGAGAGGCTAAATGCTAACAACATTTGCGTGACTGAGCGCACGCACAAAGACCAGACAGGTATGCATCAACTCGTCTAAGCTAAGGTAAGAACATATCTCAGTATGGAAAAACAGTGGCCTATTCCTTTAAAGTAGAGACCTGTACTTTACGTGAATGTAAAATTGTCTCATGTAAAGTGCTTTGTGACCATGTCTGTGAAAGGCGCGCTATCTGAATAAAGCTCTTCTTCTAAATAAATTTAAACCTGTACTTGCAGCCTCCTCCCTTTAAGTCTACACAACAGCAATTTTTTAGCAGCATTTGTTTATAAATGATCTATGTATATGTAGATGTACGATCATAATGTCTATGTACGATAATTTGGCCAAATGTTATTTGCATGTATGTTTTTTTTTTCTTTTTTTTTAACCCGTGCTTTGCTGGAGTGAGAGGATATGAAGGAGTGACGTTTATGTGTATGTTCAGAACAAGGAGCATATTGGTGGATGCTCAGTTGCGCCCGCCCCATGATTCTGATGTTGCTCATGATGTATTTGTTTGTGGGGACACATTGGTCTACACAATAGTGAGTGCCACAAACTCTAAGAACCCATAGGACTCGTAGCTTGTCATTTGTTTTCGACATTTGTACGATAATTTCTTTCAAATACATATTTTGAGTCTCTGTACGATAATCTACATTTCCACTGGCACGCTGCTTCCATTTGGAGACTAGCCCCCTCTGCAGGTGATTTGTATGCTTCAAAACACAGTCATAGAAGTTTTTGTTTTCGATCTTTGCACTAAACACCAAGGCTAAAGAAATACTTTAAAGTTGCTGAAATACTTTAAAGTTTTGATATTACATAATACAGGCCCTTTACAGTATGATGTGACCATTTTACTTCCTTCATATTGCACGTTTTTTTCTCCACACTAAAGCCTGTACTTTTTTTCTCCATGATCAAACTATGGCTCCTGCGTCTTGACAGCTCCTATAACCTCTCTCTGCGGCTGTGGCCACATCTCCATTCTGCTGTCCAAATATTACACTGTCAACACCTAGAGACGAGCTTCCTCCGCTCCAGAAAAACAAACAGGACGAGACAGCCGCACTCCACCTATATCGCCCCGCCAGCTGTTCGGGCCCCGGCGCGCGCATCTACTATTTATACAGCATATTTGCATAATCTGATTTGATAGGAGTGTGGAGAGCTGTTATGGGGAGCAGGTGTCAGTGCACATATTCAGGTCCCGATAAGGATCACTTACTTATTCGGTTGAAAATGAAGGTAAGCTTAGCTCCAGATAACAGCAAATTGGGTTATTTGCATGGATTTTGTGTTGTGTGTGCGGAGAAGGGTCCTGTCATTGTGGTAAATAGATGAATAAAAGGTGAGGCGTAAAGCCACTCGAGTTTGTGCGGTCAGAATTGGTAAACAGGGGAGAGGATTGGGACGATAAGTGGGAGTGGAGTGGACAAAAATGCTGTTTTGTTTCTTAAAAGCTGGTCTGCGTGGCATTTCACCCAAACTTTACAATAAATGATTTGATTCAATTAGTTTTACTGTCAGTTCTGTCACACGCAGAGAATGGAAATTGTGTCTCTCTCAAACCCCTGGTGCAAAATACAATAGTAACACTAGAGCAATATCAATATATATGTCAGGGAATCTGCAGGTGGCAGAACGTCAAATTTAATGCCTCTTAAGGCCATTTAAATGGCCCAAAACAATATTTTTTTATTGCCACAAATGCAGACTTTATCATGGAGCAGACTCAGGCAACTGCTGTTGCCACATTGAATCTGACACCAACAAAGTTACTAATGGAGGCACAGATACATTTCTAAAGCCGTTAAAATATGAAACTTGATAGTGAACTTGTACAAATGTACACCTGTTTTTGTCACGATTTAGTCTTTAGTCTTCTTACAGATCATCATCATATCAAGTTGTTTTGTACAGCCCAATATGCCTCAGGGCTGCACCAAACATTCATTCATTTCAGGCAATGGCACAAAGGTTTACAAAGTAGACAAATAATTCACATACTTATGTCATATAGTACGAACAACAAGTAATATATAACAACATGCAGGTATGATGTTCCAAATCTGCCGAAAAGGAAGTGGGAAGGAGAAAATGTATTTAATCCCAATTCCCATCAGTGTTAACACAATGAGCTTCACTGCTACTTTCTTCAGAAGTTGTAATGTCCAAACAAATGTAATGTCTAAACAAATGTAATGGCTACTGTAAATGGGCATTCAGCACCATATGAAAACTTGCCCCGGGCGTCCCACCTACACAGATAAGAGATCATGTGACAATCGCTGTTCAGCTGTGAGTAAAATATGATTAAAACCTTAATTTCTTGTCATGACTCTTGGTGTAAGGCGATGTAGGTAATAGGATGCATTTCTGCTTTGTATTCTTTACTTTCCTGTTCCCTCCCATATTTTGGGTTTCTGTGCAAATGTCACCGTCTGCCAGACTTCTTGGACCAAACTATTTCATCCCACCGCTATTTACTGTCAGCGTCTCCAAATAGAAGCAATTACTGGCCAGTCAGTGAGCACCAGGACTGCAGGAACGCGCGGGCGGAAATGTGCCTTTATCGAACATTAACAGCTGTCTCACTGGACTTCGTGTTCGTCGCCAATGTGTGGAAGCCAGGAATTATGACTATTCCAATCGGACTTCAGAGCCAGGTTTCAATTAGAAAGGTAAAACATGCAAGGATCGTCTATTTAGGCAATTTTCATGAAAGAATGAAAGGAATGCCATAAATAAAATGCACTGGCAAATCCATATTTTTTGTGTGTGCAAGGACTGTGGTGGTCAGCATCTCACTCTGCAGCAGCGGAGATAGTAACTAATAAAAGGTAATACCGGCCGTTGAATGAATAGGTAATGTCATGCTTGTAAATTGAAGGAGAGATCCGTGGAACAAATCATTGACCAGTCGGGCCACAACTAGCAAATACATCAAGCACTGTAGTGTCCAAATGCTTCTATGTGGACAGCAACCCTTTACATTTTAGTCTCCTTCGGTTTATTATGGAATGAACAACTCCCAATTTTTTGTGAAAGCTCTCAGTTGAAAAAGGCTCTCAAGCAATCGTCTGTACAGGATTGTTTAAAGAGGGGGTATTATGCTTTTTTCAATCACATAGCACCAGTCTATAGCATACTACAATGATGACATAACCTTCTGTTGGTCTGTATATGCAGTAAATTAAAATAACTGCCTTGAATAAAATTGCTCTCTCAAATGGCTGTACTGAACGTCTTGAAATAGGCCTCTGTCTCTTTAAGAAGCTTTCCGACACGCCCCCTTCAGCACACTGCTGTGGCATCTAAACAACACTACTGTGCGGGGAGGGGGCTCTGCTGAGCTGAGGAGCAGTGGTTGGTGGCTTGGCTGGTGACGAAAGGTCCAGAGGCGTCTCCAGGAGGTGGGGGCGTTCCTAGGAGGACTGAGGCATAGCTACACCTAAAATGGCTGCCGTCTAGTTTTTACTGATTACTCAAAAATATGTGAATGAGCCAAGGCAACACTCCAGGCATGTGTTTAATGAGGGAATGACATAATAACATGATATAAAGCTTGAAAAAGTCGATTTTACATAATACCCCCCTTTAAGCAATGAGGTGTGAGGTTTTGCAGGTATTTGGTAATAATGTCTGACACTGTATCATACACTTTATTGGTCAGAAAATGCAATACAGTATTGATCAAAACAGCCAAAACAAAATAATCAGCAGTTTCCCTAACCCTCCCTAAGCCCCTCCCAAAAATACACCGCTCGGCCCGTGTGGCTGTAGTGATGCTATGGAAAGTGCTTTTACTTTGTGATGAAAGAATTAAGCTTAGCAAGAGATGGAGAGGTGAGGAAAGCTTTTCCTGGATACGTAGGACCTCTGGAGGAGATTTTTGGGAGCTGCTGCAGCGGTGCTGAGAATTGCCACTGGAGAAGATTCAAAGATTACTCAAAGATTGCTCAAAACAGTCTAGGTATGATTTTGATGAGCGAACAACATTCTAACAAGGTAAAAATCTCTAAAAAGTCTATTTTCCGTTAATACCCCCTTTAACTAATGCATAAGATAGGACTTTTTTTTCTGGAAAGACATGATTTAGGTCTAATTTAGATCCTTTTTAGACCTGGGTTAGTCCTCATTTAATATTGATCTAGACCTGGTGGAACTTGGAAGGTCAAATATTTTGTGAAGTGGTACTTGGTGTGAAAATGTTGGGAACCACAGACTCTAATGAGTCTGAGACACATACTGTACTGTAAGTAACTGGGTTTTTCCTACCAATACTCACTAGAACATAGTGGCTCCAGAATGGATTGAAAGTAGCTTTTCAGAATGAAGATGGGTGGAACAAATAACAAGATCATTAGCCACTGACAAAGCCTCTTGAGGTGAGAGGCGAACACAACCCAGTACAGACACGTACATGTTCATACCATACTCTATATCAGTGGTTCCCAACCTTTTTCATCTCGCATACCCCTTGGACCTTTGTTTGTACTTCACCCCTTACATCGTGGCCAACATTATGAAATGAAAAAACTCTGAAACACAGACCTTTCACGCCCATGTTTTGTTATTGACGTTTCTTTCGAAAAAATATACTATGCTGTTCTGAATTATCTGAATTCATTCCAATAAATCAATAATAAAGTCTGTCCATAACTCTAAGTCTAAGACCGCTTGAGAATCTTTATCTACGTATCAGAATACTCAGCGACTCCGACAACTCAACTCCCAAACTCTATAGATTTACTCATAACGCAACTTCTCAATTTCTAGTTCGTTGCATCAATGGAGGTCGCGCTTTTTAGACAAAATCACTCGCGCTCTTTCACGCCGCAGCAACTCGGCCCACTCCTGTTACTGTGGAGAGCATTAGCGACAGAAGCAACAATTACTGCCCGGGACAAAGAGGGAGAGGAACAGAGTGGGCTGAAATCCTGCCTGAATCAAACGGCATGAACAGCTACTGCTGCTTTGTCCGCCGCTGTGAGAAACACTGGGACATTTTTCAATTATTTCCAATCAAACTTTTGACAGCTACAAAAAACATCTAGACTCTTTGGTGTATTTGCATCTGAATAAGAAGGGTCACTCTTTTGAGAACAAGGGCACGTTCCTGTTGGATAAAGAGCGGCAGGAGTTTGAGAGAGAGGTGAAGGAGGCCAGATATGAGTGACTGGCCCTGAACAGACATGGAGGACTGTGGTTTGAACACATTTTAACTATAGAAATCACAGAAACGCTGATAGCTACCTGAGCCTGTTCCTACAAATGTGTACTTCAGTAGCCAACGGCCTCCCGGACCTGTTTGCATTAAGCTTTCTATCCCCATGCAAATAAATCAGGAAGCCAGGCTTTATAGTTATAGTTTATAGTAAAGTATGGCCAGGATTCACTGTACTGTAGTTATATCATTT
Source organism: Neogobius melanostomus (assembly GCA_007210695.1). Taxonomy (NCBI): domain Eukaryota; kingdom Metazoa; phylum Chordata; class Actinopteri; order Gobiiformes; family Gobiidae; genus Neogobius; species Neogobius melanostomus. Next base: position 862,627 of record VHKM01000084.1, read on the forward strand.
CTGACCGACCCCACAAAAAGCAGAAAATCAACACTATGATTTAGTATTTAGCTTAGAGGCCACTTATTTATACCCTAATTCCGTGTTTCCAAACCAGGGGTAAAGAGACTCTGGGAGTACGCCAGCACTTAGCAGTAAAAGGCATGTTTTCGGAGTATTTGGTTTTGATTTGAATACAGCACATCATCTTTTTATTACTACATGGGACTTTTAGTTGATAACTTTTATATAAATTGCTGCACCCACGATGTCGGGGGGTACTTAAAGTATACATGAAAGGTCCAATGGTGCGAGACAAAAAAGGTTGGAAACCACTGCCTTATTTTAAATTCTTAAAAGGTATGTACATTCATTCATGATTTCTAACGAGGCTTTGAATCTCACCTGAATATGGTCGATGAGCTGACAACAGCTGAAAAATCTGGTTCGTTCATAATTTGTGAAATCTCATCTCCAGGGGAGTCCTGGCCCCAGAAGGAAACCTGTTGTACATGTTTTTACATGGAGTACCCGGAGTACATTGAACGTTCCAACAAAGAAGTTGCCTGGACTAGCCGGCTTGTTAACCCCGGCTCACATTAAATCCGGTTAAGATCCGGTCGGCGTCCGCGATCTTAGAAAGTCATTAAACCAATGTTGCACACTCACACTGCTCCGCGAAGTCCGGGTCCGGCTACCGAGGCCATCCGGCGGCAACCGAAAGAATCCGCAAGAAGTCTATTTTTGCCGGAGACCGGAGCCCCAACGGATCAAGCTGACGGAAAAAACGAGCCAAACAGGAAGTCAGGTCTCGTGAGAAAAGAAGATCCGGTGTATTTCAAAATAAAATCTGAACGCTTACTACTTATTTGGTCTCGTTTACCACCTGTACACGCGTGTAACGTCTGAGATGTAAACATTCTCCATTACCAGTGACACAGGGGCACTAGTGTGTTGCAAAGCATCCACTTCACTGGGAGAGTCGTACTGGCAAATACGGCTTTTGTTTACAAAAACTACCTATACTGTATATGGGGCTACTTATCACGTGAACTCGGACCAAGAGCGAAACTCACGTGCACTTCTGTTCTCGCGAGGGCGTTTCTGTGCCTGGCGCAGCATCTGGCGCCGGAGCTGGCGGAGCCGCAGTGTCAGCCGGACTCACTGTGAGTGGTAGTTTGGGGCAAACCTGGACCGGATCAGGACCGAACCCGGACCGTAGTTAATGTGAGCCGGGGTTAACTGTCCGCCTCTCCTTTTTATTTCTATGATTTGAACAACTTTAAAAGCCCTATACCTGACATCTCATTCTTTTTGTAGGCTAATATTCTTTTTGCCACATAAAGTAAAAAGCTAAGCCTGACGCGTGAAGTTTGTATTGTGATGTGTTGATGTTGTATATGGTCCACCCATATAGTCAATATGTGACAAAAAGGGTTCACCTATTTTGACTAAAGAGGTTAAAAATCAGGTATAGTGCCTCTAACCTCACCTAAATGTGCTTAAAAAATCTGGATTGTTCAGAATTTGAGATGCTTGAAGGCAAATTGTTCACAGCTATAGGAGAAATACATTCTAACGAACTCTGAAAGGTTCACACATGCTGTCCGCACACTTTGGATCGAACACAGCTTCGCCTTTTTATTTCTTTGATGCCTTTACCAGTTTCCAACGCGCTGCACTGAAACTGAATAAACTGTGAGACAATAAAAGAACTTCATTTAAGTTCCGGTTTTGCAGTGCGAGCAAAGTGACTGATTTATATCATCACTTTCTCCATTTGTTCCTGATGCTCCGAGACGCTCCATCACTAACTCTTTCTGTTGTCTTTATCACGCCACAAAGTCACACTCCCCATCGCAAAGCCCCCCATTTAAACCTGCGCAATCTGTTTAAAAGCCTCACAATAGCCTCGCAATATGAAAAGATAAAGTGCCCGTTTCTATAAATCCTATAAATCCCCACATCTCTGTTTTAAAACCTCCGAATGTAATCTCGCTAATTGCCGTTCCTCGCCACTAAACAATGAAATATCTCTTGGAGGGGAAAAAAAACCGGCTAAATTCGACTTCTCCCCGCACCTGCGTTGCCAAGTTAGTGCCCCATAACGCCCCGGGATTGTTGGATTACAATGCGGCCATTACCGCCACGGGACCGCGAGTTTGACAAACGGTCGTCTCCGCGCGAGGACCGCCCGCCCCCTTCGTTCGACCTCCGCTTTTTGCCCGGGCCCCGGATCGCAAGGTTTTTTTTAGGGGGGGGAGAGAGAGAGCGTCCTCCTTGGCTTCTTTAGCTGACATCCCGCGGTCGCTTGTCATTGATCATGAGCTGGAAGCCCCAAAGTTGCGCGGGTTTCATCATGCTTGCTCTCCGCGCTATCCCCAACCATTATGCGGTACATAGAGAGATTTTTTTCTCTTCCTCTCTCTGTAAGGGCACCGGTCGGGAAGAGCTACTAGATCTTGCATTTTCAAACGTGAAAATAAGCCTGTTGGATGGCAGAACAGTTCGGTTTCTACTTTCGGGCAAGGTGAGGTTATTTTTAATGACATTGCGTTCAGGAATACCGGCAGACTCGGGACTGAATTGCATCAGTATTTTTGCAAGCCGCCGCTGATGTGTGTGCGAGTGGCCAGGACAGATCGCTTAATATCTTTCCCTCGGCGCAGTGTAAAGTGTGATTTTGCTGTCGCTGTTCGCTATTTCGGATAATAGGAAGTATAATCTTACAGTTATGGCATCAGAATTATTGCAGAAATGCCGTTTTCGTATAACAACGTCGTCAGTTACATAAAGAACCGAGATGATGATTAGGGAAGTAATAGTGACACCGACAACTGTCCAGTTTTTGGATTATTTATCCATATATGTATTATAATGAGTGTAAGTACATGCGGCAGCAATAGCAGCAGCAGAACTCCTTTCTTTAGAAGAGTCTGAGGTATGAATGAATATATGAGTCAGAACATTTGTACAAAGAAAAACACAAATATAACCAATGCATTCAGTAATGCACATAAATGGTTGCATTTACATTCTAAACAGCCTAGGTCAATACAACTGTGGCCATACCACCTTTGCTCTGCCCAATCCCGTCAGGTCTTGGAAGCTAAGCAGGGAAGGGCCTGCTCGGTACTTGGATGGGAGACCGTTTGGTAACACCAGGAAGCCTGGCGAATGTAGTGAGTGAGTGAGTGGTTGGTGGTGGTCGGAGGGGCCGATGGCGCAGACTGGTTGCCTCGCTTCTGTCAGTCCACCCCAGGGCAGCTGTGGCTACAACAGTAGCTTACCACCACCAAGTATAGAGTGAATGAATAATGACAACAGTGTAGCGCTTTGAGAAACTTGGTAATACAGGCTTGTAAAGCGCATACAAGTAAGGCATTATTATTATTATAACTGTATGGAGAGATACCGTTTTTGAAAGAATCTCCTTTGAGTTCATCATTATTCGGAATTGACTGGATTTACAAACCTGCCAATTTAATCCTATGGCTGAAAGTCCTTTGAACTGACCAACATCATGCAAATGGTAATAAATCCTGTCTCCACTTTGGGACACCTGTAGGAGAAATAGTTGTACCATAATTTATTCATGCTGATAGAGAAGACACTGAACATTGTGACCGTTTTTGTTTCATTTGGATTGTCAAAGTAATGACAAGAATATCAAACAAAAACCAAGACAAAAAATCAGAAATTTGACAGTTACCATGGTTTCCGCACTAGAATTTTGAGAAGCCTATTGAGAAGTCGCTAAACAAGACATTCAAATAGACTGCCTGATCAAAACACTGAAGTACGCCCACCTGGATGTATCTGCAGTTGGTCAGGTCTATTTTCAGTAACACTATGAGCCCAAAGAATGAGATCAGCTGACGACCTGAACATCCTGAATGACCAGCTTATTCCACCAGTGGGTTTTTTCTTCCCTGATGGCACGGGCATATTCCAAGATGACAATGCCAGGTGTCATCGGGCTCACATTGGGAAAGAGTGATTCAGGGTTGCCTGGCTCTGTCATACTATTCCCTGTCCATTCCACGCAGGGAAGTTAGTCTGGTCACGGAGCAATGGGAGCAGTTTGAACGGGCGGGCCGACAGTGAAATAATAGCAATTAGAGGACGTGACGACAGCTGTAGTCCAACTCACAAAATATGAACGGAATATAAACTGACGAGAACGTGGAGGCAAAATCCTCGACTATTTCATCCATGATTAGTTTTGGCTAATGTTAATGTTAATTGGACTAACAACATAGCAGTGTAGCGAGTGACGTAACCTTGTCTATTCCCAGTGACGGTCGTGATTGGTTCGGCCTGAGCCGCCAATCAGCAACTTGTTTACCGTGTGTGTCCAGACCCGCCTTCTTTCACGCAGAAAATAACTGTGTGTGGTTTATCAAGCTAGATTCAGGGAGCATGAGATGGATCGGCCGCCTAAGAGTCCACATCTGAAACCCACTGAGAATCTTTGGGATGTGCTGGACAAGGCTGTGTGCAGTGGTCACACTCTCCCATCGTCAATACCAGATCTTGGTGAAAAATCAACACAACACTAGATCTTTTGACATTGCAGAAGCTTATTTAAACAGCGCCACAGTGAAAGTGCTGTAATCAAAGCTAAAGGCGCTACAACCAAATATTAGCGCGAGTGACCATTTTGTTTGGTGGTCAGGCGGTTCCTTCAGTCCAGTTGCAGCTCAAGGTGCTGCAAAACCAAAAGTGTTCAAACCTGAAACCCGGAAGTTAGTCCTCGCAAAGGAAAAGTGGTGCAGGGAATAATTTCATGTTCCTCGCAACAAAAAAACATAATTAAAAGGCACTCTAAGTAAAAGCTTGTTTAAAGCTTAGAATTAGCTTGAGAATCAGCGCTCAATCTGTCCAAGTCTCTGGACATTCAAACGTACCTGCTTGTTCCAATGTAGCCTGTTCCCAATGTCTCGAAATCTGTTGTTTTCTTCCAGTTTCCCTTTTTTTTGGCACCACAGCAAACACATTTATGATGGATGTTCTTTCTGTTAAGACAAAGGCTTGAGGGAGAACAGGTGCTGGGATTTCGGAAATTATTGACAACTTTCACGTCATTTTAAAATCTTCTTGTAACTGTGAATACATCAACATTACAATCATTCGTAAAATCAACATCCGACTTCATCGTTATACATTTTCATGCCCAAGAAAACGCGTGAAAGTTTGGATCATTACTTCACATATTTTTCAAAAGTTTCCGCCTATTCATCGTTCTTTGCTTAATTCTCAAATCTTCCTCTCATACTAAAAGTCGCCTGAATCAGATTACTGTACACCCCTGCCATTACTCTCCATTACGTGATAAAGGCCTCTACACAGAATATGTTTCCCGGTGCAATAATGGCCGTGCTTGTGTTTTGGAGTATGACTTATGAGCGGTTCCCATGGGAAAAGCTGGGGGCAGGAATGCCATACATTTCTGCGGGAGCGCTGTATTATGCAGGGTGAGGCGAGGGGTCTGGGAAATATGCTAAACATCCAGTGAGGTCACACACACACGCATCTATTTCCACCATCCGTCAGTAATGGACTGAATATACGGCTGGACACGCTCAGAGGTCGGGGTCAACAACAGGGCATTTGAACAACACATAAATGTTGAACCACAGCAGGGTGCGCTTTATAAATCTCAAATGGAGGGCAGGGGCCTTGCAAATGTTTTTGCAAGGCTCAAGTCTAAGGTTAAGATTATGCTTGTGCTCAAACAACTAAACAATTTATCGACAACTACTGTATTTACTAAGTCGCTCCGGAGTATAAGACGCACCAGCCAAAATATGCGTAATGAAGAAGAAAAAAAACAAAAGGCTGAATAGGCGTACGGTATGCTAACATGACGCATTGATGGTTAGCTACATGAAGCATAAACAATTAACTAAATAGGTGTTTGTATGTTAAAGGGACTAGAGTTCAGGAAATTCCACAGTTACCATGGAGATGCGCCATCTTTGCAGCTGTTAGCATACATTTCCATTGACTAACATTAACTACGAAAACAGTATAAAAGTGGAGAAAAAAGCCGTGGAACAACTCCGTTAGCTGCTGAGTTACTGCTGGTAAATACATCTAACACACTGTGGTGTCAAGTGTTTTAATGTGAACAATAACGCCAGTATTTTAACTTTTAAAGTCTCCATTAGTTTACAATTGCTGCTAATCACATAATGCATAGCGATATGACATCACATTCTCGAACTCTATACAGAGTTTAAAAATGTTAAAACTAAGTATTTTCCTCCCCCTACATGTTCCAGCCATGTCCTAATGTGTAGAATGAGCCCAGACCTGTTCACCACAACTGCCTCTAAAATCCTGCACTGTCACTCAAAAGGTGTTAATTCGGGTCTGAAGTGCCGTCATGCACGAGCTTAATATAGAGACTGCAGTTACGCGTAAGACCTGAAGTGGCAGTAGTGAGTGTAAAATTACCAACTTGCATCTAGTCTCTTTAACGTCACATAAACAGATCAGATAACTATAGCATAAACTCCAAATCACTAAATCCATTGAAATCTTCATCCTCTGTGTCACTTCTGAACAATAGCCATGACCTGGGCACGGAGGCGTAACTGCACCGTTGACAATCCTCTCCCAACAGCACGATTTTCAAGCTCTCATTTGCAAACTCGTTCCTCTAGCTGTGGCCATCGAGCTTTTAGCCCGTGACTAGCTTTGTTTAGTTTTCTTCTCTAAGAGTATCCTCCGCTTCTCACTCGCTCCAAACTTTCCTTCTGCTGCTCGATCAGCCTGCAGTGCCCTCTAGTGGCATGTGAAATGATATATTTGAATAAAAAAAGAAAAGAAAAAGAAAATCACATCTCTGGAGTATAAGACTCCTGCCAAACTATGAAAAAAAGTGCGACGTATAGTCCGGAAAATACGGTAATCAGTGGTTCATAGTTTACACTGACTTAAAGCAGTTGCTGAACTCTGGAGGTCCTTAGCTTTCAAATAAGAAATGGCCTGTTCACACAAACTTGTGCTTGTGTTCATGTGCAGCTTTGAGCAAACCAAGCTCAGCTGTAGTGACTTTTTCTTTAAAGCACCAAGAGCCTCCTACAAACATTCACTTTGTTTACTCCATCGACGCGTCCTCAAGCGGCTCCACTCTAGCTTTATGTGGAGACAAAATGTGAAAAAATAAAATGTCCATGAGCCTTTCACAGTCAAGCGATGAAGCAAAGCAAATTAATCGATTACCAAATTAATTGTTAGTTGCAGCTTTAGGTTCCATCCATTCATCTTCTTCCACTTGTCCGTTGCCGTTGGAGCTGCTCAAATCACATTGCACCAGCCCCTATGGCTCCTCCTGCAGGTGGTGGGTCCACAGTGCATTATTTTTGGAGTATATTATATTTTAATATTTAATTTAACCAAACAACATCCAGTGTGAACCCCCCTTAGATTAATCCATGTGTTTGTCTCCAGCCGGTCAGACTGTAACAGCTGCAGTGCATCCAGAAGAGGAAATAGGACCATATTAGTCCAGTGCTCCATAAATCTTACCAGTGTATAAATACTATGTGGCTCTTTTCATGTAGATTTGTTTAAAGTAGCCAGTCTGACACCTTCTTTGTTCAAATAACACCCTTTTCATACAGATTATTGAGGTTCGACGTTCATTCAGACACACATGGACATTCTACACATGTTTGCTCAAAGGCCAGTTCTGTCCTACATCCGGGCTAAATGTCTGTACAGATGTTACAAAGTGAGGTTTGAAAGCGAAAATGTCTCCTATTGTAGAGGTCAGCGGGAGGACATTATACAGGATCGGTCTGCGTTACGGGAGGAAGAACGGGCTACAAGTTGGAAATGCAAAGTGGCCATTCAATTTGGTCTGCGGCGCGACGAGGGGAGAATGGAAATCCGCCGGTATTCAAATCACTCTCAATCTCAGGCAGTTATTAAAATCACTGGATATCCCCGGGTCCAATTCACATAAGGAATTAAATTAGAATAATAGAAGCGGGATATTACATCTATTGCCGGACGGCGCCGTAAGAACAATCTCTCAATTTAGTCTGAAATTGCGCATATAGAGCGGGCGGATTTAAACACCGATACTGCGCTTTAGGTCCAGATGAGCTCAAATAAGGATTAATGTACAGAGAGTAATATAGTTACAGAATATAAAAGACAGCGGCCTATTTTACATGAGACACTGATGAGGAACAGAGCGGTCCCCAAGTGCCTCCTAAACTATGACTCATTCACTAAATCAGTGGTTCACAAAGTGGGGGTCGCGAGATGAATTTGATATAACATTTCTGACATTGAATTCGATGTATTTTTGATTGCAAACTGTATATTTTAGTTAAATTTAGTCAAATACATATCAAAATACAGTCTCCAAACTTACCTCATTAAAACAGATTCACTTTTTTTGCACCTTTATTATGAATGCTAATTGCATTGTTACAAGTTGTCGGTTGAGTGATTTTGGGGGTCACGGCCTGAAAAGTTTAGGAACCCCTGCTCTAAATATCGGCTCAGTACCAGTGGTGGAAAGTAACAAAGTAAAAAGCACAAATTATAGGTACTTTTACTTTATTTAAGTACATGTTATGATGAATACTTTTTACATTTTAGGGCCTGCATCTGTACTTTGTACTCCACTACATTTTATTTTCAAAGTGACCGCTCTACGATGAACTGGTTTAGTCCCAGTTTAGGCTTGGTTTAGTGGTTTACTCCTTTAAACCTTGTTTAGAAATAATTTCAAAAATCCTGCTCATTAAATTCTTAAATACCTTTTACTTATTGCTGGGTTGCAGGTGACATCACAGCGTTCTAAAGGCCAATACTATTATATGGAGGAAAAAATATTTTTGGTCTTGTACAGAGAGATCATGGACCCAGTGACTGATATTAATGAGCTACGACATGTGAAAATGTACAGTAATGCAGTTAATAGGAAAAACTGTCTCCTGCCCCTCACTGGGTACTGTGACATCATCACATTCTAGACCCTGCAACCCAGCAATAAAGTACATTTTACAATGCATACTTTTATACTTTTACTTAAGTAAAACTGTTATCAGATACTTTTACTTAAGTAAATGTTTGGTCCTGTATCTGCACTTTTACTTAAAGGGGCTAGATGCAATTGGTCATTTTATACTCATTACTGCCACCTCAGGTCTTATGTGTAACTGCAGCTTCTATATTAAGCTCGTGCATGACGGCACTTCGGACCCGAAGGAACAACTTTTTGAGACAGTGCAGGATTTTAGAGGCAGTTGTGGTGAACAGTGGCTGGAACACTAAAAACATGTACAATAGGCCAGGATGAATGTGAGTGTGTTTGAGAGTGCACATGGGGGACAACGGACACAAATTAGCCCAAGGCTACAATCCGGTGTGGCTTGTTTACATGCATGAGACCCATGTATGTTCATTGACACTGTCCCGACCAAATAAACCAATAAATAAATACAAATGTAGGGGGTTGAAAATACATAATTTTAACATTTTTAACTCCGTATAATCCCTTTAAGTAAGAATACTGAGTACTTCTTCCACCACTGCTCAGTACTCACTGATAATATCATCCCTTAGTTTTGAAACGCTGCAGTTTCATGTTTCCCGGGTCTTTGTGGGTTTTCTCCTGATGCTCCAGTTTCGATCAAACACTTAGTCTCTTAACCCACTTTAAAACTTTAACGGAGCGCATTTTCTCCAGTTCGGCTTTACCCAAATCTAAAAGCGTCTTACAGCCTACAAACCAGTGTAACGCCTCATTTGAAAGCTAAGACCGACAAAACTGATCTAAGATTTTTCCTTGTTGTGTTTCCATTCGTTGTTGCCGCTCATTTATGTCATGTTTTGGTTACTTTTTTAATTTTTTTTAAACTTTTTTATCACTTTATTGTTTTTAAATGCTTTTTTGTTGTTTTTGCAACTTTTTCATCACTTTTTCATGGTCTTTTTTGTTGGGATTTTGCAACTTTGTTGCCGTTTTTTAAATCTTTTTGTCACATTTTTGTCGCATTTTTGTAACTTTTTGTTTTTGTTTTTGTTGCATTTTCATCTTCATTTACATTTCATTTTCATCACTCTTTTTTTTTTCAAGAAGCTTTTAGATTTGAGTAATGCCTGGACACCTGGAGAAAATGTTCTTGGTTCAGCTGGGGGTTAAGAGGTTAAAAGACGCACAATATGATCATTAAAGAAGAATAACCTGGTAATTGTTCAGGTCGTCATAATGCTGCTGAACCTAAACCTGACCAACTGCAGCAGCCCCAGATCAGAACATCACATCCAGTTGGAAACTTTTTTTTTTGGTCGGGCAGTTTATATGTATAGCAAGTTTAATGCAGATGCTTCTAAATAATTAAATAATCAATTACTAAATAAGTCAAAACATACATATATCTTTAAATTAAATGCTTCAACTAACATGTCACTCTTCAAAACACTGAAAGTTATTAAAACATTTTTTTACAGTTGACTGACTGAAGTTTGATAAAATAATAAACTGATGTTTGCAGATTGAGTAGTTTCTTTGTGTCTAGATGAAAGCCTCCATCTTTGGGGAAACATTTGATTTAAGATCTCTAAAATAACACATTAAACATTAGGGCTTTCTCAGACCCACCACAAGAGTCCAGCATCTTTTAGACAGTCCAGCTTCTTTAATGGATCGAGACTTAACTGAACCTGTAGACTGACACAAATACCTTTCATAGAATCTTAAACCGTGGCTGAAGTCGGGCCAGAGCTAATGCTGTCTACTGAATGTGTTCTAAAAGCCTCCTATGAACAAGGGACGGAAACTTAAACACACTTTACAAATAAAATCCGTCCGATGCTACTATGTCCATGCTATAGTTCTTTCCAGTCTGTTGTACTGTCTTCCTGTACGGTTTCTAACAAAGGAAATATTTCATCCAGTGGTCTCCTTGGTTGGACCCACCACTGCAAGCTCTGTCTCTTTTACAGGCACCTTGACCTTCTATATGCTCTGACCTCTGAACTTCTACCAGAGGAACACTTCGGCCTCACCGTCTGCTCTGGTGTCAAGACCCAGCTCTAGACCTTCGACCAGCTCCTCCACATATGATCTCCAATAGAGTTTCTCTGTGTTAGGACTATACTCTCACCGGGACAGATGGATACCGCCATGACAGTCGCTGAGATGGGCCGTAGCTGCTGAAAATCAGTTTCTTGTGAGCCATGTCAGATTTGTTTTGCTTAAATGAATAGATACATAATTAGTGTGCGTAATAAGTAGCTTTCTCCTTCAATTCAGAAACGGACAAAACATGTGGGAGTTTTCACAATTACGCAAATGACACGAAACACGACTCCAAGTACAGTACGGCGTGACGTGGTTTTGAATGGAGAGGTTTAAAGTGCGGCGCAGTGCAGTGCTCGGGCTGTGGGCTCCTGCAGGTATACAGGCTTTGAATACCAAGCGACCTGTAGCATAAATATTAATGCAAAGTAATACCGTATGATTGCATATATGTGGAGTCCCAACAGGTTTCCATGGTAACCCATATGCACTTGAACCGCACCAGTGTGTACTCATCAGTGGGCCTGCGTTATGATGTGCTCTTCAAGTCCAAGGGCAAGTGTTTGATTAGCGTGTGCCTCGAGATCCGCCTTCGACAGGAATGAGTTTCTATAGGGATCTGCTGTGGCTTTCAATGATCGGGTTTAACCAGGTTTGTCTTGTCCCTTATCCCTACAGATGAACTGAGCACATTTTCTCCAGTTCAGCTTTATCCAAATCTGAAAGCTTCTCAACTGGAAAGCAACAGTGTAAGACCTGCAAAATTAATCTTAAAGGGATAGTTCAGGATTTTTGACATTGGGCCTCATTTCCTAGTCATCCAGAGTGTTGTTGATGTCTGGAGATATTATTTTCTTAAATTCATGCAGTTCTTATATTTGAAGAGCTTAGTGGCGCTAGGCTAATGCTAGGCTAAAGCATTTCTATGGTATCAGCAACCCTGCATTAAAAACAGTCTGACCCACTCCACAGTGCACCTGAGGCAAATCACTTATAACGCCAGACTAACCATATAAATGTCTGTGTCGATAGAATAATTATAACCATTTTACATTTAAAATAACATTTATTTGAGCAGCCTCAGCTTCGTGGCTGTAAGCTAACGCAGCGGTGGAGTGATCTGTGAGAAAATAGTCCCTCAAAATGCGGTAATTCATGTGATACAAGGTCAGTTATATTTCAAAAATTATTCTATTAACACAGACATTTATATGGTTAGTCTGGTGTTATAAGTGATTTACCTCAGGTGCACTGTGGAGTGGGTCAGACTGTTTTTAATGCAGGGTTGCTGATACCATAGAAATGCATTAGCCTAGCGTCACTAGACTCTTCAAATATAAGAACTGCATGAATTTAAGAAAAAAATATCTCCAGACATCAACAACACTCTGGATAACTAGGAAATGAGGCCCTATGTCAAAAATCCTAAAATATACCTTTAACCTTTTTGGCATGTTTTTTGGCTCGATTTTTGTAAATCGAGCCCATATGGATATTTTCTTACTGCAGATTGTTCAGTAAAAGTGAAAAAAACAGTAGTTGTAGCTAGCGCTAGCTAGATGTTAGCATTAGCACAAAGCTAACATGAAGAATAATGTTAGCATTCTCCGTTATTTATGTATTTATGGGCTGTTGAACCACTTTGCTCCTCTCCATGTCTTTGTATCTTTATTTAGTAGAAAACTATATTCATAATTCTGCATTTGTTAAAGTTTCTGAAACTAGTATAGTCATCCACAAATTGTCATTTGGGGTTTTTCTATCATTTGAGTATGTGTCTTTCAAAATGGAGATAAAACAATCTTCCATTCTTTATATGACTATTTACAAACCACCACAGAATTGTTTTATCGAAGACTTCACTGAATTACTTTCATTTATATGCACTGATTTTGATTGTTTGGTCATTTCAGGTGATTTTAATGTGCATGTGGATGTGACCAATGACAGGCATGCAAAAGAACTTAATGCTGTTCTTGAAATGTTTGGTTTAACTCAGCACGTGAGTGAGGCGACCCACAACAAAGGTCACACTCTAGATCTAGTTATTACAAAAGGTGTTAATATATCAAATGTGAATGTTGTTGATGTTGCTTTATCTGATCATTTTTGTGTCTTTTTTGACTTGTCTGTTGCACCCAAACCAGTGGTTGGGCCTGGAGTTATTCAAGGAAGACACATAAATGATACAACAAGGACACAGTTTATGGAAATGATCAGATTTGAAAATCCTCCATGTTCAAATGTTGATAATCTGTTGGACTCTTATACATCAAGCGTCTTAAATGTTTTGGATACTATTGCTCCTGTCAAGGTAAAAATGGTTAACAATAGACAAAAGGCACCTTGGAGAAGTGAAGATTCGGTCAGGGCACAGAAAAGGGAGTGCCGAAAAGCCGAAAGGAAATGGCGCAAGTCAAAGCTCCAGGTTCATTGTGAGATATACAAAGAAGTGCTTTGTGAGTTCAACCAGATTTTGCGTGGAGAAAGGGAGAAATACTTCTCTAAAATCATCGCAAACTGTAGAAACAATTCTCGTGTTCTGTTTTCCACAGTAAACAGATTAACTAACCCTCCAGTTTCACTGCCCTTAGAACTAATCTCTACATCTAAGTGCAATGAGTTTGCAATATTTTTTTATGATAAAGTCCAAGGCATAAAAAATGCCATAATTTCCACAACACAAATACCAACCCTGCCACCAACTAGACACCTTGAGCTGACACATTTCACACCTGTTACTGACAAAACAATCGAAGAGGTCATCTCCGGTCTGAGTTCATGTACATGCTGCCTTGATGAATTACCCACTAGATTTCTGAAGTCTGTGCTGACCAGCTTGTTACCACAACTTGTTCAGTTAGTTAACATCTCATTTGAGACTGGAGCATTTCCAAAGGCCTTGAAAACCGCGGTCATTAAGCCTCTTCTAAAGAAGAGCAGCCTTGATCCCAAGGTACTGAACAACTACCGGCCCATATCAAACCTACCGTTTTTAGGAAAAGTCCTAGAGAAAGTAATATATCAACAGCTCACTTACTTTCTCCTATCTAACAATGTGTTTGATACTTTCCAGTCAGGATTTAGGCCCCACCACAGCACTGAGACAGCTCTGATCAAGGTGACAAATGATATCCGTATGAACACCAATGCAGGTAAGGTCTCAGTTTTAGTTCTGCTGGACCTGAGCGCTGCCTTTGACACAGTGGACCATGGGATCTTACTTCACAGGTTAGAAAACTGGGTGGGAATCTCTGGTACTGCTCTAAACTGGTTCAAGTCCTATCTCGAGGATAGGACGTACTTTGTCGAAATTGGCAACTGTGTCTCAGACAAAATTTCCATGACCTGTGGAGTCCCCCAGGGGTCAATCTTGGGACCCCTCTTATTCAACCTGTACATGCTTCCATTGGGTCAGCTAATAAACAGCAACAATGTGTCGTACCACAACTACGCAGATGACACTCAGATCTACGTGTCACTGACGGCAGGTGAACATGGGCCTGTAGATACTCTCTGTCACTGCATCGAACAGATCAGTTTGTGGATGCAAAACAACTTTCTCCAACTAAATTCAGACAAAACTGAATCATTGTCTTTGGCCCACAGACACAAAGACAAAGTGTTATCAGTCACCTTGAGTCTCTTGCTCTAAAACCAAAAAATCAGGTTAGAAATCTAGGAGTAATCATGGACTCAGACCTGAACTTAAACAGCCACATCAAAGCAATAACATCATCAGCTTTTTACCATCTGAAGAACATTGCTAAGATCAGAGGAATAGTGTCAAAACCAGACTTAGAGAGACTCATCCATGCATTTGTCTCTAGCAGGTTAGACTACTGTAACGGCCTGCTCACTGGCCTGTCTAAACGAGCTGTTAGACAGCTGCAGTACATCCAGAACGCTGCTGCTCGAGTCCTGACAAAAACCAGGAAATACGACCACATTAGTCCAGTGCTCCGGTCTCTGCACTGGCTTCCTGTCATTCAGAGAATAGAATTTAAAACAGCTCTGCTTGTGTACAAGTCTTTTCATGGTTTAGCACCAAAGTACATCTCTGACATGTTAGAGCCGTATGAACCATCTCGGGCCCTGAGAACTTCAGGGAGGGGTCTCCTGGTGGTTCCCAGAGTCAATAATAAACACGGTGAGGCTGCGTTTCAGTTTCATGCAGCTAAAATCTGGAACAGTCTTCATGAGGATGTGAGACAGGCCTCAACTCTGACAATGTTCAAATCCAGGCTGAAAACAGCTCTTTTACCCGTGCATATGAAAACTGAAAGTATTTTATCTGCACTCTTGACTTTTACTGTAATTGATTAACTTTGTGTTGTTGTTTATTGATTGATTTTAACTGTTTTCTTGTAATTTTTTCTGCAACTGTGAAGCACTTTGAATTGCCTCGTGTATGAATTGTGCTCTACAAATAAACTTGCCTTGCCTTGCCTTGCCTTGAATAAATAGAGAAAGTTTAGATTTTTCTCCAAATTGTTTTCCCCCTTAACTGTTTTCAAACATGACCATATATGGGCGATTCCAGACTTGTCACTATCTGTCACTTCCTGTCAGTATCAAATAAGGAAGTGCAACAAACATCACAAAATTGTCAATCTAAAGAAAGCTGGGTTATTTTATTTTTTTGAGCAAAATCTTAAATATAATTGTGCTAACTAAATGCTAGCAAATGCTAAATGCTAGCAATAAATGTGTTGAATGTGTCGTACGCACTTTACATTATCCTATAAATCTAAAATAACTGTCAAAATAACTAATTTAGGCCATTGGCCAGCTTTTCTAGCGTGAAGTTTCGTTAAAGGAAATCAGAAATAAAATTTCTTTACATATTGTGAAACTGTATCATACCAAAGGGGTCAAATAAAGTTTCCACACGCAAATACCCTGCAGTTTTTGAGAAATTCGAGTTTGAAATGGGAACTATTTTCTTCTGGCGCGTATGATTTTAGGGTCACCTGACCTAGTTCTGACCAATCAACACATCGCATTGACCCCGGAACCCGGAAGCAAACAACGCAAACCAGACGAGAGCCTTCACAGACAGCGCAGATGCAGCGCCGCTGTTAGAAACTATCGTAATGAAATCCTGCTTTCTGAAGGCAAACCTTAGATCTCTGCAACGAGAACAACTCGAGCAGCGTGGGCAACATTCACGAAGATCGCAAACGAGTGGATATCGCCCATAGACCTGTTATAATCCCTGGACAGCGAGTACAATGAACTGGAAACCTCCCGCAAACTCTTCAAAGACATCGACAGATCTATGCCAGGCAAAGACTCCTGAAACGGCAGCCAGCTGGTTGTCCTACTCGTGAGTACATTCTTAAATATTGTATAGCCTAATGTCAATACAAATAATGATAAAGCTCAGTAGAGAGGGAGCTACACACGTGTTGTGCCTCAAGTTTTGGTGTTTCTTGTTGCACGTTTGACCCGAAGAAAATTCGTAGTTTGTTTTGATTCTGGGGTAGTTCCCTATTTGTCTGATTTGCTTTAGGAATGATGATATCAAACTAACTTTACCAGTTAGCCACATCAAAAATGGGGTTAAGCATGAAGACATTTATATGTGTCAAAGTTAGCAAATGTTGTTGCTATAATAAAGCACAAACCAATCGAAAAAGTAAATATAAGAGTGCCACTATTATTTTTAGCCCATGGTTGTACACAGCACTAAGCTGTGGTTTATATGTAATTGTGGTGGAATAAGTATCTTCGGTGTGAGTTGGAGTCACTGGCCCTTTCAGTCTCTTATTCCACTCAAAAGTCCAATAAAGTCCATGATTCATAAAATGTAGAATATCAGTACAGTTACTTTTACATGATACATAGCCCTACTAGTTATTTTCTTTTGTTTGCTTATTTCATTTTCCAGGACAACTACGTGATGAAAACATGTTGTGGTGGAGGCCTGGTGCTGTAAAGCATAGACTCACTTCATTTAAAGACTCAACATGAAAGAGTGAGGTATGTATTCATGGGAAATTCAGAATGAATCCTCCAGGGCTCGGAACAACTGGATTCACATTGCAAAATGCTAAACATTTGCAAACTGCTATCCAGCACTTATCTAGAGGTCTTTTATAGCAATATTCCTAACACATTTTGAAGACTATCTGACGCTAATAAATATTATCATATTAATCTAAGCTGTGTCTCAGTGTCTGTCCTTTTGGCTCCTCAGATATTGCTTTGATTCTTGACTGTGTACTTTCCGTTAAAAACTTAAAATATGCTTTGTCTGTATTTTTACAGTGGGAGAATCCTGCCATCTGTGGCCACATTCAAGCTCTTCTGTGATTGTCTAAAGGACTTTGGACAACAGAGGAATGATTCTGATGAGCACTCTTCTAAAGATCATCAATAAAAAGCCTCAGATTACAGGTAAATGTATTTTTCTGTTTATCACCGTCTTATAATCAAGTCATGCATTTAGATGTACATGGATTTAATGAGTTGGCATTAATGAATTTCAGAGAAGATTATTATAATTTTTTTCTTTCATCAAATTGTAACTTGGGCCTAGAAAAAAAAGTGTGTCTGTGGCGTCTGACCGCTGCTTTCTCCTTCCTTTTTTGCTTCACACTTCCACTAATTCCTCAGAGAAGACTCCTACAGAAGGTCCCTTCAGTAGAGACTTGGAGCTGTGGCTTTCAGACTGACTCTTCCTCATCCCACAGGACAGACACGTCCTTTACAGTGACAGCACTGCCCACTAATGTTACAAGAATCACATGTTCGACTGATAATACTTTGAACTGAACATTAATTTGCACTTCAGATTAAGATTTTCACATTTAGATTATATTTTAGCTTCTTCAAACCTGCCAATGAAATGATATTAGGTCTAATTTCTGGTTCCTTTTTCATGACCAAATATGGCTGTAAAAATTGACTTTTCTAAATAAACATGGAACTGAAATGGTTTGGTGCGTGTTGCTCATAGGGCTGCTCTCTGGTGTAACACATACCTGTGAGTCTGCATTGATGCTTATAAGTCACTTCTGCTCCTGCGTGGTCTGTTTAGGACAGACCTTTCCTTCAAGGGAACGCGTTGAGTCTTGGTGCGTAGGAAAAGGGAGGACGACGCAGTTTTAGAAAAGGCACGACTAACCCCTCTGCCACAGTTCCACAATCATCCATTATCATCCCAGATACGAGACTTTATTTTAAATAATAATCTACTCATATGGGCCCCAAAACTGTACATACAATGAACTAGTTGTAAATTAAACTTAACAGTACTTTTTAATTTCAGGTATGACCGGCTGACGTCAAGGATTCAAGCTGCTTTTCCTCCGATCACCGTCTAATCTGAGAATAATAGTGAACTTGAACAAGGACTGTAGTTCAGGAGTTACACTCTACACCAGAAAGAGAGTCTTTACAGGACCCCAACTACAAGAACTTTTCAGCCTCCCTGCCAGGACAGAGGGTGCGTTAGAACAGTGGTTCCTAACCTGGGGGCGGGCCTTCCCACCGTGAGATCCTGGGACGGCAGGTGGCACCCAGAGCTTTGTCTGGTCAGAGGGTCAGGTCATAAATTTGCACAAATGAAATGGTTAAAAATCACGACGGCGAACTGAGTACAGGTGCTTAAAACAATCTAATTTCAGTAAATATGTTCATGTTTTGATTTATTTATTTTTTATTTTATTGGACTGAGGGGCGCAGCCTGACTACAGCATGCACAGGGGGACTTCAAGATAAAAGGTTGGGAACCACTGCATTAGAAGGTCTTATATTGAATGAATTACAAGATCTAACAGGCAAGACTGAAGTCAAGCTTTTCGTCCATATGTCAAGATACACTTGATCTGCTTCTGATGCTTATAAACCCCAAAATCACAAAAAATAAAAATGTTTGAAACTTATCTGGATCAATTTGTTATTTATGTTCATAAAATCTTATCTGAAAATGTTATATGTGGAAATAGTAGGTCCCATAGTGTGCTTGTTTCAATAGGACACATATTTCAAAAAAGGCATATTATCAAAAGTTATTTCTTAAAAACTAGCACTCCTGTCAACCTTCTTTATCCACATATTGAATATTTTTAGTATTGTCTTTATTACTGTAAAATTTAAGTCTGTAGCCTTTACACTTTTTGAAATAATTGGAGTCAGAAATGCCAGTAGAGGCTAAAATGTCAATTTTTTCACAAACTTCCCGCTTTAGGAGCCAATTTCTCAATAACTGCAGGGAGTCTGCGTGTGGAACTTTTGTGGAAGAAGTTTAACTATTTTACTTGATAAAAATCAAAATCAAAAGTATTCCTATTTCCTGGAACAAAAGTCAATTTCCAAGCACTTTCTGAGAGCTAGCCGATGGCCTAATTCTAACAAACTGAGAATGATTTTGTGCATTTCAGCAGATAAATATAAAATAAAGGTTTCTGTTTTTTGGTTCTAGATGACAAATATTTACTATAGATTTTAAAAAAAATGTAACGGTACCCAGCTCTAGTCAAAGTTCAGTGATGCTTATTTTGGACACGTCTGCCGCCCATATCAAACCCTGCCATCGACCAGCAGCAGGCCCCAGACACTCCAGTCCAAGTGTTCATAAGTAATATTCTGAGTCCTCAACACACACACTCATAAAAAGACACACTTAAGCAAATATTGAAAACACTCCAGACTCTACTTTGCCCAAACTTGGTGCACTTCTCCCCGTTCCATGCAGGTCCCGTGGGGGTCACGGAGAGCGGTGCCGAGCTGATCCCAAAACACGGCTCATTTGGTCTTTTTTTTTAGACGAGGGCGACTGACCCCGTGTTGTCCAGCCTGAAGCACTTTGCACAACTTTCCTCAGCCTCCCAAAAACTCTCACAAACTCGAGAGGAAAGAGTCTGTTGTTTGAAGAGTTGGGATGTTGGTAGCTGCCGGTTCTGGTCAACTTTCAACACGTCTAACCTTTTCACAAAGTGCAAAAACAGCAGAAAAAGAAGAGAAAACGTAGTCTATAAAATATACAATAACTCGTTCATCTACTTACACTAAAGTCTGTACATTGGAATATTCATTGGCCAGAGATTTAATGTGAAATTAACTATTGAAAATGTATTTCTTATAAGAAAAACATCTCAGTTTCCTCGTCCCTGCAAGATGCACATCAACGCTGCTCGACTTTAGCTCTGACCCCCTATTTGTCTGAAGCCAGCGGCAGTCTGACCCCGAACACCTCGCCTCCCCAAAGCATGAAAACTGCTCACCAGAATTTTGAGAAGAATCACCAAACATTTTGCTACAGTTATCACACAGGCTGCATCTCCACTTAAAGTGGATAATCAGGCATAATTATGGCTTTAAAACATCAATTTGGGTACCAGAGCACTTATATTTACATTTATGATAGTAAATAATGTCTCTGTAAGGATAAGGATACGACAGTGACTCTGAGACAAAAGAGCACTGGAGCTCCCTCTGCTGGTAGCAGTGGGAATGACTCAGTTTCAGTGAACAGTGTGGTTTGCAGCTTCATGGTGCTCTGAAGAACAATAATAAGATACCTGTATTTACGATTATTTGTTGCACATTTTCCTGACTACTTGAGTGTTTCTTGGAGCTGATGTGACAAGTGAATTCTACATTGTTCTACATTGTGAATACAGTCCTATCTTACCTTTACAAGCCTGTGTACCAAGGTTCCAAAGTGCCACACTGTAGTTATCATACATTCACTCCATACTCGCGGCGGTAAGCTACAATTGTAGCCGCAGCCGCACCACCATTACAAACTCACACACAGGCAAACTAAATCTCATTCATTCTGGCCCATTGTACACAAGAACTGAAGCTCCAACAAGAACAACCGTCTGCTGAGGACTCCCATCGGCCCTGGGTCTCTATAGCCTGTCCGTCCATGGGAGTGGATCTCTCCTTCTATGGTTCTCCCGAGGTTTCTTTTTTCTCCCACTGGGTTTTTGAGTTTTTCCTCACCCTGTCAGAGGGTCTAAGGACAGGGACCCCCACGGGGCTCGAAGCTTATTTAGACACTATGTTTATCTGGATACTCCATGTGCCTGAACTTTACATTGTCTTGTTATTATTTGTTTCATTGCTTTAATGTTTGTACAGTCCTGTGAGGCAACTCTGCTGTGATATTGGGCTGTACAAAACCATTGATTGATTGGTGTTTTTAGTGTAACTGAAACTGGAGCACCAGGAGGAAAACTCCACACGGAAAGGCCCTGTCCGCCTGGGGATTGAACCTGGGACCTTCTAGCACGAGCGTGAACCGCTGAGCCACCGGAGAACACACTTTGGGGTCATTTACCAAGCAGGTGCTAAATAGCTGATAATATAGTTTATAGCCATAAAAAGCATATACCTATTTTGTGGCATGTTGCACCAATTTACTATTTGCAAGGTGCATTATGCAACTTTTTATGTGGAAAAATGATATTGATTGATATTGATATTGTGCATATTTGACCCTGTAGTTATCCAGCGGCTGTATGCGTGGGCAGCATCGTGCCTGTACTTCCAGGATCAATTGTTTGGGAAATTTTCACTGCTGACGGACCCTCTCACCAGAAAACCTACAAAACAATATTGATCCTGGAGCGTCCTACAGACCTATGTGATGGAACGTAAAGGCGCCATGCTGACCACTCATATGGAGAGGCAACTTCATTCATACAGCGCATTTCACACACAAGGCAACTCAATGCAACTTTTTTTTTTCCGCATAAAAAGTTGCATAATTATATATTGGGCTATAAAAGGAACTTTATAAAGGCTGCAGGTGGTTTATAATGACTGTCTGCGAGTGAGATGTTTGTCACTACTGAAATAAACATGCAGCAACCACACTGTGGACGCTAATGTACAGTTTTATTTGTCGATTGAATAAGTGAATGCAGTCGTTGGGTCACTGGTTGATGTCACCTGTAGTACCATTAGTTGTCAGTCGAGGATGTGGAGGCGCTGGTATCTTTTTACAAGTGTTATGTTTGTATTATTGTTGGTTTTATTGTGACCCCGAGTCGGTAATAAAGTTGAAATGAAGCCTAGGCGTTAATTCAAACTGGTAGACAAACCACAGCGTCATCAACCTCCAGCCAATGATCGATCCTGAGAGGCCACACCTCCACCTCAGCCATCAGCGTAAGAGCCGCACCTTCGTAGCAGCCAATCATCGCCTTCGTCCCGCTTTTAAGCCCCAGCAATCATGGTCCGTTCGCTTCCCAGCTGCGCTGCGACCCACCTCCACCCCATCTCCGCCTCTTTCGTCAACGGCTTCTACCTGCTGCATCATCTGGGTCCTTCATACCACCACCAGTGTCCAGGCTCCGGGGGAAGACATCTCTAACTCCAAGCTGTTCATCTACACTGACTTATACATCGATGTCTACCGCCGGGGTCTGATCGCCAAAACTAATACACATGTAAATAAATCTCCCTAATCGCTGCTTTTGTCTGTGTGAGTCTATCCAGGTTGAATTGAAAATATATTGCAGTTTTAGGGCCCCAAATGTGATATGAAGCTTCAGCGCAAATTCAACCTGGAGACGTACCTGCAGCCTTCACCCAATCACGGCCCCAGCGCAAGCCGCACCTCCGCATCAGCAATCATCGCAGCCGCTATTCATCAGCAATCATCGCCAGGATCCCCTTCTTAAGCTCCCCGGTCAATCACTCGGCGTTTTCCAGCTGTGCAGCGACCCTCCTCCGCCCCACCTCCTCCGGGCTCTCCTCAGGCTCCGCCCGTCGCACGTAGGGTCCCGTTCTACCACCACCACCACCAGTGTCCAGTCTCCGGGGAAGATTCTGGCCATCATCTATCACACATGCATTCCATATCGTTCGGCAATCTTGCGCCGGGGTCTGAGCCCCAATCACGATCCAAGTTCAATAAAACCTTCTAATGCAGTCTGTCTGTGAGTCTTTGCAGGTTGAAATGTAAATGAGAGAATGCTGCATAACTAAAAAAAAAAAAAGTAAATCACTCTGCTGCTGCTGATCCACTTTGGTACATGAGCAAACGCTTGGTAATGACCCCCATCGAGCGCAGAGCTGCTCAGGGCCGACCCATTGTTGGACTGTGGCTTTCAAAATGTGGAGAAAAGTTTAGTGTTTTTCTCACGAAGCTATACAACACAGGAAGTTCAGAACACAACTCCTCAGAAGGAAAAAAAAAACAACCGCAGTGAACGGGGCGACTCAAGGCTGCGTGAATGAAATGAAACACTGCACCGGGCATGCTTTTGACGAGGGAGAGGGAAGTTATAACATGGTTTAAAGCCGCAAAATGTGCACGATACGCCTCCTTTCTTGAAAACACTCTGGGATGTATATCTCGTGTCTAAGCCCTGATTTTTCACAGGAAATGAACTCCACAGTGGATTGGACATCAGGAATGCGCCGCTGTCTACCCGCACTGCTCCAGAGGGTACGCCGTAGTCAAACTATGCTAAAACCGACTGTTCTGAGCTCAGAGCCGTGTTGTACATGTAATCCTGCACAGTTGGTCCGTCAGTCTCATTTCCAAGCGCTCAAACGGGTCATTAGAGCTGCGTAAAGTTAACTTTTGGAAACCTTTAGCTTTGATATTTAACCTGCAGTTTTAAACGGGTTAAAGCCATTAGCTGCCGGTGTCTGGACTCCGGATTTCTGTGCACTTTTATCCCGTCGTGCCGGGCTAATTTCTCCTCCAGAAAGCAGCCCGTTGAACATGGGATTTTCACATCCGTTTGATATTGCCAAATGAATTTGGATAATACCGTAATTATTGTAAACAAAGCACTCGATGGGGGCGGGCTAATTATTCGGAAACAAAGAATTGACTCCCCTTTGGCTTAAACATCTGAACCACGCAATTAGTATTTTTGCAGACGCTTCCCAAACCAAAAGTTCATTGCGGGTTCGAAAAAGTAAACAGCGCTGAAAAATTAAGAGATAATAGCCTAATTGCCATTTGTTTATTTATTTATTTCAGTTCACAGTTCATTTTGAGTCCAGGGGCATTAAGACGACTTTAATATGAAGTGCTGTTTTACACATTGCATACACATTATAGATCTAGGGTTACCGGGTTAAGCTCAGCACACACTACACGATTTTTCAGTCTTAAAGATTTGATAAAGAACGGGGGGGTCCACACCACACGGCTGGATTTAGTGCGATTATAGAACGACTGGGGTTCACACATAATGAATCGTAAGAGCGACTCACTACGCGAGCCTGCAGGCGATACGACGCGATGTCGGCCTTTTCCTCTCATGTGTATGAGAATGTATGTCCATTACTAAAGTAGTACAGGAGTCTTTCTAAAGTTATAACTTCAGTTATGTCTGGAGTCTGTAACTCTCAGCGTGAGGCTCCAGCAGCTCATGGAGGCGGAGCTGACACAGGCATAGAGGGACTGGGGAGAAGCTATGGGAGAAGCACGCAGGATTTGACTGTAAAGTAAATAAAGAGTAGGCTACACTATGTCCATTATCTACATCAGCCATTCCCAAGTCCAGGACATCGAGGCCCCTTATCAATCTGAAAATATCTTGGTGCCCCCCGAATCACAATAATTTACTCTATTCAAAGGAATTTGTTACTATTTTATAGCTAAAATTACACAAAAAGCAACATCTAGCATTGACAGTAGCTAAATACTGATCTAAAGTGGTACATTTATCCAAATAAATGTATTTCTCCTCTCAAACTGATCTTTTTTCAATGTACTTGTCTTGTAGACCAGCTTTGGGGGCCCCCTTGTACTGTCTCTGAGGCCCCCAGGGGCCCCGGACCCCACTTTGGGAAGCACTGATCTACATCACTATGGCCCAACATACATATAGCAACAACATACACATAACATGACATGACAGTGGGGAGCTTTACGGGGGTGTGGCTTATCTAAATGAGATGTAAATGAGCCCTATTGTCACTCCCAACAGCAATGAGAGGTGAGAACTGCCCAAAACTTCAGAGGGGTTTTTCTGTCCTTTTGTTTTTTTGGAGTTGTTAACTTCAAATCGCAGCTACGTCTCCAAATATTATCAGATTTCCATGTGTGACACATTGTTGGAAAGCTTGGCGACTACACTTTAACAATCTGTGAAAATCTCAAAATACCCCAGAACCGACATAGGTCCCTGATTCTAGTGACTGGTATATATATATATGTATGTGTGTATGTGTATGTATGTGTATATGTGTATGTGTGCATATGTGTCTAAATAACTTAATGATCGCCTTTTTCACTTGCTTTCTATTAGTCATCTCGTACATGAAATGAGACAGTTGTTGTAGTTGTGTTCCTTTCAGTTGTGTTTCCTTTCCGTTCCGTTAAACTCTGTTAATTTATATTTGTACAAACATTTCTAGAGGTGCTTTGTGGGTGTGGTCCGTGTTGAAACGGCCGCTCTGGTGGGTTGTAGGTTCTCTTTGCCGGTGGGGCAAATAAAAAATCAAAATATGATGTTGCTTAATGTAGGATTGATAATGTAATTATAACAGGTAAAGTTGGGTCATGGAGGGGTACGTTGTGTGTGTGTGTGCTGTGTTCCTGCTCTTGTGTCTTATACTTTGTAACATGCTCCCTGTACTATTGTGATTTGATCAATTGTTTTTTTTGTTTTTTTTCATTGATGTCGGGGTGGGCGCTTATAAGCTTTTGCTTCAGCCCACTCTTTTTGAGCAGAATTTTAACTGCTCAAATAAACTAATAAACTAAACTAAACATATCTGTTCAGACGCTCAGGGGGTGCATTGTTTTCCCCTTACAACAGAAATAATTACAAAAGCTGTTTTCATAAATTAGGCCATAAGGCATTACATTACAGACGTCTGGCACTTCCTGTTTGACACTATGACGTAAAATACGTCATAGTGTCACGAGTCAGTGGTTTACCAGGAGAGGATTATTTAGAACTGCGTGAATGAAGCCAAAAACACTCTGGAGGTGTTTTGAGAAGGAAATAGCATAACAACATGGTTAAAAGCGCGAACAAGTAAATTTTGCATGATTTAGGACCTTTAAGCTTTTATTATATTTTCGCCATATTGTGCTCCGCCTGCGCAGATGTAACCTCAAAACGAGAAGCCGGGATTCCTTATTTGATCATAAGCTGAGGATTTGAGTTTCCCGATTTCTCAGTTACATAGAAACACCATATCCCCACAACTGCCATAACCAGATTATGGCTAATAACCTGAATACTTAAGTGCATGTGGTCACACTCTGTTTTTCCATAAATATATATTATATTTGTGAAATATAATATTAAATACCAAAGTGAAGATGTGATAAAAAAGTATTTCAAAAAGCCCAGACAGTGCACAACAACCCTCTTTCAGTCTTATGTAACACCCAGAGGGAAATGCCTGAAAGGTGGAACTGCAGGACTTGGATTACAGATTCTACCTGAAGCGGCGGGTAATATATGTTGGGGTTGCCCGCAGGCACTCGCGGCTCATCAGAAATACAAGCCTAAAGCGCTGTTGTTATTGACAGATGACATTTTGAGTTGAAAAAAAAAAGACAAGAAGAAAATCGACATCAAACGCCGGAGTGATGTGGGCGGAATGAAAGATGGCAGAGCAGATCACAGCGCTCCCGTGCAATTTGATTCAGTCTCTACGCAATGGAGATTTTTCGCAGGTTGTAAAAGCCTGTAGCAACGCAGTTAGCAACTCGCTCTGGTACACGGAGCGAAATTAGAGAGGGTTTTTATCAAGTCTGCGAGAAGAAAGCGGGGCCCGGAGGATTTCGCAGATAGCCCAAACATGAATCCAAACGAGCACTAATGCCGCCCTGTTGTGCTTCGAAAATGACTGCGAAGCAACAGGGTTTTCAGCAAAAGGGCTTCAGTGCTGCCTTTTTAAAAACATTTGGGCATCTCAGTCAACTGTAATAACCTAAAGGGCCTATTATTACACCCCTTTGAGTGGAGATTTGGTTCATTTTCGCACATTTATGTATTGCATCCCGGGAGTAGAAACAAATACAAGCCTTGATTACAGCCGACCAAACTGATCATTAGGCGCATGTTTGGGATCACTGGAATGTTTGTGCATCAGTGTTTGGGATGTTTGCATAGCAGCTAAACTCAGTGACGTGCGGTGAGGTTTGTTGCTGGTGAGGCACATGCTATTGACTCCAATATAAAGTAAACAAAACTGCAGTGAAAAAAATGCAGGAAAAAATGCAACTTGCTGTCTCTGGTAATTGTCTTACTTTTTAAAAATATCATTCAATAGCAACACATTTAAACATAAAATACATTCTCACGATATTGCAAATAAAAATTAAAAGACAACATTATGAATGTGACGGGACTCGTACCCCGCCCGTCCAAATGATAAGTTATTGACAAACCTGATGCACCACGCGGGCGGTGCGTGATAGTGTCGACATGTTCAATATAAAGACTCGTCTACAGCATTTCATCCATAAAATGTCAGTCTAATTAGTTTTTCCTTTTACTGACTCCTTTACGTTTAAATTGCCTCTCCTAAACCGTGCAGAATAATAAAACAGACTGGTTTTTCCACGTGTAGTCCACATGTTTTGTAGAAATGTGTAGCGCTGACTCAGTGCCCCCCTCGTATCGTCAGGGAAGTGCACTGGAGGCGAGCCTCACTTCGGGACTATCAAAACACGGTTTAAAGTCAAATGAACAGGTTAAACAAGTTGTTCTTTTGCCTGATTCTTATCCAGGTGATAGAAAACCAACGTGCCCAACAAAACCCATTTACAAATGTATTTTACTTTTAGGGGCGAAAAAAGCCCCCAATGGGACAGAGCGCTGAGGGAATGAGCCGAGCTCAAGTGTGTGCAGGACGCTGGAGGCTCGCCGCAGCTCCGCCCTCTTTACACGATATCGACAACTGATGAAACATTTGGGCATTTTTTAACCACGAGATTGATTAAATACGTAGAAAATCCCTATCATCTTAAGAGAAGGGACTTGTTTTTATAAAGTTTATTGTATTTTTTAATTTTGTTTTTTTCCATGATGACTAGAGAGGCCTGGCCTCACCTGCCTCCCCTGACCGCACCTCACTGGCTAAACTGTTGCTCATGTGGTGCAGCGTCCGGGGACTAGTGACGGGATCTTTACTGGGAGCCGAGTCTTTTGAAACTATTCATTTCAAAGAGCCGTTCAAAAGACTGGCTCTTTTTAAAAGGAACAAGCCACAGTTTTTCCATACTGAGATATGTTCTTACCTGTGGGTTGAAGCGTTCCTGTCTGGTCTTTGTGCGTGCCCTCAGTCACGCAAAACGACAAAAGATGTTGTTAGCATTTGGCCTCTCCCAGTATATTCCTATGGCTCCAAACGGGGGAGAAGTTGGTTGTCTGTCCGGCCCAAAAGTACTGACTCACGGTCCTCCCGACGGCCAGTCCAGCTCCGACTAAATTGCATTGCACCTAGAATATTACAGAAAGTTACCGGTCACCGCTTGCATCCTAATCAGCGCTGGCAGTAATGCGCTTCTATATCTCATATTTTCATGGAATGAGAAGCCAATTTCATAACAGCCTGGAGGAACATGCATTTGTAAGCTGCGTGCTCCATCTTATTAAAAGTGCGTGGTGTCCAGCCGAGAGCCGCCTGGTGCATTGTGGCCGCCGAGCCGTGCGCGCCGCGTGCCATGATGACCCCATGATTTATTACCAAGAGGCCAGAAAATATGAACACATACTCTGGAAATAGCAGCGCTGAGGCCGGCATTATTCACTGCCACGATGCAGGAGTTGGTGGACTACTTTTTACTGCTCCTACTTCTACTATGACTACATCTTTTACACTATACTCGCAGTCACACAGAATGTATATGTAACTCTTTGCCTGCCAGCCCTTTCCTCAGAAAACAACCCCAGTTTGCCAGGAGATAAGTACAAGAAACGAAGAAACAACCGATGCATCTACTTTCAATTTAAAAAAAGTATAGGTTCATCGGTTACTTTTTAATTGGTAAACGGTAACGGTATTTTTTTTAGACAAACAGTGGAGAAAATCACACTTTTGTAAAACATTTCATAATGTTTTGAAGTATTTTAAACATCCCAAAAACAATTTGACTTCCCACTCCGTACATTTAACTGTGAAACTTAATCTGATGTCTGTTGGTGCTACTTAAGTGGAGAAGGTATTGCTCAATGTCAATGTCAATGTCAACTTTATTTCTATAGCACATTTACAACAACACTGTGTGCCCAAAGTGCTTCACAAACACGATATAAAAATAGAGTAGAAAACAACAACAAGAGAAACACACACAATAGAGTCAAAATGCAGCTTAACTTGAATTGAACGCCAACACAAACAGATGTGTTTTATTGGCAGTCTTAAAAGTTTTTAAGGTTGGAGCAGCTCTGATGTTTAGGGGGAGACTGTTCCAGAGTTTGGGAGCAGCCACACTAAACGCCCGATCCCCTCGCGTCTTTAAACGGGATCTGGGCACGTTTAAATGCAGCTGATTCACAGACCTGATCTGACTGGGGCATAAACAGACAAAAGCTCAGAGAGATACATAAAGATCCATAAAGACATTTAAAGACACAAGCATCAAGTTCTTAAAGTCAATCCTATACATGCCTTTCAGTCATGTGACTTTTGTTGTTATGGCAGCCATTTTGAATACCAAAGTAGAATTAGCACTACAACATGTAACAATATCTATTCAAGATATAAGACAACTGATTGACAGTGGCATTTTTATGTACTCGTAACCATTGCTCAAGAAGATAACAGTAAAAACACGGCCCCAGAGACGCACGTTTATGTGAAGAAACCAGTGAGTCAGTGTTTAAGATGTTAGCATGCTACCGGTTAGCATTTAGCTTCAACATGATAAGCCTCTCCAAGAGAAAGCCCTGAACCACAAACATCTAGCCTTGGACACAACATGTGACAGAGGTCAGAGCTGAGCTGTTACTGTAGTATTTCCTCAGTGTTCATAGATGTGAGCCACACATGTGTTTATCGTGTTGAAGCCATTGACAGTTGATGGATGACAGTTGCTAACCAGTAGCATGCTAACGTCTTGAGCAGCTTAAAAACTTACTCAGACCGAGACTCTGTTGACATGACAAACTGTAAAAATCCCAGAGAAAGGTTTTCTGTTTCCTCTTTGATGAGTTAATTTAGTCTGAGGAGTGAAGCAGATCTTTAGTAAATCCTGCTGTAGCTCGACAGACAGAGCTGCTACGTCTGTGCCACATTTGCTGGTTATATCACATAAACGTGCGTCTCTGGGACCGTGTTTTTACTGTTTTCTTCAATGAAGGTACTTGAGTACCACTGGAATCCTGTGCTGCCTAAAGATTCTCTGAAGTTTCTCTGAGACCCCGGCTACATACGGCACTGCATCTCCCTTTCTTCTGGGCTCAGAAGAAAGGGAACAGGCTCAGAAACAGACTTGTAGTGTATGCATTATTGGCCAAAGTCGCGCTGCAAGCTTTTGTAGTTTTGTAGTTGGTATCCTCCACAAAGGAAATATGGTATTTGGATGACGTAGCGTTGTTTAGGAGGTTGAGATTCTACGGAAGTTGAGAGCACCTTGAATTGCATTGTGTACAGATGCTTGTGTTTGAGTGCAGACCGTTTTCGGTTCTTTGTGGCAAAAATCGTGATCAGATGCATAAAACCACAGTGATTATACACATTATTGACATTAGGCCATTAGTTATGATATAAAATAAACTATGAAATATGAAAAATACAACTTCTTCTTTTCCAAAAATGACAGGAGGGTTTAGCTCACCAAGCCCATTCATTCCAGCCGTCCCTATGCAGTTTTTCCAATCACACTTATAAATCTTCACTTATAAAAGATCTCCAGAAGTATTTTTCAAAAGCCTAGACAATGCATAAGATATAGCCTCCAAGTAATGCTGATGCAAAAGTGTCCGAAAGTGTTTTGGAAAGCCACAGCGGAAAGTTGATGCATCTGACATTTTGTTGCCGGTGACAGTCTGAGTGGTGTTTTGCTCAGAGCCCTATTTCTCAGCGCACCCACCACTAAACTCTCCACAGTGGCTGCCTGGAGAGAGGAGACAATCACAAAGCTCCATTTTCTACTTTAGACACGAGCGACATCAGCCCCGCCGCTACATCTCCGCGAGGACTAAAACCCAGCGTACCATTCCCCAACAGGAGCCACGCTGTTCTCCCAAATGAGAACATATTGGATACATGCTAAATGTCTGGGATTCTTCATTTGGGCTATAGACAGCTGTACAAGCGCAGCACGGCTGAGGCGTGTGCTCGCAGCGAAGTCGACCTACTATACCAACAGAAAGGGGTTGTGTGGGATGGTAAAGATTTTCTGTACTTTGTTTGTCTTACTGCCGGGAGAGTGGGTTCCCCGTGGAATTTCTTCTTAAAACATTGGAATGCCTGGATTTAGCAGCTGCTGCCTTAATAGGGAAAAGCAGAAGTGGTTTGGGGCTTTGCGTTTAACAGACTTTTAAGGTGAACGCACGATATACTTCATTCAGAGCTGTATGTGCGGTACACAGGAATTCTGCGCTCAAAACAGTACAGTACGACTTTTAAAACTTTCAATACTTTTTATTTGGCAGTGGCTATTGCTGGGTTGCAGGTTCTAGAATGTGATGTCACAGGACCCAGTGGGGGCGGAGCCAGTTTTTCCTATTAACTGCATTACACTTTCACAAGTCGTAGCTAAAAAGAAAATGTATGAATTACAAAAATGATCATTAATATCAGTCACAGGGTCCATGATCTCTCTGTACAAGACCAAACATTTCCTCAAAAACAAAATAATTTTACCTCTATATATATTATAGGCCTTTAGGTGATAGAGCAACGTTTCTATAAACCCAGTAATAGAAACGTTCGATGGCCACAAACACTTTGCTATTTGCTTTATGTTTATAATGAAGTACAAAAAGCACTTTTCATGCCCATGGACATCTCGAAGTGCTTCACATGATTTATGGGACAAAATACAGTACAAGGGCAAAAAAAAACAAAAACAGATTAGTTATTTGACAAATTTGACTTGACACTGTCAAATAAACCTAATCCTAACAATTGTCCTAATTAAATCCCTGTTCCTTAACTTGCCGTTCCCCCAATCAGGGAGTTAGGGTTATGATTATGGTTAGGAACGGCAAATACGCAGATCTTACACATAGGTTTAGACAGTGCTTTAAGTGGGCCGGTACGCACCGGTACTCAGTACCGCCACCTCTCCGTGCACCAAGAACTTGCTTTTAGCGTACCGGTACGCTCATTTGCACATCTGTTTTAATTCTTTGGCTGCTCCGCCACTTCACAATGCACCGTGAGCAGAGACTACATTACCCATACACCCTTGAGTTGTATGAGTGAAAAGCACATGCGTCGCTGTATCCGCTGTAAACAACTCAACGTGATGCTCGTCCACACAAACAAGCGGATCCCAGAGAGAGTGTGTGAAATGCAACCATCGCTGCTCGGTTAAAATACAATGAACACTTGACTCTGCTCTCCTGACTCCAGAGTAGTAAAAGAACAAGGTCAGAATCAGAGGACGCGTTGGCTGACCCCACCTGTGCCGCGGTCATTGATGTTCTCAGAAGTGGCCGAGCACGAAAGTGATGTGCCCCGTTTGGCCTCGTAGATGCGATAAAAACAAAACAAAGGGGTAAAAATATGTAAACAAACTTCTGTGCCCTGAGATGAGGCGGACTGCAGACAGAATGGAGCCTGACAAGCTGCAATGACAGCACAAGCTCCAGAACATGGAAGTGTTTGTGAGACACTTTGGAAAGCACAGACATTAGCCTGTAAGAATCATATCTGTAACAGCTTCAGAGACATCCATCTGTAAGAGTTCAGCTAAAACAGTCTGTCTGCTAAAGGTAAGACTGGGCTTTCAATACTGTTGTTTATTATGCAGATGGACGATCACAAAGCTTATTTCCTTTGCATTGGACTGTCATCATGAGTTGTTTATTTGAGCAGATCTGAGATCTGAGTGTAATTATTGTGAATAAATGATATAAATGATACAGTCCAGCATTATTACAATATCATTTATACTGTAATAACGCTGTAAAAAAAAGAAGGAAAAATATAACATATATAGGCCTATTTTTTTTTTTGTCTTCTTTTGTGTGTGTGTGTGGGGGGGGGGGGACCGGCACTTCTTTTTGTCCACTTAAGGCACTGGTTTTAGAAACTAGACATTCTTGGCTTTCAAATGAGGTACCACACTGGCATGTAGGCTGTAACCTCCCCTGTAAATACACTTTGAGATTTGGATATGCCTAATTGGATAAAATAACTCACCCTAAATCTAACCCTAATTCAATGTTACGGACAAAATTGGCCACATTTGTTGTGGGGCTGAACTTAACTTACTTTGTCGCTTGGTTGATTTAATGGAGAAAACTTTGGATAAACCTTCAACAACTATTTCCGTGTCCCTAACCGGGACATTTCTGTTTTAACCTTCTCCATATCCCTGTTCCAAACCCTGACCTTCCCCAGTTTGAGTTTATCCAATGACTGAACTCGGTAGATAGTAGATGATAGATAGTAGACACAGTACAGTACAGTAAACACAAGATCCACTCTGAAAATAAATCTTTGCATACATGTTGACAATATAAAACCCTACATTTAAACATGGCTCTATCCATTATTCAGATTTCAGACGTTTCCGGTCTGGTCTGGTCTGGTCCTATGTTATCTCTGTTAGATTTATTTCCATACACACAGTTCTTCAAAAGTTAAAATCTACATTCTCCAGTCCGCGGACGTCTGTGGTGCGTTCGGCCACGACACTGAGTGGAGCCGACAGCAGAGAAGTTCAAAAACTCTCATCAACAGTTCGACCTTTAGGAAAAGTCAGTTCAGAGTGCGAATCAAACAACGGCAAAGGCCAAGCGAGCAGCGGGATTCCACAGATACAGACACAGGCAGGAGTGGGGGCGAGACACGGACACAGCAGTTTGGGCTTGGACTGAGTTATTTTAACTTCTATGGAATGGAAATTTGGAAGTATTAGTAAAGCGCTTTTCACATGACACAAGTCACCCAAAGCGCTTCACACAGTGTCGGGGATTTGTTCTTCATTCACTCCACACATGTAGCTTCAGTTTGCCCTGGGGGAGACTGCCAGAAGCGCTGTCACAACTGCACACATCTGCGCCAACGGTCCCTCTGACCACCATCAGTCATCCACGCATCCTTCATCCCTATTGTACATGTTTTTAGTGGTAGGAGAAACCGGAGTACCTGGAGGAATCCTACGCAGACACGGGGAGAACATGCAAACTCCACACAGAAAGACTCCACCCAGGGATCAAACCTGGGACCTTCTAGGTGTTAAACACGAGCGCTAACCGCTGTGCGACCGTGCACATGTTACGATCACACCACATCAGAGTTTTATGAACCAAAAATTCTCTGTCATTTATGGAATATTGTAAAAGAGATTTTTGATCTCAATTAGTTTTTGTTCCTGGTTAAATAAAGGTTCAATTCATCAGGATTTCATATTTATAACTTTGACAGGAAATTTTGAAGGCCATCCATCATTTTGACGGATTGAATATCAAGCCGTAATTAAAATAAAGACACAGCGCTGCTCTATTATGTGTGCAGCAAATACACATTTCCAACATGACGCACGCTCACATCCGAACTGAGAGCACATTCACTTGGATAAATCTGCAAAGGACAAAGAGAGGAGAGAGAGAACAGGGCATGGTGGGCCACGGATACGGAACCTGAAGTGCAGGATTCAAAGACGCACATGTGCTGCTGAAGATTTCAGTTAGTATGCAATCATTATGTTAAAATTGAGAAAATGCAAATAAGAAGCTCCCATTTGCTTTCTTAACAGTGAAATATGAGCCTTAATATTGAGGAGCAGATGATGATCTGACTAAGTCGTCCTACTTTGAGACTTTTACGTACATTTGAACACCATTCCTCTTTACAAAACTGCTGCAGTTCAGTGAGATTCAGGCGGTGTACTTACTTATTCCTTATGTTATGGCCAATAAAAATATGATCAAATGTAAATGTTTGGGTGGTATCAGTTTAAGGAGACACTGTTTACTCATTCTTATGATTTTGATGAAGATTAGACCACATTTTATAAGCAATTTAGGCAGAAATGTGAGAAAACAGTGTACTTACTTTTAATTCCCACTGAAATAATAGGTAGGTATATACGTATGAACCACTGCACTACATACATACATACATACATACATACAGGCAAAGTGGGTGAACTGCCTATGGACGCGGCCATCTTCCGGTTACAAGACGGTCCCCTTCACCATCGGAGCCAAACTAGTCTGCTTACTAAATGAAAACTTAAATAATAGGCACCTTTCAATGGGATCAGAATGGCAGAGGTTAAGTATGACAGATTTATATTTAATTCTGCGTTTAGGTGCCATGCGTCGGTTTATTTCCAACCTTCTCCCCACCCCACAACAAGCTTCACTGCAAAGCGTTATCTAGAAATAAGTAAAACATTCTTGAAATAAGGAAATGTGTCCTCGATTTGAGTATCTTGAGAAACAGGGCCATGGGGAAAGTTTTTTACACTTAGGAATAAACATCAACAACAATCTTTTTCAAAGAACTAAAAAATTAGTCACTCAAAGAAAATAAAGTTGCTTTGTGTGTCTTACTTTTGTGCCACTATTCTTCATATTCTATTTGTTTTTAACCAATAAACCAAATCCAATAACATTCCTGCATACCTATCGCGCTCCCGCCAAAGATTGACACTTTTATATTGTATCATATTTGGACGGAGACATAAAAAGTTTGTTCTCCCGACAGCGCTCAGGTGTATAATGTAATATCCTTCATGCTGTCTGGACCCGTCAGTGTCACGCTGAGTGTTAGATGGAGAAGCCCCGGCTGTCGATAGAGTAGGCGCAGTGATATATATGTAATGTGCTGGACTTGGGGAGAGTGTAATAGAGAGCTCATACAGTATAATGTTCCACCGGACGAGACAGAGGGCAGCGTAATACAAGCACGATCCTTGGAAAGCAGCGGCGTAAGCGAGAATCGCCAGAGACACCGTCGTTTGTGCAAAACATAGAGTGTCTGATCGCTTTGTAAAACGAGAAGTGTGGATGAAGTTAGAAGATGTTTGTGTCAGGAGTTTTCCCTCGTAGTACAGGTTTTAACATTGTCAGTAGGGCTGGGTACAGTTAAATGATACCGGTATGATATAGAAAAAAAGGTTTAGGTACAACTGGTATAAAAAAAAAAGGTATCGAAAGCAGGTACTATCGGCGTATTCTTTAACTATATAGAGAGAAGATGGAGACTCGTTCTATTAAAATCAAAATCATTATTTTAAGTCATCTTGGGCACAACATGTTGGTGGTTCAGCGAGGAGGAGGCGAAGAGAGGGAGGAGCCCCGTGCATGGCCTTTTATAAACACAGGAAGTAGGCGTCTCCTTGTTGAAGAACCAATCAGTGTCCTTGGAATGCTTCTTCTGCTGCGCGACCTGACTCCGCATTATAACACACTGCCCCCCAGTGGATATCAGAATAAAGACAACAACAATACAGCAAAATGTCAGCCCAATTCAAATCAACCTTAAGGCACAGATCACATCAACAGTTTCATATATAATCATTAAAGCCTATTACGACAAAAACATATATAGAAATATTCAACAGTACCAACAAATATACACATATCATTAGATGTTTTGATGCTGTTGATCCAGGGACAGTTTTCCCCCCATATATTTTCTGAAATCTTGCCTCATTTTTCCAAATTTTTGACCACATTTTTCCTCATTTTTGCCAATTTCTATTTCCCTATTTTCTGCCTATTTTGGCATCAATTAAGTGGGCTTCGAACTCTCCTTGTGAGTGACCCGAGGCCTTGTTTGCAGCCGTCATGCGGGGCAGCTCTGAAAGCACTCGCTGAGATCAATATCCGAGTGCCGGAGCATAACATCACTACCAGGTAGAACACGGTGAAAGCAAAGGCTGCAAACTTGCTAATGTGACAGGCCTGGGACACACGACAGGATTTTACAGAGCGGGTGTTATGCTTTCTGCAGATATTTGGCAATAACGTCAAACACATCTTCATCACGCCGATGGTAGAGCGGGTCGTCTCAGGTGCACACTGTTGCTGTGTCCTTGGGGAAGACACTTCACCCACCTCGCCTCCAGTGTCTGTGTACATTGGTGTATGAATGAGAGACTGAATGGGAACCTGATTCCTTGATGTAAAGTTTAAACCATCTTTGTTGGTTAGAAGATGCAATATTGATCCAAACAGGCTAAAATAAAATATCAGCATTAAGAAGCATTAAATGAACTGTACCAAAGTCAAGGCCTTAAATGTCATTAAAAGCATTCAATTTGATTCAAACTGGCATTAACCCCTTAACGCCAGGTGTTGCTAATTAGTGCCATAGCTCTTCTTGCAAGACTGTGGCTAAAATAATGCATGTTTTCCCTTGATGCCTGTTTGCGCACATCCATGCCGTGCCTAGGAACCTTTTGCAAGCACTAGTTTCTCGTAGGACCGGTTAGAGAAGGAACCACATCCGGGTCATAGTAGCTACTTAGCGGAAATAGCATTTCTGCAAATCGAGGCTGCAACTTCGATGAAATCTTCAAATGTAAGGTGAGTTGTGCTAAAATAAAAATATGTAGCTTCTCATCGTTTCCATCTTTAGATTATTTATTGGAATGAACTTTGTGTGATGGATTTTTTTGGTCATTTGACGATTTAGGTATGTCGCGAATTAGCGACGTCAGGCCATAATGGAAAACTGCAATAGCTCCATCTGGTGGCATTCATACGGCCACAGTGACCGCATTTAGTAGTATTAAGATCTATTACAGTGCTAAAACGTTTTTTAGAACATGCCATTCTAGTGAATTTCTATAATCATTGTAACAATAACATACAAGGATATATTTAAAAAAATGTATCCCTTATTTTACACAGAACAAAATGAAACCATTCATGTTGTATGCAAAGTGACCACACGGTGGACCTATCGGACCACAAACAAGAGTTCCACCGTCTGAAAATAATGTGCAATCATAATATAACTTGCAAATAAGTAATAGTAAATCGAGGTATCTTATGTACAATGAATAATAAAACCTCAGAAAAGGGAGTAAAATATGAAAATTAGTAATAAAAATGGTGACATGTCTATGTTATGTAGATAAATTGTCTGCACCTTTCTAAAGTGCTTTTTTCCCACTACAGTACTGTACATCAGGTGAAGAAAGCAGCAGCAGCAGTGAGCTGCTGTATTTATGCCTGTTGTCGCTAATTATAACAGATATATATAAAACTATATCTGTACTATGTGCTACAGATAAATTAACAATCTCCACTTAATTTAGCATCAGCTTTAAAGCAAAAACACTGATAATATATTATCAGTTATTGGTAACACTTTATAATAATGGTACATGAGTTCATGCATGATTTTCATGAACTTATGCATGAATTAATGCATGATTTCATGACACATTCATGCATTACTAAATCATGACTTAGGAACAAACATGATTACATGTTGGTTCATGGATGAATTCATCAATTAATTAAACCTCTAACTACTGTAATGAATGTACATGAAAATCTTAATGATTCATCATAATCATGAGGATCACATAAGAATACCATGAATTCACTGAAACAGCAATGAAATTACAATAAAATGATCAACCAATCATGATCATGAAGATCATGCATGAACATCATGACTCATATGGCGGAAATCTACATGCAAATGATGTCCCCTCAACTAAAGTGGTGCATTACCCTAAACTTTTTAACCTGTTATAGACCACCTTAGTCCTGAAGAAGAAGCAATGATTTCTGGATTGTTTCCTCAATTGGAATGTTTGTGTGGAAAAAAACCTTTATTACAAATTATTAAGTACAGCATAACCAAATAAGATCTCCAGAGCTGGTTTTTAACAGGTTAAAAAAGTTTAGGATAATGCACCGTTTTAGTTGAGGGGGAACAATCATAATGAAATTAAGGATTAGCAAATGATACGTTCATGATTACGGTAAATTTGAGCCTATAAAGTTATACTTTATGTTCTTGTTTGCAAGTAGGTTTCCGCCATATGAGTCATGATGTTCATGCATGATCTTCATGATCATGATTGGTTGATCATTTTATTGTCATTTCATTGCTGTTTCAGTGAATTCATGGTATTCTTATGTGATCCTCATGATTATGATGAATCATTAAGATTTTCATGTACATTCATTACAGTAGTTAGACATTTAATTCAGCAATGAATTCATCCATGAACCAACATGTAATCATGTTTGTTCCTGAGAAGCCATGATTTAGTAATGCATGAATGTTTCATGAAATCATGCATTTATTCATGCATAAGTTAATGAAAATCATGCATGAACTCATGTACCATTATTATAAAGTGTTACCCAGTTATTTTTCTATAATTGGAAATAAATTCAGGCGTTAAGGGGTTAAACCGAAATTTCTTGAAAAATTATGACGTTGCTCTAGCCTGGCTAACGCCAGACTAAAATCACAAGTGATATTTAGTCTGGGGACCACCAATTCATTTTCTCGTAGGAGAGGTGTGGTTTACGATTGTTCATAGCCGTTTATTGGGCGCTACGAATGTCTCTCATGCGTCTGCACGTAGCCATAGCCAATCGTATCATGGTATCAGATGACGTATGACGTACCTACTGTAAACGTTTGAGCTAAACTATTTAGAACACGTTCTAAAGCTTGATCGAAAGATGGCATCGCGTCTGCTGCTGTCATGTTGGATCTGCAAATATTTTTTTTATTTTTTTTTATCCCTGAACAAACTACAAGCTTTATGTCAAATAGCGCGTCATCGTCTTACCGTCCCTCCTCGTTCTGTGATTGGTGCCCAAATCCATGGAAAAATGTCGGCCATGGTCCCCAGGCTGTTGTGAAGTTCGAAAAGATTCGAGCGCACACAGCAGTCTGGCGTTAGCCAGGCTAACGTTGCTCAACAATTTAATTGAAAATACTAGAATTACTGTATGTTCTGTTCTAGAACAGCTGCAGATTTGGCTGAAATTGACCACATTCTTTTGGCCCGTTTTGTCCAGTTCTCTTTCCTCTGTTTTATGAAATGTTTGTAAATCTAAAGAAATTAAATCTGTACTGATTTTTTTAATCCATTTACGGCATTTGGAAATTAAAATGGCATTAAGAAGCAAACATTTCACTTTCACTGCCTGGTTATTTCAAGCGAACTAACTCTAAGCTCCTCCCATCCCCCCTCCTCTTGCTCCCCTTCGCTGTGCAGCTGTTTTTTTAACCGGTTTTGAAAGGATTAAGCAGAGCAAGACATCGAGAGGGGAGGAAAGCACTTCCTGGATACGTGGGACCTCTGGAGGAGCTTTTTGGGAGCTGCTGCCACTGGAGAAGAGTCAAAGATTACTCAAAGATGTGCGAGTGCCTTGAAATACAACCCCAGGTCTGTTTTTGATGAGAGAACAACACTGTAACATGGTAAAAACCTCTGAAATGTCGATTTGCCGCAATACCTCCCCTTTTTTTGTGCCATTTTTAAAATATGATACAAAGTGTACAGACCTCCAAAATAGTCACATGATCGAACATGAGGTCAGGACCAAAGTAAACATGACAGATACAATATTGGGCACCTGTCCTTCATGCGCTCGTATCTGCAGTGAGAAAGACTTGATTAAACACGTGCAGGTGAAATCCAAAGGCGCCACAGGAGATGGGGGAGCGCTGGATGAGAGCGGAGAAGAGCAGAGGTGGCGGTGAGTTTTCTGATTTTCTGTCGTCACCACAGAAAATCAAGAAACGCTGTTAGCTCTCCTACAGATGCATACGTCTGTCGCCAACGGCTTCCTGAACCTGTTTGGCCTGACCGTTTCATGGCTTGTATATAATTCCTGTGGACTCTCCATCATTAACATATTATAAAATAATGTTTTGTAGTGACTCGCAAACAAGTCTTTTTTTTTTTTTTTTTTGGCGACTTGTTTATTGAGTGCTCTGCGCCTCAGTAAGAGCGAGAGGAAGAAAGTGCAGCCGCAGCTTGTGCCCGAGGGAAAACAGCATTTACCACAAAATCAAGAACTCTACAAACAGAAGCTAAGTTCTCTAGCTTTTAGTCACTTTTTATTTGGCAACAATCTGCCTCCATATTTTCTGTTTTATGGTTAGATAAAATAACGCTGGGTATGTGGGGTGAAAAGTAAACGATAGGATCACACGCTTGTGCAATATGTCACAATGTCTGCCCCTTTTTCCACATAGTATTCCCTTTGTATCAGCAAATGATAAAAGCAACAAAAGCAGCAGTACTCTACAGGAGTCCTGGGAAACACACAATATTTTACATGAATAAAAAGTAATATCAGCTTTTAAAGTGTTGGTGTTACTGTAAGATACAATGGTTTCACCACCTCCCAAAATGAACCTTAACGCCTGAAGACACAACAGACCACTATGAGCCAATTGTGGCAATAAAAAAATAAAATCTTCTTTTCCTTTTCATTTCAAAGCTTGATTATAGTCAGTCAAAATCTCTGCTAAATGTTTAGGCCTAAAATCTCAGAAGATCTGTACATTCATTTATGATCTCTAACAAGGCTTTGACCTAAATGTGGTAGATGGGTTGACAACAGCCGGAAATATCTGGATCTTTCATAATTTGCAATGTTTGATGGTATGGCCTCAACTTACTGTATATAGTGATGGGGAATTATAGAGTTAATTCGGCCCTCACACATTGCCCTTATCATATAGTACTGCCAAATCAGTACAATTTGGCCTTCTACATGACTTGTGGTCTAAATACACGTGGCACACTGTCAGTGCATAGAATTCACGTGGCACACTGCCAGTGGTAGATGCTTAGTGCCTACGTGTCACCAGGGTTACTTAACTCTCTTGATGTGGAAGTATAGACAGACTTGAATGTTAGGACTAGCATAATGTCTTGAGTTCATGTCTCTGGGTCCCAAGATGGCAAATAAACTTCTCCTGCATAAGACATCCTGACTGCTGCCTATTCTTCATCAACCTCTCGATCATCGTTTTGTAGAATTCTCTTACATATAGCACTTTTCCACCTACATTAGGCACTCAAAGCGCTTCACAGCAAGGATCCACTCACCCATTCACACTCACATTCCTACACCAATGTACGCAGACACTGGAGGCAAGGCGGGTGAAGTGTCTTGCCTAAGGACACATTGACAGTGAGATGAGGCCGGGATTGGAACTCCCCAACCTTCTGATCATGAGAAGACCCGCTGGGGGGCCTAATTTTTGCCTGGGAATTTGGAGAAGACCGGCCCGGAATTATAGCTCCGTAATAGTGCGCTGGTCTCAAATATAAGAGGTCCCTGGATCAGATAACACTTTGACAATTTTGTAACAACTTCTCTTTTCACATGGGCCGCTGCGCACACAGTCTGAGCCTGACACAACTCCACAATCAGCACCAAGTTATGAAGCTACAAATATTTATTTGTCTACTTTTCTACCTTTCACTGCCTTTTTCTTTCTTTACTCGCGCAGACACTTGTCTCCGCAGGATTGGACTGCACCAACTTGAACTAAAGCGGAGGGGTGTTCCACTTAAACCCCTCTGAGTTAGTTCAACGTCAAATGATATCTCTCTGCCACAAGAATCAAAAGTTCAATGCCAACATTTTTTCTGATTTTCATACATCAGTCGTTATTTTGATAGACTTACCTGACAATTACACTTGTGTTACTTAGTTTATATCTGGAACAGCAGCCCAGGCTCCCGCTGCAGTTAAAGCCTTTAGGCCTGGAACAGCACAACTGTGAGTCTGTTATTAATTCATTATTTTATTCTGACGGCCCGGCCCAAAAGCATCGCAACCGAGCGGCCCACCGGGAAACGTCCTGACTCTCTCCCGATTACCCAGCACGCCTCTGGACCCGCTCTACAATCTGCGCCACTGTCGCCCCTTGATGGATAAATGCTATAGGCTAGAGTAAAAATACATTGAACAGGCTAACAAACGCAGAAAAGTTTCCCGGACTAGCCGACTTGCTAAGAGTCCACATACGTAAAGATCGAACGCGGCTTCTCCTTTTTATTTAAATGGTTGTCATAGCAGCATCACTCGAGTCGAAATCTATAGTCATAAATATGGAACAAAACAACAAAGGATCATTTGCGAGAAACTCTTATTGGGCCACATCTTCCTGACCTTGAGGACATCAGGCTACAAGTCCTCAATGATCACAGAAAAGTCTGAGAGTGTTTTGACTCTGATTGAAGAATGCAGGCGTTTTGAGGAGGCAGACTGAATATCCAGAATAACTCGAAAGTTTTTAGGGATGGAAATAGTTACGACATTGTTGAAAACGACATTGTTGAAAGCGCCACAAAAAGGTAGTTTAGCGTAATGTAGGCCCTTGACATCTCCACTTTCTTAACAATTTCTTGGACATTATGTAGAAAAGGTTCTTGGCATGAACGTGTGTGTGATAAAGGCACGTCTCGCGTTGAAAGCACAAAGTGACATTTTTATATGGAACTCGGCCGTGTGACCATATATCAGCCCGGTTATTAACATCCCTCACTTTTAATTGTGAGCCACAGTCTATAGGCATTAATTGGAGGAGCTGACTGGGCCGGTGCCAGCCTGTCAGCGGAGGCTCACGCTCTCAATAGGGTCTGAGTGTATTATGGAGCTGTAAATTAATGAGGCAAGCCCATTAGAAGAGACAGCATCAGCGTCTGCAGTCACCTCTGCGTGGCTTTAGGGCACAGCTCGGACACTCGCACATCACTTTTAACAGGAGTCCAGCAACCAAAACCAAGCAGTGAGGAGGCTTACTTTCAGCTGTGCTCATTTACTTAACAGGAGGCAGAAATGGAAACTTTTCGGGGGTCCGTTTTCATTTCTTGCTCTCGTAACTCGAAAGTTTTCTCCTGGAAATGTACCCAAGAAGGTGTTTTTTCTGCACATTTATATGAAACATTGTATACGTTCAAAGGCAGTTGATCTGAAAGTGTGTTTTCTTCTCAGCTGCATCTTGACTTAAAAATGACACCTACAGACATATATTTTTCCAGTCTTCTCAACAATCTATTAATAATGTTGTCTTCATCAGTAATATTTCATGTTAGCTTTCTTTGCTGTGCTGTTGTTGTTTACTCCAGACAGATTTTATTATGACTGGCTCAAAACTGCAACAAAAGATGGGAGATGAGAATGGGTTAAAGACAAAGAAAGTTAAACTGAGTTAGTTAAACTAACAGGGCTAACACAGGACTACGTATGTGCATGTTGAGTCCAAGAGGAGTCCAAAGTCTCTGATTGGTCAGATTCGTGGTCACGACTGCAGGACACCTTTTGTAATCATAGGGCTAAGGAAAAGTTAGGCTTAGGTAGTTTGGATTAGTTTGGATTAGTTTAGGATAGTGTTGTCTTGTGGAGGTGACGTCATGGTTGGAGCTTCACTTATCATTGGCTGCTAATGTCGGTAACTGGCCTTTCCCATCCTGGAGGAGAACTTCCGCTGCCGGGCAGGTGCCACAGGGAGGAGGTGGAGGTGGGGGTCGGCCAATTAGTCCGACGTCTCATTATTTCATAAATGTCCCATTGAGTAGGGGTCGAAAAATAATATTAGGTTCAGGCAAGAGTCCACTGACCTTAAGGTTAGGGCCAATGGTTGTATATGACTCTCTAATCCACAACACAACTGGGTTAGAGATGTCGGACTAATGGCACCTCTGCTCAATGGGACATTTTCTGAAAAAAGAGACGTCGGACTAATGGGTTGTGACCAATGGCATGGCACCGATAAAGTGGCCCATCTCTTATGGGTGCAGCCACAGGCAGAAGGTG
This sequence comes from Neogobius melanostomus, assembly GCA_007210695.1. NCBI lineage: Eukaryota > Metazoa > Chordata > Actinopteri > Gobiiformes > Gobiidae > Neogobius > Neogobius melanostomus. Next base: position 907,510 of record VHKM01000084.1, read on the forward strand.
ATCCACAAAGGGAGGAGCGACTGCAGGACAGACTATGGTTGTTTTCACACATGCTTGAGCACTTTGTCGGTCGACCCAAGACCACTCTTGTCTCCATCCATTTTCTTCCTCTTGTCCGTTGCCGGGTCGTGGGGGCAGCCGTCTGAGCTCCCAAATTACTTTGCACCAGCCCCTATGGCTCCTCCTGCAGGTGGTGGGTCCACAGAGGGACGGCCTCACGATTCTAATCAGGCCTGTTGGTCTCTCATAAAGGTGCGTTCAGACCGAACGTGCGTCCACGCTCCGTCAGCCTCTAGTTGGACGCCAAACATTGCCGCTTCTCACTCGCGAGAAACGCCTGTTTGCTGGCGCGTGACGTTTTGCAAGCGTCATAATTAGGAGGCGTGTCATACAACTCAGGCCGAGCGCAAACCGCCATGATCAACTTCTCCTCCGTGCTGCAGGTCAGGGGCGCAACTACCGCAACTACCCACCCTCCCACACACACACACACACATGGCTCTTTGATGGTTGTTTCTTTTTTTTTAAAGAAAATAAATACCCTCTGAATTGACTTTATTTGAACGAAAATGTCACTATTTCACACAATATAACATCGATATTTCCCTCTATGGAGTTTGTTATCACAAAAAAACAATCACACGGCCCGATTAAAAGCTTCTGTTGCTTCATTCACGTAACTTTTCCTCCTCTCCCTCGCACAAGAGGGGAGAAAACAACGCAAGTGAAAGAGGTGTTTTGCTTCAACGCGATCTCCTCTGTAACCGTGTTTATTATTTCATTAGGACTTTTATTTCTCAAACTTGTTGCCTTATGCTCACTTTGAGCTCGTGGGGCTGCAGCAGCAGCAGCGGTGGAGATGACAGTCCCTCTGCACTCCTCTCTGCCCCACTCCAGCAGTGACTTTTGTTTCGCAAAATAAGCAGCACAACTAAAGTGACGCCCCTCCCCCAAAGAGGAATAAGAAAAAAACACTTCACCACCGCGAACCTGTTCATATCGTTCACTGTAAAGACTCGTTCAAAAGAGCCGGATCGTTCACGACCGACACACATAGACTGTTAAAAGAACACATCACTATTGGCGCCCCTATGAAAGGCATATATTGCGTATGCCCTTTTTGCGCCACTGCTGCAGGTAACAGGTGACGCTTGTGCTCACTATTTGAGCCCAGTCCCTGATTGGTTAACAAGGCGTAAATGAACGCACGTGTAGATTGTGATTACTTGAGTGCATGAAGCAGTGGGCGGGGCATCGCTGCTCGTGTACCGCGCTGTTCTCACTGGTTTTGACGCGCGTTAATCCTCATCTGCTCACATTTGGAACGCTTCATACGCGCGGACATCTTTGCTTACATTTCGACGCGCGTCGAAGCACGTCTACATAGGGTTAACATGGAAGTTGGTGGCGTGTCAGCGTTTGGTCTGTACGCACCATAAGAGGCTTCTGAACCGCTCTTTGTCTGACCCGTCACCTAGGACCTGTTTGCCATGGGAGACCCTACCAGGGGCATGAAGCCCCCGACAACAGAGCTCCAGGATCATTCAGGCTCAAACCCTCCACCACGTTAAGGTGGCAAATCAAGAAGAGGTCAACTGTATTTACTTCAGTATTAATTCAGTCGCATTCACATGCTCTCGTTCCAAAAGCCGTATCATCAGCCACGGAACAACGATCTGTCAAAGCGGTAACACGCACGTGTGCACTTCGCTGATGTTAGACCTCTCTCATCTCTCTCGTGGTTAAATACAATGAGGCTGATGGCGAGACTGAAGAGGGATGATCTTACAGTATCCGTCAATAGTTTGGAAACACTTTTTTATGTATTGGTTTTTCTTTCATTTCAAGATCGTTGTACATCGTCACTGAAATGAACACATATGGAATTATTTTTACACATAAAAAGATATATTATAAATGTATAAAAGATACAAAATAAATGATTCGCCTTTTGCCTTTCTCAAGGAGCTTCATGATATCGTCACCAGAAATAGTTTCACAGACTTTTTCACAGACCATTTCAGGGACAACCTTATGAAGCTCATTGAGAAAATGCAAAGAATGAATGGAGGCAATTTTCTATTTCAATATCAAACATATTTTGAGTTTAGTGTTTCCTACATAATCCATGAGTTCATTCATAGTTTAATGCCATTAATGAAAAGTAAATAGTGAAATAAAAATAGTAAATAAAGAACATGACGGGTCTGAAAATCGGCACACGTAAAAGCAACATTAGATTTTTTCAGGTTGTATTTAAGAAATTTAAGAAGATCTTCCATCCCCTTGAACAGAAGCAGCCCTGTCCGGCAGCACGTCCTCACTTCCCTCCTCGTGTCCTTACTTCCTCCCTTGTTTCTTTATTTCCTTGTTTAGATTGACCCGTTCTGCCGGGTGATTGTTTTTTTAAATTGCCATTACCAGCGTTACACAGCGCAGTGCAGGGAATGCAGTTCATCCTCTCAAATGGCCAGTGTATAATAGAGATTTGAGATGAATGAGGCGGGTCCATTAGAGGGGACGGTGTGAGAGTGGGTCTATAGTTTCCTCTCATGGGCCTGGGGCAGAGCCTGGACACGTGCAGAAGGAGTGTATCTGAGTTTGTTTAGCCTGAGGGGAGGCTACAGTCGAGCGCTCATGGACTCATTAACGTCTCAGCTGTTTAAAAGAGACATACAGGTTATTCTTAGGATTATATGTCTGATATTACACATTCTTCAGGTGATGTAAAGAGCCTATATCATACCGAATCAGCTTTTTTTTGCTTTTAAGTCGAGGCGCTGCAGGTCAATAAAGGAAAACAGGTCAGTGAGGTAAAGCTCTAAACCACAGCCTGATGTAAAGCTGCCTTAAAGCAGTACTAAGTAACATGTTTACCTTAATAAATCCTTTCCGTAGTCCCTCTGGGGGTAATACAAGTGTAATGGGATGATTGGGGGTCTTTCATCTCCCCCTGGTGTCTGGCCAGAAAACCACAATTGCAACTTGACTGCCACCGGGGCGGAGCAAGCAATACACAGTAATAGAATCACGGAGAAGAAGCTAACAGGCTAACGAGCAAAGCTAACTGTGGGCTAGCGCCACTTTAAACAGTATTTACAGCCAAGTTTGAGTGAAAAAAAAATCTCCATTGTATAACTGGATGTACAACATCCCTCTCTCCCTTCACCTTTTCTGTCAGTGTAGTATTTACTCTCCAAGACATTTAATAAGTTAAAAAATAGTAACTTGCTACTACACCTGCAGTTGTGCTCATGGCCGCTAGGGGCAAGAGTTACTTAGTACTGCTTTAAGAGGAACACTGCTGTGGAGAGTACGATACACTGAGCGCTTTCCTCTAGTTCTTCTTAAGGCTGGTTTATACTTCAGCGTCAGCTCCGCGTTTATGTGCTGAACGCACGTGGGAGCCAATCAGGGAGTTCGCGACAGCTGCATCTGCCGCTGACGTGCACCTGCCGCACAAGGTGACTCCGCGGCCAGTGCTGCAGAACGCAAGTGAGGTGATTGGTTGATCCTTTCGCAAAACAAGGAAACACACAACAAACTCCTTCAGTCTCCCTCTTTGAAGTTATTTCCATGAATATATTGTTCCTATGATTTAGTGCTTTAGTGTTTTCACTTTTTATGTTATTAAAAAAAATGTTTAAAATAAACATAATAACGTGAAGGCAGAGGAGCTACGCGGAGGTTCGAACGATTCTGGCTTGCGTCAAGCAGACGGGGCTGCGGTGGGCGGGACCGGACGCTCGACTATAAATCAGCCTTTACTGCAGACTTTGTCTTATCATATATAATAATACAATACTTCCTTGAGCTGAAGTCTGTTATCACTATTCACATGGTGTCCCCTGTCCCACTCCGCCTTGGGAAGGTCCTGTTTCAGATAGTGGGTCGTTGGTGTCGCCGTCTTCAGCCCTGTCCACAGAGGAACCCCGCCTCCAGGGATCGGACAAGAAGAACTGAAGCTCTAACAAGGACTGGACGTTCTTCCACGGTCTTGGCCCGTCTGCTGAAGGACTGCCATCGAGCCTGGGTCTCTATAGCCTGTCTGTCCATGGGACTGGATCTCTCCTTCTATGGTACTTCCCGAGGGGTCTTTTTTCTCCCAGTGGGTTGTTGAAGAGAGTCTAAGGACGGGGACACCCACGCGGCTCGTCACCACCTGCTGCCGATGCTTTTGTTGGACATTATTATAGTTTGCCTGAACTTTTCATTGTCTTGTTTATTGTTTGTTTCATTGCTTTAATGTTGGTCCTGTGAGGCAACTCCCGTTGTGATATTGGGCAGTACATTGATTGATTGAAAAAACATAATGATACATTTGAGACCTTTGAAGATTACTGATATGAATATTAGGAAAAAGTTGTGTATCAGCGGGCACTGGATGTCTTGTGTTAGTGATTAAATAAGCTAATTAAAAGTGGAAAAGAAAATCTGTAAAAATGAACATTTCCCTCAGGAAAAAAGAAACAAAATATTAAGTGGAATGAAAACCACATTTTGAGAAAACGAGACCTAAAGTTTTTGTCTGCCTTTTTTTTGGTCACTGCTGTTTCCCAGAAAGGAAATGACCATGTTTGGATTACAGCGTCATCTCGGTCGCCTTTCCTGCTACACGTGGATACCAAACATGTCAGTATTTGTGAATGAATGCAAGCGGGATAAACGCATCAGTGTTTGTTGTAGTTACTTCTTTCTCCAGTTCGGCTTTACCCAAATCTAAAAGCTTCTCGACTGGAGCTCACAGCCAACAGGCCAGTGTAACGCCTTATTTATTTGAAAGCTAAGACCTACAAAACTCATCTAAGATCTTTTTCCTTGCATTGTTGCCGTGTTGTCATCACTTATTTCACATTGTTTTTCATCCTCATTTTCATCTCAACTTTATTGCCATTTTGAGTCTTTTGTTTCCGTCAAGAAGCTTTAAGATTTGGGTAATGCCAAACTGGTATTAAACCCACTTCAGGTGGGGGTTTAGCTCCTGTCTCTGACCAAACTCTTGTTGACCATTTTTACCATTTCAATTCACTTCCTTTTCCACCAAAGCATTTATGTCTAAGCTAAGAGACGGCGAGTTGTCTCCCGTCCGCTTCTGTTTTTCAACTCCTTTCTTATTGTCTCACCTTCAGTACAGTTGAAAAGCACAAAAGTCTCAATAAACAAACCATTTCTACAGTTTGTTCATACTGTCACATTTCAGTCTGTTTTCTTACATTGCCAAAGTCTTGATTCACTGCCTAAGAGTGAATCCATCATATCTAAAGTGAAGGTGTGCTTACTTACATCTCGGCCACATTAAACATACATAACGCGGATTAGCTCGGGTCATCCACAAGGACAGGAAGAAGCGCTAACGTCAGCATGTGCCAAGACACCACGGACTTACCCTTCACACAGACTTTTTTCCCCTTGTTGCCTTCAGAGAGAACGACTGCTTAGTATGTACAAAATTAATGACCGGGCTGCGCTAATTGAGTCATCCGCTTGTGTGTTGGAGGCGCAGATGCCTGGCAGGAGGTATGATAAAAGGAGACGTTATGTTAAAGCGTTATTCCCTGGTCAAAGACATTGCCGTATGCATTCATACATGCAGTTTTCAGTAATCTGTAATCTCGTCACTTCTGTTGTTTCTTCTTCTACTGCTGAAGCTCAGATCTGCATTTCCGGGGAGATATCGTGAAACAGCTAAAACATGTCTGTATCTGTTCATCGCTGTTAGCAGACACTGAAATCTTGTTTTCACCAAGTCATTTCCACTGCCGCCTACAGAGGGAGCTCCTGAGAAAATCCTAACCATTCCAGTTTTTTTCCATTGTCACGATCTTATCCTTATGGAAAATCATAAAGGGCAAGAAATATCACAGCTGGGAACACAACAAATGTTATTATGAAATGTCCACTTTAAGAGACAAATTATCAACAGACAAGAAGGAATCTAATAAATGATACATGTATTATAAATAGTTCATAAATGTCCTGGATCAATTCAGGCCACTAAAAATCTGAATTCATGTATATTTCATTCATTTACATGTGTTTACATGTTTGATTCGCCAATCCAGAGGTTGATAGTACGGACTGTCGCTGTGTCCTTGAGCAAGACAGTTGACCTGGACTCCAGTGCTCCGCTGTATGACTGAGTAAAAACAAACCAAAAACATTAATAATTCAGCCATAATTCATGTTCAAGACATGCTGTCTAGTTTAAAACAGTAAAGATGATGAGTTCGTCTTTGGGTCAATCACACTTTCTGAACTTGCTCTTCAAGGATCCAGGAAGATTGTCTTAAGGGTTTTGAGGAAGGAGGCGATCAGAGGCACTGAATGCCAACGTGTTTTGACCATGAGTGTGTTCTATGTCAGGGCAAACATTAAAATTAAAAGCTGGTCTTAATAGTGACCCATGTCACATGAACATGGACTTAAGTGACCATCCACACAAAACATACGGACATTTACAAGCAGAAAGCTAGTAAAATACTAAATACACAAGAGGAGATAAAGAAGATCATACATTCAGGAGATCACGCTCACAGGGGGATCTCCATTACAAACACTGAATGTAGATGGACAACAAAGGCTGAATAGAACAGTTATTACTACAACAGTGGTTCCCAAAATGGGGTCAGGGGCCCCCTTGTGGACCTCAGAGGCACTACAGGAGGCCCCTAAAGCTGGTCTACAAAACAAGCACATTGAAAAAATATATATTTTGAAAGAAAATGTAGATTTATTTTTTAAAGTGTAGTACTTTGTATTTCAAGATTCAAGGTTTTTATTTGTCAAACCATTCACATGGTTTGAAATTATATTTCTCTCATCCTTGATTGTGGAGCGGGGGAAGAGGGGTGGGAGGGAGGGTAGGGAGTTCAGCTTCCCGATGGAAGCCTACAACTATGGCTAGATGTTGTGTTTGATGTAAATTTAGCTATAAATCTACAGTATACATTTTTAAAAAGAACATGAGAATCCACTCTTGTAAGACGGCCACCAAGGAAACACTCGAGAGGAAAACAGTCAATATCTTCATTTAGGCCTGATAACCTGTAGCTTATGGTGTTTCAATCCAATAAGACTGTCTTTGAAAGAGCTCGGAGTCTGTCTCCACCTCTGCACGCTCTGCTCTCTCGTTTGTCGAGCTAAATAGTTCATAATGAGATGGTGAAGGAGCGATGAAGGCTCCACCTCATGACATCAGGAGGTGGAGCAGCTTCTAAAAGGGAACAGAATTATTACTGCTGTGTCTGGGCCCAGTTTCAGCTCGCTGGATTCGGGTGGGTGGACTTAATTCATGCAGGATAATTAAAAGGTAGTATCAATGTTTACACAGGTAACATGTTTGAGCCAGAATCCAATTTGTGTGGGCTGAGAAAGAGAGCCCTTGATTAGTTCCATTTGTCGGCGAAGAAAAATATATTAAAGAAATACAAGATACAAGAAATCAGAGGAAAGAAAGAAATGAATTATTAAAAAAAGCTTCTGCCTTTGCCCACTCACTGCATTGCTCTATCCCGCTACCACAGCACGCCATCGCGGCCGCCTTGTAAGCCGCTAAAATCAATACAAACTCGCGCCGGACTTATTTCCTACTCGGTAATTTGTATTAACAAGTGCACGAATCCGGAGGAGCCGCGCCGCCGAGCTCTGGCATTAAATAAGTTCAGCCATCGCAGTCGAGCTGGAATCGACGGGAATATTGACTCCACCGCCCCGCCGTTCTCTCTCCTCGTGCAAAGTTCACACACAAAGGCGCTCCTCTGATGGCGCTGCTCTGATGGCGGCCTCAATCACCGCGCAGATACTTTCACACGCGCCACGGAAAGTGTAATTCGAAGCAGGACGTGACGAGCAGCAGGACAGCCTCGGTAATGTGTTTCTGTAAATGAAGACAATGCATGGTGTTGTTTTTTTTCATTTCTATGATTGTTGTGGCATTAAAAGTGGCCTATGAAGTTACTGACTTAGATCAACATTATACATTAAAGCTGGGGTACCTGATTTTTCCTGCACAAACTGTGACATTAATTGATTTGGCCCAAACTTGTTTCCAGCTCTCACAATCCCTCCTGCATGTCTGAATTGTTAAAGCAGTAAAGAAGTAACTTGTTTACCTTAATAAATCCTTTCCGTAGTCCCTCTGGGGGTAATACAAGTGTTAATGGGATGATTGGGGGTCTTTCATCTCCCCCTGGTGTCTCTGGCCAGAAAACCACAATTGCAACATTCCTGTATTGGGAGTGTGTATTGGGAGTCCCCAATACACACTAATGGAATCACGAAGAAGAAGCTAACAGGCTAACGGGCAAAGCTAACTGTGGGCTAGCACCACCTAAACAGTATTTACAGCCAAGTTTGAGTGAAAAAAAGATTTTATTTACTTTACAACAACGTAAAGTCAGGTACCCCAGCTTTAAGGCGAGACAAACTGCAGTTTAATAGGGAGACATTTTAAATTCAGATATAAATTAAAAAAAATTGCTGAACATTACTGATTTAAATATGAGGAAAAGATGTATTACAGGTTTTCAGTAATTTAATGTTTTAATATATAATGCATTTTGTGCATAAAAATGGCCAAATTGCCTATTTCAGCAACGGAATCTTTATAATCAATAGAGTTCGGGACATTCCACAGTTACCATGGAGATCGGCCATCTTTGCAGCTGTTAGCATACATTTCCATTGACTAACATAAGCTAAAAACAGTATAAAAAGTGGAGAAAAAAGCCGTGGAACTGAGTTAGCATCGCTAACGGTTAGCACCGTTAGCTGCTGAGTTACTGCTGATAAATACATCTAACATCAAGTGTTTTAATGTGAACAATAACTCCAGTATTTCAACTGTTAAAATCTCCATTAGTTTACAATTGCTGCTAATCCCATAATGCTTAGCGACATGACATCACATTCCCGAACTCTATAGAGCCAGATTCAAATTCATTCAAATTCAAAAATCATTTTGGATTGGGTTAAGTCAGTAAGTGATTTATTTGTCATTGTGCAACTGTACGATGAAATTGCATTCAGGTGTTGTGTTAGTCCTGAGCCGCTGCGAAACTGACCTGCATGTTTTTGGAGGTCGGGGAAACTGGAGTACAGCCTTCAGTCTCCTCTGAAGCGGTGCAGCGCCTCCTGGGTTTGCCCCTGTTTCAGAATGTGGTGTCCTGCACTGGTCAGCTCCTCTTCCTCCTGCGCAGCTCTCTCCGCGCCACAACAATCTTTCACCATCTTCTCCTCATTCGCCCCTTTTTTGTTTCCTGTAGCGCCTCTTGTGACGCCTCCACTGTGCTGCAGGTGTGGGGGGACTCTTCAGTGTTTCAGAAGAAGAAATGTGTTGGTCTCAAATGTCTTTAGCTCATAAGCTAGCTGTTTGTTTACTTAAAAAAAACCCATCATGGCTAGTGCGGACTTTCTGCAGTAAAAACAAAACAAAAAAAACTCCACTGAACCTCACAAAAACACAGCAGAGACGCAAAAAAGTGGAACACAGAAACTACAAATGCATAAAAAGGCAAAAAAACGCTGCTGTACCAAGAGAGAGGAAGTTGCTTCTTGCTTAGGCGTCGCCATGTTTTTTGTTTGTTCACAGCTCAATTAATCAGGCTTGGAATTAGATATTCAAAAATCCCTCTGAAAAAACCCAGAGTGTGAAGTTTTGAGTCTGTAGGAGCACCCTCTGGCCATCTTCAGACCTTTTGGATAATGATTACGATGACATAAGCATTTTGTCCATGAATGATCTCAGGATTTCCATAGTCAAATTGGAAGAGATTAAGCACACTTACATAATGATCGGTCAAATGAAGACACCCGTCAATCGTTGTGTATTGATTGGTTTGCAGCACAGAGCGAAGGCAATCATTGTGCCCACGGCTGAGTTCCAGGCTCTGCTAATTTTCTCAACCTGCAGGACATCTTTTCCACCTAGAAACCCTATAGAAACGTAGGTGTCGGTGTGTTCTTTGGTCCCAATTGCTATACAGCAACCTTTCACTCAACAACTGTTCACCATTTTCTTTCTGTTTAGTGGCAGCTAACATAAATAATCACTCAGCGTCCCACCAAGAATGACGTCTACCCTCCACTATGGCGTGCTCCTGGGCCCAATGCCACGTTACCATTTTTTGACCGATAATCCAGCGAGAGATGCGTGTCACCTCTAAAGATTTCATTATAATCCCTTCCCAAAGACGCACCTGTTACAGAGAAACTGATCATTTAACTGTAGACTTTAATTGTCGCCATGTTTGTTTCTCTGATTGCTTAAACGGCGTCATTCGGATCTTTTTTTTTGTGTGTGTCCAAATTTGGGGCCTAGAAATGGATCCCGTTATTGTGAGTTTCCTTTGTGCAAACGTAATTATCTTGTTTCCCAGCTACAGTAGGCCTGACCTTCTCGTAATGAATAGCTCTTTAATGAGGGAGGAAATGTAAGACGCAAAAATAACAAGCCGGTATTTCTGTGTCAAATGCCCTGCCTGAATCACCAACACGGCATTAAGGAAAGCAAGATAATCACGGGACCAATTAGGCCCATTAAGTATCCCAGAGACGTCTGTGTATCCGCTGAGGGTGGTCAGGGGCAGAAAAAAGTCAAGTACATTTGTCCTTGATTTGAATGACTAGTATCAAGAAATATGTCCAGAGGCAAGTTTTTTTTTAATTATTATTATAAATTATAATTTATGTAAATTAAGAAAAATAACTCACTTGCTCTCAAAATAAATAAAACTAATCTTAATTTACTCAAAATAAGATTGCTGTTGATGTTTTTTTCTTTTGGAAAGCGTGAAATACTCGGATACCATGGACAGATTTCTTGAAGACTGCAGGACAGTCTAGGGGAACATCCGAAACCAGTAAATCGGACAAAAAATTGTGACGTCGCATTCGGCCCAAAGGAGCGCGCCATTGTAGAGGTTGAGTGATTACGTTAGCTACCGCTAAACAGAAGAGTTAGAAGTACGAAAATGATGCAGTTGTTGCATGAAAAGCTGCTGTAGCAATTCAGACAAAAAATACAACAAAACATAGGTTTCTATAGGTTTCCTAGGTGGAAAAGATGCCCTGGAGGTCAGGTTGAGCATATTAGCAGAGGACGCCAGTCAGCCGTGGGGCTCAATGATTTCCTTCTCTCTGTGCTGCAGACCAATCAACACAAGGACTGACAGGTGTCATATGGCACGCAGCCGAAATGGCGACCTCCAGCGGACTCGTTGGTCACGTGTCTTCATTTGACCGATTGGTAAGAGGTCTAATGCCAAACCGGCGTCCGTCATGAGAAGAAGGCTCCAAATACTGCAGTCAGTTAGGAAGGAGGTAGCCTCAATGCTAACTATCATACCTCCTTTAGCATAGGGACCTCTGGTGGTTCCCCACCGGCGATTAGGAGCTACTGTATGTGCCATCCCATAAGCCACCGCACCGCCGATCCCCCCACCCCCACCCCCGAGTGATTCATGCGCAACCACTGTTGATTGATAGGCACACATTTAATAATAATAACAATAATAATAATAAAAAAGATTCTGCACAAGCCAAACTTCATCAAAGTAAATGTTAGAGTCGCCACAGCACAGTCACATGTCACTGTTTTAAACAGCCGCCTCAATAAATGGCCTGAATGAAGGCAGTTTGTGCTGCTTTCATTTAGTAGAAACTTAAAGCCACATGGCTAATTTGCATACATTGCACAGAGAAGATGATGATTTCTGTGATGAAGCTGCAGGTGTGGAAGGTGAATCTGAAACAGCTTTTTATCTTCGTCTGTTTTCTGTGTGGCTTCATATCGTTATTGTGGCTCATGTTTGAGTCATTAAAGTCAGTGGCTGCAGTAGGAGTGTTTTTTTTTTATAGTCTAATACTATATGGGTGAAACAGCTGTTGGTGATGTCACTTCCCCTGTTGTTCCTAACTGCACAGGGATCTAACGGTCGACCTCATCACGTCACAGGGGTTAGGCGCTAGGATCAGGACATAGGAGCTATTATTCGAGGGATTCGGATTGAGCCAGGGGCAGACATACATGAAGGAATGTGGCACAGGTGAAACACATTAGGGCTCGAGGGAAGTCAAACAGTAAATCACAAAGACAAAAGAGACATGTCAAAATAAAACACCAAGGACATAAAGAAATACGTTATTGCGCTATCGGCCGTTATTACGTCATCAGTTCCTACAGATTGTTTTCCACTAACTGCTCATTCAAAAAATCCTCAAATTTTCACCAAAGGTTGAAACCTGACTTATTTACATAAATCGCTTTATTTTTTATGAAATCATATAAAAACCTCCTTGAAGCGCCATCTCGACTGTGGGATACAATGAGTAACCAAGTCTGCGGACTTCTCTCAATCTTAAATTTTATTTTTACAGACTAAATGTATTCTTTTCTTCTCTCTTTTCTCCTTGGCTCATCTCAGCCTTTCGCCTACAGTGAGCCGCAGCGCTGGGAAAATGATTAATAATGAATGCAAAAACCCAGGGCCAAAGGAGAGGAGGAAACAAACAGCGCCGCTGCGAAACCATTCACTGTAGTTAGGGGAATCCAAGTCTAATTTCAAGTTGGCATATTTCACGTTGAAAGCATTGTCATTCGGCGCAAAAAAAAAAGAAAAAAAAAGAGCTTTTCATATCCATTTCTGCAAACGGCGCCGTGATTTATGGCCCCGGGTTTATCGGCAGCCCACACTCCGCCGCGCAGAGTGGAGCCGCGCGCTGGTGTCGGAGGGAAGGCGGTAAAAGGCGAGGCGCGCGGGAGAAAAGAGCCAAATATGGGGAGATAATGGACTTTTCAGCACAGTTTGCAGTGGAAATACGGCGGCAAAGAGAGAAGATTGTATATTAGAATTTCCGTAACACGCAGGTGAGGCCGCTGTGTTTTGATAAGTCACTGAGGCTCGTTTTTACGCCATTTGTCACAAACACCGCAGTGGCCGCGTTTGGTACCAATGGTCTCATGCTGTGGATTCTGTTTTATTGAATATACAGAACTGGGAATCTTATGTATATTTAGATTTTGTAAGGTAATTCTATGGTATTTGGACGTACAACGTTTAGTTTTGAGGAGAGACGCTGCTGTTTTCCATCATTTTCAGGTTTTAAAGTGGGAAATCTACTTTTTTTTTTAGCTTTAATCTCTTAAAGGGGGGTATTATGTAAAATCGACTTTTTCAAGCTTTATATCATGTTATTATGTCATTCCCTCATTACACACATGCCTGGAGTGTTGCCTTGGCTCATTCACATATTTTTGAGTAATCAGTAAAAACTTAGACGGCAGCCATTTTAGGTGTAGCTATGCCTCAGTCCTTCTAGGAACGCCCCCACCTCCTGGAGACACCTCTGGACCTTTTGTCACCAGCCAAGCCACCAACCACTGCTCCTCAGCTCAGCAGAGCCCCCTCCCCGCACAGTAGTGTTGTTTAGATGCCACAGCAGTGTGCTGAAGGGGGCGTGTCGGAAAGCTTCTTAAAGAGACAGAGGCCTATTTCAAGACGTTCAGTACAGCCATTTTGAGAGAGCAATTTTATTCAAGGCAGTTATTTTAATTTACTGCATATACAGACCAACAGAAGGTTACGTCATCATTGTAGTATGCTATAGACTGGTGCTATGTGATTGAAAAAAGCATAATACCCCCTCTTTAACCCTCACCTGGACCGAGCATATTTTGTCCAGTTTGGCATTACCCAAACCTCAAAGCTTCATGAAAAAAACCTCAAAATAGCAACAAAAATGATAAAAACGCAATAAAAATGTGTCGGAAAAGCAATAATAACATAATAAACAAACGACAAAAACCTGACGAAAAAGTGTCAAAATAGCAACGAACACGGCGATAACACAACAAAAAAGTAACAATGAATTTTTGTTTTTCTTTTATTTGACTTTCATTTATGCAGGTTAAAACTCACTGAGATTAAGAATCTCCTTTTCAAGAGTTATGGAGGTCTTAGCTTTCAAATAGTGATGGCAGGGTGGCGGCCGGTCGTGTGATGGTTGTGGCTGGTCCTGGTCCTGTAATAGTGTTTCCCAGCCATCAACCCACTTATGGGTCCCTCAGCAACTATGCCAGCTTCAATGCAAACATCCCTCAGCCCACCATCCTGAAATCTCCTCCCAAGAATAGACAATGCATTGCAGATGAGTATAAGTAGTAATACAGTAGTATGAATTGTCAATCAATCAATCAATCAATCAATCAATCAATGGTTTTGTATAGCCTAATATCACAACAGGAGTTGCCTCACAGGGCTGCACTAAACATTAAGGCAATTAAACAAAACAGTAAATAAGACAATGTAAAGTCCAGGCAAGTGAAGTATCCAGGCAAACATAAATATAATGTCCAATTAAATGTCAGCAGCAGGTGATGAGGAGCAGTGTGGGTGTCCCCTGTCCATAGACTCTCCAGAATAGCAAGGAAAAACTTAAAACCCCAGGGGGAGAAAAGAGAAACCACAGAAGGAGAGATCCAGAGACCCAGGGCCAAAGGAGTCCCTCAGCAGAAGAGCCAAGATCACAGCAGACGTCCCACAGAATCTTTATGCATCCAAGCAGACTCTAGGACAACTACCACTGAATCCAGATGCAACTCTTCACAAATGAGGTCAGAACGCTTAAAGATCTCATACACAGTGCTCTTTTCAGTAGCTGGCACATTTGTGGTAAGGTGCTACTACATCCTCTCAGATTTCTTCTTTGTCATGGATTATTTTATCACGGATCTCTAAAGGATTATCTTATTTTATGATGAAACCAGTCCAGCTTGGGACAATTTGATGTTCAGCTTGTGGCTGCCTCATAAGGATCCACACCATGTTTTGCACTGAGGAAGTCTGGCTCGACTCTTTCATCTCTTGGGCATGGTCATTCCATTCCATGAGTGGATGTGGTCCAACATGTGCTCCAGCCACATCAGCATCTAAAGTAGTATGTTCCGCCTCAATTGAAATCTACTGTAGCTTTTCAACTCATGAAAGTTCAGCACTGGGCAGGTGAGGACCCCATACACCTTTGCCTATACTGCTATCAATCAATCAATGGTTTTGTATAGCCCAATATCACAACAGGAGTTGCCTCATAGGGCTATGCCAATAACCATGTATGATGTCTCCTTTCCAGTGATTGTCTCCTCTAGTCGATCAATATCTGCTGCCCATGCTGGATTGGTGAAGATATGTGCCTTAATGGATGCTGGAATCACTGCCTTTCGATTAAGTCCTGGTGCTGGGCAAAATCGTATAGAATTACATGAAAAAATCCAAATTAGAAAAAGCATGGGATCAGATAATATCATATCATGTCACCATACACTATGTTCAGTTGAACGATTTTCACGATTTTCAACATAACGTTTCTCAGCCCCCCAGTGACCTAGAAAGGTGGTTGACACATCATATTAAAGCCCAGACATTGCTCTTTTCAATGCAAAAAACACAAGTCTCAATCACAACCTGTTTCGGAGATATACAACCATTCACCTAATCGATCTGGTAGAGTTAACTTTTTTTAAGATTACACAGCAAATTATAATGATGGACAGGCCATTAACTACTTAGTTTCTCTGAAAAGCCAATGAATGTTGGTTCTGTTATTGATGGTCTGCAAGATCCTGCACTTTGCAAAAGAAGAGAACAACCACTTGGATTATAAAGGCATTTTTATCTCTAGTAGTAACTGAACACCGTATATTGAGATGGGATGATACAAGTGTTGATTTCTCATGAAAACTACCATGGATCGGATGCTATCACACATTTTCCAACACTAGAGATGTGTACCTTCATGAAAATCAAAAGGAAATTTAATCCCTCAAAATGGTACCGGTAGCCCAAATTTGGGGTCCCGTCTCATGGCCTAATATATGGGGCTATTTATCACATGAACTCGCACCAAGAGGGAAACTCACGTGCACTTCTGTTCTCGCGAGGGCCGTTTCTGTGCCTGGCGCAGCATCTGGCGCCGGAGCCGGCGGAGCCACAGTGTCAGCCGGACTCACTGTGAGCGGTAGTTTGGGGCAAACCCGGACCGGATCAGGACCGAACCCAGACCGTAGTTAATGTGAGCCGGGGGTAAGTGTTTCATTCATGTTTCAGTTGTGACGTAAATTAAGAGAAAGAAAACATGAAATATTGTGAAAATTAATTTCATTTTTGTCTTTAATTCATTCGGTTATAAAAGAAAAAAGCATAACAGTATAACTCTAATATTTAAAGGGCTTGACATTTACTTTATTGGTCACCGGCCACTGTGGTTAGATAGATTTACACTGAAAACCAAATATAAATGAAATGTATTGCTGTTATGTAGTACTGTAGCAAGTTCATTGATGAGTCCTAGTGTAACCCGTTCATATGTAATAACGTTCTAATTACACAAAATGTTCCTTTTGTTTACTTTAGTTTTGTCCATACCTGGCGTTTGATACACTGTGCAGACTTGGTGCTCCAGCTGCTTCTATGTTTTTGTTTCTTCTTCGTGTAATCTTTGACCTGCCCCTGGTATAAATTCAGGGTTTGACCACTGCTTCGAACTCCGACGTTGGTCCAATGTTTTAATTTATCCATGTGAAGATGCGGTGACAATTAAGCTAACACTGTCCACCGTCTTCTCCCCGTTAGTTTGGGCTGGATCTGGTTAGCGGCACAAGTTGATTGTACTTTTTATTATCGTCTGCCAGATTAAGAGACCACCTCCAAAGGTTTCCGCTGTGTCCAATTGCTCCTTAATGCACCACAAAATGCATAAACAACGCAGAAGTCCACTGGTCACACTAGTCCAAACTCACACTACGACACTACGCTGGTGCCCGTCTTTGATCTGTTTTAAGAGGAGACTGGTGAGCATTCATTCATTTGTTTATACTAGCATGCTAGTGTTAGCTACTAGCCGCCAGCCTTTGTTTTGAATAGGGCTCAGGACATTTGATGTTGGGCAACCGCTGTCCTCTGATCATTTTGTCTTACGGTGTTTGTCATTTTGATGTGTTTATCTAATGCTTCACTGGCAGTGATTGTAGGATATTGTCAGTGAGTTTGCATTAGTGTTGCCTATATGAAATGGATCTTCTAAACCAGTTATTGGCTCATAGCCATTAACATTGAAACTGTTGATTGGCCTTTGAATATTTAAATTATGTGCACAAGTTGCATTATTAATTATGGTGCAGTATTAATTGAATCTAATGACTATTTATGAGTACTCTAATGATTATTGCCTGTTTTGAAATGTACATGTACTAGACTTACTTTTGATCCACAGTGGCTCCATACAGCCTATGGACCTAACCGATGGCGAGCTGAAGCCCAGGATCTAACCCCTTTCATCAGAGCTACTGTTCGGTAGGAGGCACTGTAGCCTGCTCAGCCCACACACACGCTCAATCCCACTCTGAACTCTGAACTCTGAACTCTAAGACTTGGTTCGTGGACAATTTAAACACATCACCACTCAACCTATGAACTGAACCGGGTCCATAGGGAATACTATTGGACAATCGTCCATGGGACATTTTCTTACTTTCTTTCCTGTAAATATTGTACATATGTAAATATTCAATACACATCTCACATTCTGCTGCACCATATTCTGTGTCCTGTTGTGGTTCGAACTTAGTCCCATTTCTCTCTTTGGACCCGAACATAGACTTCAGTTCCTAGCCTACTATATAAACAATACTATCCATAAAATACATTCACTATCTCTTACGCATTAGAGTAAGTGTTACACAGTGCTCATGGGAGTTGTAGTGTTGTAGCTTTACAGAATAATCAATGTGAACAGCGTCTATGAGAGAACTACAATCAAAAATGAATTAGATAAGTTTAATTAATTAACCTGCGGTAAAAAGCACCATCTCCTGTTGACTCAGCAAGAATCCTGACAGATTTTCTACTTAACCATTGTCTTTCTATCTAATTTTTTTCTGGTTGCTTTGAGATTTTTGAGGCCTGACTTAAAGAGGGGGTATAATGCTTTTTTCAATCACATAGCACCAGTCTATAGCATACTACAATGATGACGTAACCTTCTGTTGGTCTGTATATGCAGTAAATTAAGATAACTGCCTTGAATAAAATTGCTCTCTCAAAATGGCTGTACTGAACGTCTTGAAATAGGCCTCTGTCTCTTTAAGAAGCTTTCCGACACGCCCCCTTCAGCACACTGCTGTGGCATCTAAACAACACTACTGTGCGGGGAGGGGGCTCTGCTGAGCTGAGGAGCAGTGGTTGGTGGCTTGGCTGGTGACGAAAGGTCCAGAGGCGTCTCCAGGAGGTGGGGGCGTTCCTAGGAGGACTGAGGCATAGCTACACCTAAAATGGCTGCCGTCTAAGTTTTTACTGATTACTCAAAAATATGTGAATGAGCCAAGGCAACACTCCAGGCATGTGTTTAATGAGGGAATGACATAATAACATGATATAAAGCTTGAAAAAGTCGATTTTACATAATACCCCCCTTTAAACTTGAGGAGCATTTGGGAATGAAACAATAATGCAGAATGGTCAGCATGACTGTCACAGATAAATGTTTGTAGAACGTGCAATTAAAACGCTGAAATAATTAGAATGATTCACACTGGTTTCATTCGCTAACGCAGAGAAAGACTGTGTGTGTCAGTTTCGAGGGAGATGCGAGCGGCTTGAGGGAACAAGAGTTCATTTCACCTTAGACCATTTTCATGAAAATAATTTGAAAAGTGCTTTGTATAGTGTAGCATTAATCATCCAATCCTCATCTGTTTGTCCGTTTAGTTTAGCTTAAGGATGGTTGAGGTCACTGGGGCATTATTATTAGCTTCCAACGCCGATAAACACGCTCAAGACCTGCAATGCTAAAAAATAATTGTATGACGAGAACCCAAAGAGGTCAGCAGAGGTGGAGACATGGTGCTCCAGTGGTAATTTACAGCCTCCTTATGGATACTTTGTGTACAATGTGAAAATTAAGATTCAGGGGGTGAAGAGGTTAACTACTTATAAGAAAGTCTCTTGGTGTCAGTTAATATCGAATATTGGCAGATACTCAAACCCCCAGTATCGGTATCGGAAGCAAAAAAGCTGGATCGGTGCATCTCTAATAAGCCGAATGCCCATTTCGACTGCGCATGCGTGAGTCAATCAGGCTCCTAATTTCGGCCCAAACAAACCACACCGCCATTGAAATGTGTGAGTTCAGGTAGCGGAGCGTGAACACTGAAGTATATTGAGCCATAACCGTGAACTATAAGGCTTACGGGCATTGGTTTACAGACTATAATTCTCAAGTGACATTTCTTGCAAATATTTAAGTTGTGAATATGTTGAAAGGGAAAAGTCAGGGCGGCGGCTCCGTAGGCAGGAGCGGACCATCGCGGACAGGGGAACGACAGGACCTGGGATCAGCCCGACACAGACACCCTCACTTTTTAAATCATTTGAATTCGTCTTGTAATCACAGGAAAAAGTTCTAAACGGTGTTGATGTTAAATATAGTGGGTACATTTCCATCTGTCAGATTAGCGACCGATTAGCTCTGTTGTACCATCAGATCACTCGTAAAAAAATAAAAATAAAGTAAATTTAGATGGCAGAGCCTATGTGTGTATGTGGATCTCTCTGGTCACAATTAAGAAAAAGATTTTGTCTACTGTCCACCTCCTTATTGACAAAGAGGGATTCTATGTATTTATTTCTCATTTCAGTTTAAATGTTGTGAATATCGGCGACATGAGGCCACAGTTTCAGACCCTGGACTTTGTCCAACAGTCGCCTTCAAGGGTCACAAATGTTTTTCTCACACAGTTATTCCATAGTTATTCCAACTATATGAACAAGGACTGGTCGTCACTTTTGAAGCATCTCTTCGTATGAATGGCAGTTTGGTTTCTGTCTATCTCCGTACGCAGCCCTGGTTGTAAAATAGACTTTAAGCTAATATTGTAACAGGCTCCATGGCCACGACAAAAACGCTTTAAATCATCAACTTTCCAGCGGTTAAAACGCTCCAAATCAGAGCTTTCTTCTTTGCTTCACGCTAACTATCATTATTGTTTGGTAGCCAAAAGACATTCCATTACCCATAATGCAACGGGCAAGCCGAGATGGGCATTGGGCTTATTGTTATGTCACTGTCCTCTAAGCCCACTGGACCCTTTTTTTTTTTGGTCTAAGTGCATTTAATGAGACTCAGGGAATACTATGAGATACTATTCCAACACAATGAAAGAAAATGAGTTTCATCTTTATCTTCAAGAATGTAGTAAATCTACTGGACGAGCTTCAGATTTTTTACTAAACAGAATTTTTCAATCCAACCATCACATCTTCAGTTTGGTGTTGAGAGTGGAATCAAGAGGGCGTGTGTTGTTGAAGCATTTCCACTTCATGTGAGAGCTTCCTGTGAGTGTGGAATTTCTCATCAGTGGGAGAGAGCGAAGAAAACGAAATGGGAATAAAGGCAAAACTTGTGACAAAGCTCAAAGGAAATAAGTTTGCGTCGCCTCAGGCTTCTAACCAAGTGGGCAGATGACACGGAAAGGTCAGGTTATTTTTAGCGATACTTTTGGCTTATTTCTGCTGTCACTCTGCTTTGATGGTTTGGCTGTGAGGAAAAGACGGAATCAATATATTTACACAGTGGTCTGTCGGAAATGTTACACGTCACGTCGATAACTGAAATCAAAGCCAATGTCAGCTCAAGTCAGACCTGCAGTTTGGCCACAGAGACTTCCTGAATGAAGGTGAATATACACAACTGTGTCAGTCAGTGTTGCCAGATAAGATGCCTCCACCATGGGGCGTTCCTCCTTTACAGTGGCAAGAAAAAGTAAGTACACCGTCTGGAATTTCTCACATTTCTGCCTAAATTTGTCACTTAATGTGGTCCGATCTGGATCAAATCACAGGAATGAGTCAACAATGTTTGCTTAAACTATCCATCCATCCATTCATCCATCCATCCATTTTCTTCCACTTGTGCATCGCCGGGTCGTAGCCCCTATGGCTCCTCCTGCAGGTGGTGGGTCCACAGAAGGACGGCCTCATGGTTCTAACCGGGCCTGTTCTTCTCTCATAAGGGGCTTCTGAACCGCTCTTTGTCTGGTCCGTCACCTAGGACCTGTTTGCCATGGGAGACCCTACCAGGGGCACGAAGCCCCCGACAACAGAGCTCCCAGGATCATTCGGGCGCTCAAACCCCTCCACCACGTTAAGGTGGCGGTTCCAGGAGGGGTGCTTAAACTAATACCACCCAAACATTTACATTTTATTATATTTTTATTGGGTATCTAAGAACGTCTCGGCACACCCAGGAGGCAACAGGTGCGTAGAAGGCAGGGAAATTTATGCAAAAATGAACAAAAGCTCCCGCACCTTTGTCAAGTCCTGACAAAGGTCCTTTTGCCCGAAACGTTGCAGCAGTAATAAATGTCTGAAAGAATGAGATGGTGTGCGGGAGCTTTTGTTCATTTTTGCATCATATTTTTATTGGCCATAACATGTAAACATTCACAGGAGAGCGTGGAGTAAGTAAGTACACCGCCTGAATCTCACTGAACTGCAGCAGTTTTGTAAAGAGGAATGGTCCAAGATTCATCCTGATCACTGTGAGCGTCTGATCTGCAACTACAGAAAAGCAGTTATTGCTACAAAAGAAGGATCAGCCAGATATTTAATCAAGGGTTCACTTACTTATTCCACGCTGTTGTGAATGTCTCATGTCTTTCTGCAAAAAACCTTGATCTATTGATGAAAGCACGTTGTCCAGGCCCTGAGGCAACACAACAGCCCCACACCATGATCAGTGTGTGATCAACTTAGTTACTTTACTGATTACTGATTGAGTTTAACAGTAACTAAGTTAGATTACAAGTTCCTTTATTAGTTACATTCAGCGGCGGCCACAACATCTCCACTGTCACAACACAGTAATGAAAACCCTTTTACCAACGCTCAATTTATTGGAAGTGCATTTTAACAGTAACATCAACAAAGCGGACGCAGACTCTGACCAATGTTAGGCTGAAAGGAATAGGAATATTACAAAATAGTAACTCACAATGATTTGGAAAAGTAACTTAAATCTGATTACTTGTTTGGAAATAGTAACGTTAGATCACTAGTTACTGAAAAAAGTAATCAGATTACAGTAATCCATTACTAATTACTAAACTAGATGAGGAAACAGGAGTGGATGAGTCAAATCTAAGAATTTTGATTGATTCCTTGCACCGTTTGCTGATGAACCAGAATTTGGCTCGACTCTGGATCGACTGCTCAGGCCTTGGTGTCCAGGATGTTCTGTGTGAATTTTTCGCTGCGAATTTCACTCTCTGAATTTCTAATGTTGAATTTAAGGACTTGTTTTTAAACATTGAATATTTTAAGTGAGAATTTTTCCATTTGAATTTTTTTCTACAGCGTATTTTTCACTCTGAACTTGAAATATTTAAAAACAACACAGTGTATATTTTCAATGGAAATTTTACATTTTGAATTTGAAACACTTTGAATTATGTGTTAAATATTCAGTGTCTGAAATTCGAGGACAAAAAATGTTCACATTCTGATGATCTTTTTATTTTTTGGTCAGGCAGTGTATGCCAGTCTTCATGAGGATGTGAGACAGGCCTCAACTCTGACAATGTTCAAATCCAGGCTGAAAACAGCTCTTTTTACCCGTGCATATGAAAACTGAAAGTATTTTATCTGCACTCTTGCCTTTTACTGTCATTGATTAATTTTATGTTGATGTTTTATTGATTGATTTTATCTGTTTTCTTGTAATTTTCTGCAACTGTGAAGCACTTTGAATTGCCTTGTGTATGAATTGTGCTCTACAAATAAACTTGCCTTGCCTATGTACTCATCAACAACTTGTGCAACGTATACTGTATATTTATACTAAATATTTATTTTATATATTTAATGTGTTCAGAATACCCTTTCAGTGCATTATGTAATGGGACTACATAATGGCGTCACATTAATCCGCCGTACGCTACAGTGATAAATAAATCACTGACCCAATTGCCTTTATTCCTCCGCTCATTTCACCTTCTCTTTCTTCCAAAACATCACAAAAGCGACACCAGCGTGTGAGCGGTAATTAAACTCCTTCTGCAGAATCATTTTAATCAACGTGATGCGCCGCCGAGAAGTGGAGGAGCACGGAGAGGCTGCGGGCTGATAAAAGAGGAGAACCGCGCTCAGAAATAAATGTATCACGCTGATTAATGCCGTAAAAATGAACAATGCGCTCGCACTTGTCAGCTTGACAAACTGTTTTAATGCGGTCCACTTCTGCGTCGAGCACTCGGTCCAAATGGAAAGTCTCTCAGCAGCAGATGGCCCGCGGTTAATTTCGGACACTCTTTTTTTGTTTTTATACAAAACAACAAATCACTGTTTTATTGCGACGTGTCTGGGTAAGAACACGGTTGGGCGGAACGTGCAGAAAGTCCTTGTTAAAAAACAGGAGCAGCTGTTTTACGGCGATGTGTTTTCAGCGTTTATTTTAGCTTGTGCTGCAAATGGAAGCTTCAGTTATTGACATGGTTTAGACAGTTATTTAGAGGCGTGTGCAGCAGTTAGTTGGCTGGTGGTAGTGGCTCATTGGTTGGAGCATTCGTACAGGTAGACAGCTGATGTAAAGGTAGACAGTATTGAGTTAGACAGGAATCTGGGTGTTGATGTAGCCCCTTAGCAATAAAGTTATTAGTTAAAGGGGGGTATTATGTAAAATCGACTTTTTCAAGCTTTATATCATGTTATTATGTCATTCCCTCATTAAACACATGCCTGGAGTGTTGCCTTGGCTCATTCACATATTTTTGAGTAATCAGTAAAAACTTAGACGGCAGCCATTTTAGGTGTAGCTATGCCTCAGTCCTCCTAGGAACGCCCCCACCTCCTGGAGACGCCTCTGGACCTTTTGTCACCAGCCAAGCCACCAACCACTGCTCCTCAGCTCAGCAGAGCCCCCTCCCCGCACAGTAGTGTTGTTTAGATGCCACAGCAGTGTGCTGAAGGGGCGTGTCGGAAAGCTTCTTAAAGAGACAGAGGCCTATTTCAAGACGTTCAGTGCAGCCATTTGAGAGAGCAATTTTATTCAAGGCAGTTATTTTAATTTACTGCATATACAGACCAACAGAAGGTTACGTCATCATTGTAGTATGCTATAGACTGGTGCTATGTGATTGAAAAAAGCATAATACCCCCTCTTTAAGGCGCGTAAACACCTAACGCGGTTCCCGTTGCAGGTGCGGATGATTACTTTGTATAGATGGGTTTTCGTTTCTGAAATCCTCCGCCGCGAGCCGCCATAATGTGTCAATCGACAACATTTACATATGGCTCACATACACATGATTGTGCAATATGATTGTGCTACTGTACTCGCTAGTGTGTTTTTCCACTGACAAGGAGCCATGTGATCCATCGGTAGGCTGGACATAATCATCGTAAAACGCACATTACCATAATTATGTTAGCCTAGCGGTCGATCACATGGCTCCTTGCATGATAATTGTTACGGCCCCAGGCCTCCAGTCTCCCTCCAGTTGTGTAGGTTTCGGTTGTGTGGCGCTAATGTCCCTTTGTCCTCCATGGAAACCCTGGCTGTGTGAGCCCTGGTCTGGGATTGGAGGACTTGTTCATGCTCGGTTCTGGTTGGCTGCTCGTCTCTGGTCGTGATTGGTGCGGCCTCTCAACACCTGGTCCCAATCAACCTCCTGCTGCAGCCACGCCTATATAAGCCCACATCATGGACCATTCGGGGCTGCTGGTGTTTGTGGCCAGTACGCCATTCTGTGTTGTGTCTTTGGCCCGTCTGTGTTAATGTTGTGTGTCTAGGGACCACTTGAGTTACGTTTGTGTCACTTCTTGGGATATTCACTTTGTAGTGACGTGGAATCAAGTGACACTTATTGTCTAGTCATGACTTTGTTTGGTATTTATTAGGCCTAGTTTTGTTAGTTCTTTGTTTGTTTAGTTTGAGTAACTTTGTTTTGGTGAATCTTTGTAAATAGCCTTTGTTTGGTTATTTTTGTTACTCCTTTGTTAAATTTACCTTTTCCACTCCTTTTATTGAATTACAACTTAATTTATCCATTTTACATCTTGGTTTTTGTTACAACTTTTTAATCTAGCAGAGCCGGGTTGTAACAATAATCATGAAAAAAGATCTACAAGTAAAGGAAATGCGCTGTTTATCAATTTACCTGTGATGAAATATTCAGAGCAGACTTTGTAGTGACTTGAGTCAGGATTGAAGCCCTCTCTGTTTATTCTCGCCCGCCGTAGATTAAGTTTCTCGTACGAAAGTCTTTCTGTCTCTGTTCCTTGGTGATGAATCACTTTTGGGATATCGAATTATTGTCTCTTCGTTGTGCACGATTTGTACCGCCCCACACAACACAGGTGTGAACCATTGCTTCAGGATGATATCAATGATCCGTAACACAAACGATTAAGACGCTTGACACACAAGCTGGCACTGTATGTTGTGGGAGAAATGTGATTGGAAATCTATCTATAGTCAAGAAAGGTGCGCCCACATGCAGTAATTGACCTCTAAGCAGGTTTTGACCTCAGCTAAAAGAGGTCTATGGGTTTACAACTGCTGAGAGTATCTGGATAGTTCGTAATTTGCGATATTCAGCTCGATAACGGTGTCCGGGGGATGTGCGCCATTTGTCCTTTTTATTTTTGTTTTATAATACGTTAAATGTAAAAACTACCAAGCCTCAGATCGGTAGTTTTGCTGCTGGGCCCCGGGCAGCACAGAGCGGGACAAGAACAGACTGAACAAGCTGGTCAGGAGGGCCAGCTCCATCCTGGGCTGCCCCCTGGGGGACAGGAGGGTATTAGCCAAGCTCACCTCCATCATCGACAACACCTTCCACCCACTGCACGGGACTGTAGAGGAGCTGAGCAGCTCTTTCAGTGGAAGACTGAGACACCCTCAGTGCAAGAAGGAGCAGGTCCTTCATCCCCACTGCTGTCAGACTGTATAACAAGACTGTAAAGTAACATGTGCAATAATCCCTTTGCAGAATACATGCAATAATCCCTGTACTTTATCAACCACTTGCACTACGATGTAAACCTGCACTGCTAACACAGATTATTTACTGTTTACACTTTTTGTCCCCACAAAGTCCTTGGTAGTTTTTGTTTTTTTGTTTTTTTACTTTTCCTGCCTATTTGCCCACCCTGAGTGTTTCTAAGAGCTAAATGTAACAGGTAAACTTCTCCATTGTGAGATCAATAAAGGCTCATCTTATCTTATCTCAATATTAGAGTCTTTTGTATTGCAGTGAATGGAGGTCTGGTCTTCTTTTGTTTAGTCTAATACGGCGCCGTCTAGTCACGTGGTTCATGACGTTGCTCCGTCTGACTCGATGATCCTCAACCGGCACATTCTGTTGTTGTGACCTCATATGTGCCCCTTTGCCAATGTTTGCATGGTGTGTGAGTGAGTGATTGGGGGAGTTCAAAAGAGGCGAAAAAGCAGACTGGCAGGCACAGACTTTTTATTCGTCGAATTAACATTACCAAAATTACAGGAATTCGCCAAGCAAACATTCATGGACAGGCAAAGACCAGTGATCAAACATTAGTTTTCATTGAGCTCGGATCCGTGAGAAAAACGATTGAAAGATGGCTCAACAGGAAGTTTACATGGGGCCTATTGCACCTTGAAAGGAAGGAATGTCAATGTACAAAGACTGAACTGGGCCATGTCAGATCAACTAAAAAAAAATCATGTTATGGCCCTGCTCTGAACCTTACAGGAAGTTGACCATATTGGGCGGAGCCTTGAACCTTCAAAATCATACCTCTCAAACTTTTGAGGAAAATCATGGTCAAGTTTATTTATAAAGCACATCTAAAACAACCTCTGCTCCCCAAAGCGCTGAGAGAGCATTTAAAGGCATTCCATGAATTGTGCCAAAAGTAAGGCCTCAAATGTCATTTAAAAGCATTAAATTAGATTAAAAACTGCCATCAAATCAAAACTTCTTGGAAAATAATGACTTCGACTATTTTCATGCTTACTTTTACAAAAATCTGGTCTAAAACTCAATCAGCTGAAATTCTATAAAAAAAGATTCCTGTTGTGTTCAATTTGCTTCTGGATAACAGAATTTCCGCTCATTGCTCTGTTTGATGGAATGTTTACACATCTTTAGAAATGAAATAGTTTGTTTAAAGAGTACCTAAACGGGCGTGCCAAAGCCCACCCACAAACAAAAGTCAAAACTTGCTGTGAAAGAGGCGGAAGTTTGTGGGTGAGTGTGTGGGCCTTTGCATTGGCACAATCACAGCAGACTGATTACGTGGGAGGGACTTGGTTATAAACCACAGGTACAGGGGCAGGACAATGGGCAGCACCTGATGACGATGTGTGGAGCTGGTGCGGCTTATGACGTTCTGTGGAGGCCGTGGACACGTCTCCAGTCAATCCAGGAAATTCTAATTTAGTAGCAGAGTTTACCCATTTGTTTTCAGGCCAAAGTTAGGATTTGACACATGGTTGTGCTATAATGTCAGAATAATCTCGGGGACCAGAAGACAAGACTAAGAGACACCCATTGAGACAGTTTATCAGTAAAAAAACACTTGATTTGGTGTTTAGTTGCTCTTTAATATGGCATTAAAAAGCATTAAATTGGACATCCTGCGCCCGGATAAACCCTGAAAGTGCAACGATAAAAAAAAACAAAAAAACACACACAATGAAAATGACTATCAAAGTGTAATAACAAGAACCACCAAAAATCCTGCTCAGCTTGCATTAAGGCCAGTGCTTATACAAAAGGGTCTTCAAAAGAAAATATTCCAAACCTGAGCTGTTTTAACGCTGGAGGGAAAACCGCTCCAAAGTCCGAGCACCGAAACGGGAAAAGCTCGGTCACCCCTAGTTTCCTCGGGACATCTTTGATTTGCCGTTGTCCTGGAGCCGTCACATTCAAACATCTAAA
The DNA here is from genome assembly GCA_007210695.1 of Neogobius melanostomus. Taxonomy (NCBI): domain Eukaryota; kingdom Metazoa; phylum Chordata; class Actinopteri; order Gobiiformes; family Gobiidae; genus Neogobius; species Neogobius melanostomus. Next base: position 935,480 of record VHKM01000084.1, read on the forward strand.
AACCATCGCTAGGAACTTAAACCGGATCCTGTCGCTAACCGGGAGTCAGTGAACAAGCTGCAGGCGATGCATGGAGGCCAGGCCTAATCCGTAGTAGAAGGAGTTACAGTAGGCCAAGCGGACTGTTGACATCCATTTCTGCAGAAGCATCGAAAGTTTATTTATTATTGGATTCCCAGTCGTCTTTACCTTTTTTATACAATACCAAGGACCTGATATTTTCTGTGCATTTGTTTTATCCCACCAGTATAAAGCCAACCTAATTTAAATTCAGTTCTCTTTATTTTAGTGTAATAAGCATTAACTCTCTGCATTGTTCCCTTTCCTTTACAGCAGTGTTATCTAAATTTGAATCCTTAAAACAGTGTGGGCGTTTCAGCCTTAAAAAGTGCCCTTTTCCACTCGCTGCGTATATTTCCTCTCTTCCAAACAGCCGCAGTGGCGCACGGCGCTTTAGATGTGGCCAATAAAAACGAGCGGTAGGAGAAATAATCTAATCGAAGAAAACAGGATTCGGGCGAGCGGCTGTGAGGCTCGGAGTCAGGGGTGGCTAACAAAACAGAGTGCGCAGGAAATGAAGTTATGCTCCCGTGGGATTAGGCTGACAGATAGCAAAGGTAAAGACAGCCTCCCCTTTCCAATCTGTCGCTGATATCGGCCCGATCAGAGGCGAGGAGGCAGGAGTCAAATCCCACTCTGTCACTCAAGATAAGGCGCCGGCCCGACCCCTCCGCCGGAGCGAGGGCAGGGGGAGAAGGTGTCGAGCCAGGCGACAATGGAAAACAGAAGTGTGGTTTGGAGAAATGGAGAAAGTTCATAGGTTTGGATCGCTGTCACATCGAGAATAAAGTTGGGGGGGAAAGCAGTGGACCAAAGTCAATTCATCAGACCTGTTTCTAAAACTTTGAATCTTTGATCTGACATGTGGCAACAGTGTGAGTCTAGTTAAGGAGATTAGGTGTCCCGTATTTAGAAATTAAAATGGACATATCATGCATAATGGGGCAGGATCAGGTTTGTTATTTTACGGTTTATAACTTGAAATGATGTCTCATTAAGAATTAAATTGTAAAAATGAAATACTGTGGAGGAAAGACATTCGAGAAGAAATAGAGGAATTTGAATGGACTGAAGCGTGTTTAAAGGCACAAAAACAAACCATAAACACGCGGCTTAAATTATTACAGTATAAATGGTTGACAAGGATCTATATAACACCTGAAAAACTTAATCATATGTCTAGCAATATTCCTGATGTATGTACAAAATGTCAAAATTATAAAGGAACTCTAATTCACTGTCTATGGGAATGTTCTGATATACAGAGGTTCTGGAAGGATGTCATAAACTGTTTGTCAGAATTGTTTAATTTTAAAATACCACTTTGTGCCAAACTTTGTGTACTGGGAATATATCCTACAGGTTTCTCACAAACAAAGAAACACACTAGATTATTGGACTTTGGATTGTTCCATGCCAGAAGAGCCATTGCTTTGAACTGGAAGAGCATGGAAGCACCTTCTATAAGACAATGGATAAAATAACTTTCAGAGTGCATTGGACTGGAAAGACTGACTTACTATATCTCCAAGGGTAAAATAAAGGACTTTGTACAATTATGGGAGCCATACATGATTATTGTATCATCTGTAAAGTAGGGCCATGCCATTATTTATTTATTTTTGCCTAATTTTTGTACATTTGTTTTTATTTTTTATTATCATTTTGAATTCGATGTTCTTGTAACTTAAAACTTGACACGGAAATGTTGTTTTACTTTATCTCTGATGGTGTGAATGTGTGTGTGAGTGATACATGTTTTGTTTTGTTTACGTTTGTTGTTATTTGAAAATTAATAAAAATATTTGGAGAAAAAAAAAATGAAATACTGTGGCTCCTCCTGCTGGCAGCTGTGGGAACAACTTATAAATAAATTACTTTCGGTTTCAATTTATGGCGTAGTTAAACACTTTGAGCAGAACGGCTCTGAACCGATTCTTTATGAGGCTTTATTAATGGAGGACGGTTTGGGATTTTAACAATGAAGCAACTGTATCCTGGAAGTACAGAACAAAGTGTGGAAACTGTAGAAGAACCAAATTTAACAGGATTCATCCGAGGGTTACGCCACATTGCGTGAGTGTAGTGAAATACAACAGATCTGTGTTTATAACATTACAACGTGGTTTGAAGCTCAAAAAAGTCGATTTTGCATGATATGTCTGCTTTAAGGTCAATTTAAGATCTATTCATTCTGCTGGGCACTTCAAACCAATAAGTCACTAAATGAATTGTGCCAAAATTAGGGCCTTCATTGTTAAATAGAATTCAATCTGGCAGTAAAGTATTTATTATATTAATCACATTGCTCAACTACAGTATTTTTACGGCACAAATTCTTTGAAAATACAACAATTGTCTGTGTCTAAAACACATTCAGTGGCAATTTTGGATGTGCCCAGTGTGTCCAATTTGACATTGAGTATCAAAATGTCCTCTCAGTCTTATAAGTAAGTGCTTTAAAGCAGTACTAAGTAACGTGTTTACCTAAATAAATCCTTTCCGTAGTCCCTCTGGGGTAATACAAGTGTTAATGGGCTGATTGGAGGGTCTTTCATCTCCCCCTGGTGTCTCTGGCCAGAAAACCATGCTTGCAACTTGACTGCCACCGGGGCGGAGCCACCAATACACACTAATAGAATCACGAAGAAGAAGCTAACAGGCTAACGGGCAAAGCTAACTGCGGGCTAGCGCCACTTTAAACAGTATTTACAGCCAAGTTTGAGTGAATCTTTTTTATTTCCATTGTATAACTGGATGTACAATATCCCTCTCTCCCTTTGCCTTTTCTGTCAGCGTAGTATTTACTCTCAAGACATTTAATAAGTTAAAAAATCTTAACTTGCTAAGACACCTGCAGTTGCGCTTATGGCCTCTAGGGGCAAGAGTTACTTAGTACTGCTTTAAGAGGTGACAGTGGCGCAGAGCGGCTCATCTCATGATCGGAAGGTCGGGGGTTCGAATCCAAGCTCCTGAAGATGCACACTGTCATTGCGTCCGTGGGCAAGACACTTCACCCTGCACTGGTCAGCTCCTCCAACTCCTCCTTCCTCTCACTCCTGCGCAGCTCCCTCCGCTCCACAACAGTCTGTCACCATCTTCTCCTCATGTGTCCTTTTTTTGTTTCTTGTCGCGTCTCTTATATAGTATTCAGGCATTAACATTTTATTGAATTTGACTTGCTCTTACCTTTTTCCTGTATTTGACCCATTCTTCAGCCAGAACCACAGCTGCTGAAGCCTGTCAGGACGAGTGGGCGAGAGCAGTGCAGTGCCCGGGGACCCGTCTTCCAAAATACATTGTCAATATGTCATTGATTTGTTCTCTCTCTGAAAACCCCCCAAAAAACGTGGTTTGTCAAGCTACAAGCTCGCAATAGCTTTCTGTTTGGAGAACGATGGCTGACTGGCAGTGTTCATTTCGTCGACTAAAGACTAAACCTAAGGCAAAGATCTCCAGATGTTTTTCTCTTGTAATCAAAACAAAACAATGAAAAGAAGGAACAAAAAACAGTCATTAAGATAAAATGTGAAAGGTTCTAGTGCTTTGTGCATGAAGGTGAAGCATGGTGTCGATCTTGCTTTGGGTTGTATTGCACCCGATCCCAGCCAATTCGTAACATTATAGTTTAGGTCAAAAGAGGATGGCTTCTATTGATCCTGAGCACACCTCAAAACCCATGGACAACCTCAAGAGTCCTCAGGCTGGAGATTTCCATGTCCTTCACAGTCTCCTGACCTTAAAATCATTGGGAATCTGTGGGTAGACCTCAGTAGAGCAGAAATCTCTAATATAAGACTTTGAAAGGAAGAATGGTAACAAAAAGACCCTCAAATTAGAATCGAAAGACTCTTGGCTGTGCACGGACAGCGTTAACAAGCTGTGACACAGCAGGGGATATCAACTATGAAGGGTGCCCCAACTTTTGCAGTGGCCATTTTTTTTTTTTGTCATTTTGAAAGTATTAAAGATGAAAATGCAGTGTAACTGGAACTTCTCCTCTGTAAAATAGTCCTTTTTGGGACATGATTTAATTTCCCCTTTGCGCCATAGCCATACTACAGTGTTTTCTACACTGCCTGACCAAAAAGATAAGTTGCCACCTGGTTTTAGCTAAGTGTTCTGATCTGCGGTTGCTGCAGGTGTTCAGGTCTAGGCTCAGCAACACTATGTGCCCAATGAGATCAGCTGATGACCTGACCATCCTGACTGACCAAGTTATGGATTTCTTCTTCCCTGATGGCACGGGCATATTTCAAGATGGCAATGCCAGGATTCATGGGGCTCACGTTGTGAAAGAGTGGTTCAGGGAGCATGATCGGCCTCATCAGAGTCCAGATCTTAACCCATTGAGAATCTCTCCCATCATAAATACAAGATCTTGGAGAAAAATGAACGCGACACTGAATCTTTCGACATCACGACTTTTTCTTTCTTTCTATCAAGCAGTGTAATAAGTAAACAGAGGGATTTGTGTCTTCTGTTGAATAATCTTTGAATATTCCCCCGGGACAATTCAAAGTGCACTCCACAGTGAGAATTAAAGCACAAACACTTATGAAACAAGAGAAACTATGTTATTAGACGTTGTTATCCCACACAAACATCTCTCTGTCTCCATTACGACCTTGCCTTGCAATTTTTCTTTTTGTTTATTTATCAGTGGGGTCTGTGAACGCAACACGAGAAACACTAACGCCACTGTTTGTGTTTTAATAGTTCGACTATTTGGAAAAAGTAACTGTTTCCATCAATGCGAAGACCGTCCTTGAAGCATCAACAAGTTTACGTCTCTTTCCACTCCATTATGTTCTTCTGCGCGACCTCCTTAGCCTCCTCCGTGAGTGTTGCTCAATAAAGTGATAGGTCAAATAAACAACCAGCGAAACTAATACAGAAAGTAGCCGTCTATAATGTGCTAATTTCACTGCGAGCTTATTTGTACCGCAGCGTTCTGTTCGGAACACGGGTAACCTATGTTAGCAAAGGTTACATTCGCGAATGACTTGGAAAATAATCTTTTTTTCTCGGTAAACACGGGACATATAAAGAGTAAAAAGCCTTGCGGGCACAAACAGCCTCATGTTGATGCGGCGAGCGTTCCTTGGCCTGGCACAGACACAATGTCATTTGATTAACAATAGCCGTGATGGTCAAGTGGAGCGAGGAGAGCGCGCTGTTATTTGCGGTGGCAAGAAAAGAATTCAGTGGCTGGTTTTGAGTGGGGTTAACTCAATTCATTTGTCAGACCTGGATCATGCAGAGGTGTTGTTTCAAGACAATTTTTTAATGTAATTTAATTAGATAGCCATGTTATCTAATCTAAATGATTTTCTGGTTTTGGCATGGTTTACTCCCATTTTAAACATAATACTGTCCATACTAGACACCTTTTAGTCGTGTTTGAGCGTGATCTAGGCCTGGTGGGATTTGGAAGATCAAATATTTTATCAGGTGGTACTTGGTGTAGAAAGTTTAAAAAACCACTGGCTGAGATTGAATGTGTGAAATGCATGTTCTTGGCTGACGCTGACAAAGATTGGTAAAATGCCAATAATATGAGACTAAAATGTTCAGTAATATTCAAACCAATGCCTGTCTCAGTACACTTCATCTCATGAGCCTGGACGCGGCTGTGGCGCTTTACAGCATTTACAAGAACTATTCTTTAACCGTGGGGTGCGATTTGCCTGCGTGACTGGCTCTATTTTGTATGTCATTCGCGAGTTAATAACAGATCTGAGTCACTCTAAAATTACCAGTCAGACCACAGAAGTATCATTCACTGAAGAAGTGGATAAAGCATGTGATTTTCTAGCTTGGTTAGTCAGACCCATTTCCTTATTGGCAGTTGCTTCACTGTTAGAAGGTCCCAGGTTTGAACCCCAGCCGGACGAGGCCTTTCTGGGTGGAGTTTGGATGTTCGCCCGTCGTGTGTAGCTAGTGGTATTTGGCTCTGGATTGTGTTTTCTTAAGAAAGGGACTCGCACTACTCGTGCCATTGGAGGAGGCAACAGCACTCAACTCAAATGAACTTAGGCAATACAAAAATGAAAATCTAAATCGGTCCCTTCTCTGCGTGGTGGTAGTTCTCCTCCTTCTGGTGGTTGCTGCTGCACTTCGTGATGCTCCCAGAGCTCAATTTGCCTCCTGCGCAGGAAACCGCCAAAAGAAGCCACAGCGACTCCTGGTGGCGCACATGAGAACTAACCCGCACCCAATTTGCAGAGATTTAACTATTACGTCCTTTTATAACCCGTTACATCTGCGCAGTTTTCCTCAGGGTACTCCGGTTTCCCATAGCACTAAAACATGTACAATGTGTGATTCCATCAGCCAGGTGATGCCACATCTGGAGATGGCTCCTTGGGTTGCCCTGGCGCATCAAAGGATGGGTCAAATGCCGAGACCAAAGTTTCCCACAGGGACCATGAAGCACACCTTAACTTTAAAGGGGGGGGCCTCTTAGACAGCAGCCATTTTAGGTGTAGTAGCAGTGTTTAGTTGTGCTGAAAGGGGGCGTGTCGGAAAGGGTCAGGGCTTCTTAAAGAGACAGAGGCCTATTTCAAGACGTTCGCTACAGCCATTTTGTGAGAGCAAATTTATTCAAGGCAGTTATTTTAATTTACTGCATTTACAGACAAACATAAGTTTGGATCATCATTGTAGTGTGGTATAGACTGGCACTATGTGACTGAAAAAAAGCATAATACCCCCTCTTTAACCAAAAGGAAGGGGGTCTGGACAATGTCGCTCTCCTAACCACAGAAAAAACAAAGACAAAGTTATTGTCTAAAACAAACAAGGGATGGAGCCAGCAATGGTGGAAATGTTTGCCTCGTCCCGCTCAGCAGATGCTCACTGATAAACTCCGTCCTTCAGTCAAGGCAGAGTTAACATGTGAGGCTAACGAGGCTAATGTGTGCTGCTGTTGTCACAACTTACTGATTGGTTTTACACTGTCAAGCCGTGCGTGTTAGACTCGCCCTTTCTAAAGGGTTTGACTGCTATGTGTTCAGTCTGTGGCACTTCTCTGTGTAGAATAGGCACCCTCCAACCATCTAAAAAAAAAATCGAAATGCAGCAAAATATTATACACCTTTTCGGTTACTAATGTCAGTGTTTCACGGTCACGAATCTCTCCTCAACACCAGTCAAATATGTGTAAATAAATTTAAACTTGCCAAAACTACTCCAACTACATCCAAGTCAATTCTGTGCTGTGGATATTCCTCACTTCTGGTGCAGACAGCCCAGTTCAATACCTCGAGTCAGTCCACCCTCTCTCTTCAAACACGCCGGCCCCGACGCCTGACTGACCGTGTCGAATCAGCGCACCGTGGTTATGCGCCCTGACAGTGGGCTTTCCAGCTCGCCATGCACATTGATTTTCCTAAGTCTCTATCTGCTGCTCATTTCTGCCGGCCGTTTGAAGCCGACATTAAACGGGCCAGACAGATTTGACCAGCCGGCAGCGCGCGAACTGTCATGTTGTGGAGAGAAGATAGGAGCAAAGTCCAAGCAGCCGACAGAAGGGGCGAGGAGTGCTGCTGGCAGACAAGCCTATAAAGGAGCGAGAGCGGGTAATGCTGTCGATGTGGAGTCTTCAGTCGGTCAGTTTTAATGGTGGTCTGCAAGTTGGCTTCATATAGTTTTAAGTGGAAGTGTTTAATGCCTTCTCTTTACTGAATGTGAAGCAGTAAATTCATGGTTTCTGCGAGCAGCGGCAAGTTGTTTACATTTGCAGAAGAAAAGCAGCGGGAGTGCATCAGTGGGTCATATGAAAAAAAATAAAAAAATACAGCTCAGGTGCTTTTCTAAGATGAAAAAATACATAGAAAAACAGCCAACAGAATGTCACCTGGGCCTAGTTGGCACTCTGGGACAGTAAAAGTCCCTAATTGTGGATGCCAACAAAGACCAGTTTGGTCGAAGAATGTGACCAATGTGCAAAGCCTTCTCCAGCACATCCCAAAGTTCTCAGCCTTAACCAAGAGCATTTTCTCCAATTCAGCTTTACCCAAATCTTAAACCTTCTAGACGAGGAGTGTCTTTAGGCCAGTGTAACACCTCATTTGAAATCTTCAATGAAGGTACTTAGTCATCTTCTGTACTCGGTAGTTGAAGTCTCCAAACGTTTCCCTCACATCCAAAAGGCTTCGTCAGTGGACAAAGTCCCGCTCAACACACAGCGTAGATAAGACCATAGGAGGAGTTGGGGTTGGCCGGCTCCTCCCCTCTAATCACAGCTACTCTCACCTGTGGGTAAACAACCTTTGAAGTAGAGCGTCTCTAACGACCTGCTCACCCCAGTATCGGTCAGTCCTGTCCTATTAATAGATGATCACTGCCCAGTATCTGTCCTATTCATACGATTGTCCATAGCCGTTTATTGGGCTGAATGTCTATCATATGTATCTGCAGGTAGCCATAGCCAATCGTATCATCGTATCCGATGACGTATGTGAAATATAGAAATGTATTGCTACTTGCTTCGACCTTATCTAATCTAGTTAGGAGGAGAACAACGTAGTCTTTGTCTTATGATTCTGTTTTGCTATTGTTTCAATAAATGTCCTACCTTGAAAAAGTACTGGCAGATCCATTTTGGCCGAGAAACAATGTTAGTGATAAGAACAGACTTGTTTTTCTCAAACTTGCACGTAATGTCTGAGATGATGTCAGTTTGTGCGTCTGGACTAGAGGCGGAACTAACAAGTATAGAGACGGGCACAAGATTCGCTTGGCCGACTTCCTGATGTTGTTATGATGTAACTTGTATGTGCGATATTAATCAAATAAAGACTTCTTCGAAAGAATTCATTCTCCTGAGGTATTTTTCTTGAAGTTCCGGACGGAGTAAAGACTGACACGTACCCGCTGTAAACTTTTGAGCTAAACTATTAAGAACACGGTCTAAAGCTTGATCGAAAGATGGCGTCGGGTCCGCTGCTGTCGTGTTGGATCTGTAAATAAACTATATTTTTATTATCCCTAAACAAACTACAAGCTTCCATATGTCGAATAGCGCGTCATCGTCTTGCCGTCCCTCCTCGTTCTGTGATTAGTCCCAAATCTACGCGAAGATTTCGGCCATGGTCCCCAGACTGTGGAGTTCGAAATTATTCTAGCGCACACAGCTGCATGGGTATTCCTTGGCTAGTTTTTAGTCACATTTTGTCACATTTTCACTGCTTTTTTTGTTGCATCTTCATCTTCGTTTTCGTCTCGTGGGTAATACATTTGGGTAATAGCAAACTGGAGAAAATGTGCTCGGTTCTGGTGGGATTAAGAGGTTAAGATATGGACCCTGTGGCAGATGTCGACGTTCTTGCTGTCAAAGATGCTAGGAAGCAGGTGTACTGACAGAAGCTATGCTCCAAACTGCGCCCTAAGCCCCTCCACCACCACAAACCACTCATTCATACAAAGGCAAGGAGGGTTAAGTTCACCTGATGTCACAACATTGTAAACAGCCTATAATTCAAAAAGAGTTGATGCAGATAAGAACTCTTGTGGTAACGATGTTAACTGTCAAAATACTGGATTTTCTACTTGGTTTATGGATCATATCTCTGTAATTCCTTGACCTATCCGCGTGAAACAAAAAACTAACAGACAGTTCAACGTCTTCTCTCAGCACATATGAACTAAGGTCAAATGAACATCTCATAAAGGTGTCCAAAAGACAATATTCAAATTGATGTGCTTGATGTCGGTCAGATGAAAAGAAGAGGAATCAATCAAACTTTATTTATAAAGCGCTTTTCATACCCAAAGGTATCAAAGTGCTTTACAGATTACAACATTTAAAACAATACGCCCCGCATCATTTCATACACACAATATATCATTAGGACTAAATAAATAAATATCAGTTAAAAGCTAAGCTAAAAAGCTGGGTCTTGAGCCTGCTCTTAAATACATGAACGTTCTCTGTGGTCCTGAGCTCCTCTGGCAGGTCGTTCCAGAGGCGAGGGCCATAATATTGGAAAGACGCCTTGCCGTCTTTCTGTTGACTAACTAGGAGACCCCTGCCAGAGGAGCGAAGGGGTCGTGAAGGTTCATAAGGTAAAATCAGTTCTGAAAGATAAGAAGGACCAAGACCATTAAGACATTTAAAAACCATTAAAAGAACTTTAAAATCGATCCTGGAACACAAGGGGAGCCAATGCAGCGAATCTAAAACCGGTGTAATTCGGAATGGCAGGTAAGTGAATCCAGTCACCAGGCCCGTGCAGAGGAGGGGGCTTGAGCCCCTGCCCCTTTTGCTCCATGCCCCTGAAGTGCCCTTTTCCCTCCATACCTTTTATTTATTTGTATAATCGTTTGTTTATCCAAAGCTTTGTCCCAATAAGCCTTATTAGCTTATATTAATAAATCAAATCCAAAATGAACATACCCCTCTTTAGTTATTGTGTGTTTCCAATAGCCCGCCCACCGGCCCTGCGCCGCCCTCTGCTGCGCTGCAGAGCGGCGGTCAGAGAGGAGGAAGTCAGAGCAGAGGCCTCTCCTGCACAGAGCAACGATCTCCACACCTCGTGCTTCAGATCGCTCTTTATTTTTTATCAGTCGGCCTCATAATAATGGACCAATGAGGTCAACAAATCGACAGTTTTGTACGATCTAAAAAATAAACCTTGTCAGACGCGAGCGCCGTTTATCGCGGCTCAGCGCCACATCCTCGCGCAACGTATTTTTTGTCAAAATAGTTCAGCTCTATGTTCTCTTAAAACAACGTGAAACTCACGCCCAGACATTCTCAATAGTTTATGTCCTTTTCTTAAGCCCCTGTTTTCAGCCACAGCCCAGTGAAGAGAGTGACATGAGGGAGACAGTCGTGAAAGTCTGTGTTTCTGTAGGGGCGCTGCTAAGACACTTGTGGCCCCCTGAAAAGTACCCCACTAGCAAAAGATACTGAGATACTGGCAAAAAATTGTATTAATAAACTGAAATAATAATAGTAGATGGCTTTCCTCAAATCTATATTTTTAGCTCCTATAGCTCCTTTTACTTTTGTAAATAAATAAATTAACAAAATGGACTCGACAAAAATGTGATTGTGATAAGGAGCGGGAACGGTTGGCTTGTCAGCGGGGGGGGGGGGGGGGGGTGGTGGTGCCCTTTTGAGTTTTGAGCCCCTGCCCCTCTGTAGCTCTCTGCACGGCCCTGCCAGTCACTTCCAAATAAATAAACATTTGCTGATCCCATTTAGTTGTATAGGCCCCTGCTCGACCCAAGAACAAGACACATTCTGCGGCATTAAACTGGAGTTTTCTGAACTCTACTCTACTCTAATTTTTCTCAAAGTTAGAGTTCAGAAAACGCCAGTTCCCAGGAGTTGCGGTTGCCTGGAACAAAGCAAACTCATCGGTTATAAATAATATATTGAACTAGAGCAAGTCAAATCTGCAAAATCCAAACACGGATTTGTAAACACTGAGAACTGTTGACCTCGACGCTGCATCAAAGAGAACGCCGAGATCTGAAAACACGCCAAAGAACAGTAAACTGGGACGAGGAGGGCTGTCAACTTTCTCTCACCTGGGACATATTTCCTGGAAACATACATTCTTATAATTAGTGCGAGAAATGCCAATTCTTGTGTTTTCAAAGCGGTGGCATAGACATGAATTATACAGAACCTACATTGATATACGCAACTAATTATTGAGGAAAAAGCTCGGTAGAAAACTCTCGCACACTGCAGCCAAACGCGGTGTATATTAAATGCTATGTAATATTCATGAATGGCATTTGAAGCATCGCCTTATTAACCGAACCGTAAAGGCGCAGTGTGTAGTTGGGCTCCTTATAGGTCACTGCTCTGAGCTATTGTTTTCATGTCCCGCTCGCGTTGAGTTGTGAGCACCTGCATAAGGCACGGCGGGTCTGCAGCCTTTTGTTTTCCCCTGGATAATTTATGAGCACGACTGCACAGGGGGTGAGAGGAAGTACACCCCAAAGTACTGCTGCAATACTCACTGAGAATGGCAACACAATAAGTTAGTGTACTATTGGGAAGAGAGTGTGTGTGGAGTATAGTGCGGACGTTTTGGGTTCATTTGATGAACGGTACAATTTCTTTCAGCCGTATGATGAGAAAAAAGGCCTTCATTATAAAAACTGTTTGAAAATACAGTATCTTGATGAATTAAAAAGGCTCACAGTAAGGATACAGTATGCAAAGTAATGTAAAGTAGAAATAATCTGCCTGTGAGGGAGAAAAAAAACGTATATCAAGTAAATCAGGAATGGCTGGTGTCAATATTAATGGGCTTGGTGGATTAAGCTAATCATAATGAATTGCCTGATGCCATTAATGTGTATAATCAGTGTAGCTGTATACATTTGATGACAAATGTTGCCTCAAAGAATAGAAAATGGACTAGTTATTATATCTCTGATGGAAATGTCCATTTTTAATATGAAAGAATAGTGCTGCATCTGCTATACCTGTACACATGCGCTAGTACCATGCAAACAAACTCTGAGATAGAGTACGACGAGCCAGGGGAAGCCCGCACCCCATGTTGCATATGCAGTACTCCATACGTGGGCCCTGGGACTCCACTCTAACCCTTGAAAACGAGATGATGCATCTCATGGGGTTGATCTTCCAATTAAAATATGTCCATAAATAAATTAATAGAATCCAGGAAGAACCAAAATATGTGTTAGTATCGCAGTCTTTGGCCCTATCTGCAGAGGAACCCCTGCCTACAGGGACTGGACAACAAGAACTGAGGCTCCAACAAGGACTGGACGATCTTCCACGGTCTTGGCCTGTCTGCTGAGGGACTCCCATCAGCCCTGGGTCTCTATAGCCTGTCGTTCCATGGGAGTGGATCTCTTCCTTCTGTGGTTCTCGTGGAGGTTTCTCTTTTGTCCCACTGGATATTTGAGCTTTTCCTCGCCGTGTAGAAGAGTCTAAGAACAAGGGACGGCCCTGAGGCTCGTCACCACAGTTGTTGTGTCCTTGGGTAAGACACTTCACCCTCCTTGCCTCCAGTGTTGGCGTGCACTGGTGGATGAATGAGAGAGTGAATGGGTGATTGGTTCCTTGATGTAAAGCGCTTTGAGTGCCTAAAAGCAGTAGAACGGCGCTATATAAATGTGACCATTCGATTGATTGATTGAATGATTGATACACGGCTCAGCAGCAGACCCCGACCGAAGACTCGAGTCTCGAGAGTTGTCTGTAACGCTAGCGCTGTGGGTATTAATGATACGAGGTTGCTTCTTGTCTGATAAGCAGCAGTAAATGCGAGTAGACCTGAGAGTAAAAAATGCAAACCCAACACGTTGTACAACAGCCCCACCTAGAGTTTTCATCATTAGCCACCACAGTAAGTTGAGATTTATTGAAGTGCAATAAGATATATTTTTCTTTATTTAAGGTCGTCTTGTAAGTGGAAAGTTGGCAGTTGAAGCCTGGCAGAGGCTTACGTACCACCACCGAGTATAGAACGAACGACCTATACTACAGTGGTGTGCTTTGAGAAGCTTGTCATCTCAGATTTGTAAAGTGTAAGCCATTATTATTATTCACTCAAAGCAAAAGCAAATATGTATCGACAGGACAAAGCTGGTGCCACTGTGTTTGGAGAGTAGAATGAAACAAAAATCTCAAATTGATTAAAAAAACAACAAAAACAAGGCCTAAGCAATTATGCAAAGAGGCTGCTGATACAGTATGCATCCTGTCACCACAAAGTGTTGAGAGATAATGAGTAATGAGTGTTGCCATCATTCTATTCTGTCCCCATTGTTGTCAATAGAGGGTACCAAACACCTAAACCAATCTATTTCTGCGAAACTGAAATGGAAAACAACCTATACTTATGTTGGGCAGGGACTGCCTGATTCCTGTAGACTCATAAGTATTGAGCTACTAAATCACCGAAAGCAGAGAGTGGGCGTTGAAATAAGCGCTTTCTTCAGTGCTTGGGTTTGGTGGTCGTTTGACAAAATGCTTAAAAACTCAGAAAAGTTATTATTATTTTTGTCTCTTTAGAAGTTAACTAGAGTTTCGGTGATTTATTTTATTAACACCACAAACCTTTTTATATTTCTGTATATCATCAGCAGCATTTGTATGAGATGTGCGCGCTCATATTACCCCATTATAAGAACTGTTTGCATCATGTCTCTGTGGAGCCATTCACTGAGCTTTAATAACAAGTGCTGCTGTTGCGCTGGTGTGAAATAATATTATCCAACCCACTCCTAATAGACTCCTTACTTCTGAAATGCGCCAAAAGTTCTCTATCTCGAAATGTCGTCGAGAAACATCTACTCGTAATACGCTAATGGATGTGTAATGTTTATATCTCACATCGTTCGCACTTTGTAACTTTAATTCATACATTTTAATGGAATATATCATGCAAAACCCATTCCACTTCTACACCTTAGTTAACCTTTTTCTGCGAACTGCATTTGTAGTGTCTGTGTTCTTCATGGTTTCACTGGATACTTTTGTGCTTCTTTGCTGTGTTTTTGTGGAGGTTCAGTGGATGTTTTACTGCAGAGTCCGTACTAGCCATGAAGGATCCAGCTTTTTTTTTCAAAGTAAACAAACAGCTAGCTTATGAGCTAAATATATTTGAGACCTATAAATGTCTTCTTCTGAGACACTGAAGAGGCACCAAGAGCCTCCCACACCTGCAGCACAGTGGAGCGTCACAAGAGGCGCTTCAGGAAACAAAAAAGGGACAAACGAGGAGGTATCCGGGCAAGACTCGCAGCTAAGCCACACAAATCTTCTATCCTTACTATTGTTCTGACTAATGTTTGTTCATTAGAGAATAAGACGGATTATGTTCGTCTGCTATGCTCTTCCCAGAAGATGGTGAAAAGACCGTTGTGGAGAGGAGGGAGCTGCGCAGGACGAAGGTGAAGGATGAGGAGCTGATCAGTGCAGGACACCACGCTCTGAAACGGGACAAACCCAGGAGGAGGTGAATCGCTTAAGAGGAGACTGAAGCCAGTACTCAGAGTTCCCCGACCTCCAAAAACATGCTGGTCAGGTCCCACAGCGGCTCAGGACTAACCCAACACCTGAACACAAAGCACTTGCTTACTATACTGTATGTACTGTATATGAGCCCACTGATGTTTCTAACTACCGCCCTAATGCAGTTCTTTCAACTATATTATCTGTTTTTGATGAGAGAACATTGTAACATGGTTAAAAGCTCTAAAAAACTTAAATGAGCAAAATAGCCCCCTTTACAGTCGACATACCTTCACCAAACGTTTGTTCGGCAATGACTGGCTTGGCTGGAGGCTACTATTGCTGGCTTCCAGGTGACATCACAGCGATTTAAAGGCCTATAATATTATATAGAGGTGAAATGATTTTGTTTTTGAGGACATGTTTGGTCTTGTACAGAGAGATCATGGACCCAGTCACTGATATTAATGATCATTTTTGTTATTTATACATTTTCTTTGTAGATATGACATGTGAAAGTGTAATACTGTTAATAGGAAAAATAGACTCCTGCCCCCACTGGGTCCGGTGACATCATCACATTCTAGAACCTGCAACCCAGCAATAGGCAGCTTTTTATTTTATTTTAATTACTTCCTGTGACTCTGTGGCATTAGGAGTGGGGTTAGCACCCTCTGCTGGTGATTTGCACAACTACATTTATAGAATCTGAAACACTAGCAATAATGTTTAATTTTATACTGCAAAAATATCAAGGCCAAGAGGACCTTGAGATTGGTACAGACTCTCACCCAGGCTTTTAATGAAACCCCTTTAAAACTTTCCCTACTTCATATAGTGAACTGTGCGGCTCTTGGGGATATAGTGGTCCATAGACACTAATGATGATGAAACGGCAATTTCCTCTTCTGAGGCTGCACGAAGCCGGGCCATTTTCATATAGAGAGAAACGGAATGCACTTGGCTGGATGATCTCTCCTCCAAGTGCATTATAAATACTCCGGGCTTGAACTCTTAGCATTCTGGACGTCATTGACTTGGTGCGGCGTTTCATCAGAAGGCGGACGTGGAAAATAGGCCATTTAAAAGTGTCAGTCAAGTTGCATCACTACTTACCTTTGTGGAAATATGAAAGGCGGCGCACGTAAACGGGCTCCTGTCAGGGCTCCTGCGCTGTTTGTGTCAATCATTTCACCTGCGCAGTTATTTCAAGTATGGAAACTTTCGACAGTGATAGTTAATAAACCAAGAGCGATCTGGCAAGACATTATTTCAACCAGGAGACGCTGGATAATAGAGTGGGGTTCAGTGAAGGATTTACCGAAAGGATGAACGCTGAAATGATTCTGGTATTATGCTTTTTGTAGGTATTTGGTAATAAAACACATCTTAAAGGGGGGTATTATGTAAAATCGACTTTTTCAAGCTTTATATCATGTTATTATGTCATTCCCTCATTAAACACATGCCTGGAGTGTTGCCTTGGCTCATTCACATATTTTTGAGTAATCAGTAAAAACTTAGACGGCAGCCATTTAGGTGTAGCTATGCCTCAGTCCTCCTAGGAACGCCCCCACCTCCTGGAGACGCCTCTGGACCTTTTGTCACCAGCCAAGCCACCAACCACTGCTCCTCAGCTCAGCAGAGCCCCCTCCCCGCACAGTAGTGTTGTTTAGATGCCACAGCAGTGTGCTGAAGGGGGCGTGTCGGAAAGCTTCTTAAAGAGACAGAGGCCTATTTCAAGACGTTCAGTACAACCATTTTGAGAGAGCAATTTTATTCAAGGCAGTTATTTTAATTTACTGCATATACAGACCAACAGAAGGTTACGTCATCATTGTAGTATGCTATAGACTGGTGCTATGTGATTGAAAAAAGCATTATACCCCCTCTTTAACTACTTCACACAGAATAGCCCCGTTATGCTGGGGGTCGAACCCAGAACCTTCTAGTTGGGAGGAACAAGTGCCAACCACAGCGCCACCGATCAAGCGAGAAGAAAATGCAATGTTCTTCCATGAAATTGCAAATATTCATTTTGTGAACAATATACTTAGAACAATATTAACAACTGTTTAAAGATTTATCTGGACCATAAACCACACTTAGACCTATATATGAGACATGTCAAGAGTGATTCTTGCCAAATAATAACAGCCCAAAGACATAACTTTTACAAATCGAGATACGCATTGCGAATCCAAACCATTTTAATCGATTTTCTCTTTTACAGCAAGTTTGCAAGGTTTTGCAGCCCACGCAATCTTCCATCCACCGACGTGTCCTCGCATATTTCTCTGTGATTGAACATAAGCTGCAAAAGAAAATATAAGTATGTGCAAAATTCCGCCCCAAACTGACTGTCGGGGTTGGGGGGGGTTACACAGAGAGAGCGAACAGACAGAAGAAAGGATAAGGGGAGAGAAAGACGAGTGGGACAGAGAGGTCAGAAACTAAAGGGGAGAGGAAGGACTTAGAGAGGATAATATATGAGGAGAGAGAGAATCGAGAGAAGAAAGTGCATGATGAGGATAACAGAGGAGTGAGAGGAGAGAGAAAGAAGGGATAGAGCTGCGTATGTCACCTGGTATAGCACCAGGACTCGCCATCGATGACAAGCCGCAACCCAAATAAGAATTGCAGTTGTTACAAAGAATGTAAAATACAGTTTTTCTCCCTCCAGTTATTGTTGAACAAGTGTTAAACAACAGTCATTTCGACAGCCTCAGGTAGACTTTCTATATGTTTTCAGTGGATAAATATTGAAAGATCTGTTTTCTTGGAAAGGCTCGCAACACACAGTTGAGAACTAGGGCTGGGTACTGTAACATGTTATTTGATACATGGCTTACGATACCAGTACCCAAGCAATTCCCGATACCTTAACGACACTTGGTTTATGATGGTCGATCTGATATCACCGAGTCATTAAGAGTCCAGGATCAATGCCAAAGTTGTTTGCCCAGGACAAATGTTACAGCTAGCCAGCCTAACCCTAATCCTAACAATGGTCCTAGGCAAACAACTTTGACATTGATCCTGGACTCTTAATTACCTGGTGATATAAGGATCATCGTTTAGGTCGCCGACTCCTGAAGAATGCTTTTCTTTATTCCTCAAAAAACAATTTCTTTGTAAGTTTGTATCATTTATTTGAGCTTAAGCAACTAAGAAACTTCCTTTAATGCTGTCCCTGGAACAGCAGCATCAAAATTTGGTCTCTAAAGATACATTTTTTTCAGGAGCTGCTTTCGATACTTTAATTTTTTCGATACCAGTGGTACCTAAAGTTTTTCTTCGATACCATATTTCTGGTATGGTAGAACGGTACACAGCTCTGTTGAGAACCACTGAGCTAGAAAAGCCATTGCAAAACTCAAAGTCATTAACAGAGTCCTCCACCACCATTCCTCCTCTCCAACTGCACCTTCAACTAAGGAGCTAGGCTAGCAATAAGTAGCTAGCCTCGCTGCTACTAGCCTAGCCACATGGCCTGGAATCACAACAAACATTGCCAAGCAACGTGCAAACTTTTGGGAACTATTTGCCGTGGAAATCATTAAATAAACCTTTCTGCCTTCATAAAAGTGTATGAAGTTTATTTGTGTGTGTACAGTTGGCAAATAGCCGTATAATAAACAGGATAATGTTTAGAATGCCGGTCATTATCGGGAAAATAAGTACGTTCAGGGCGAAACAAGACAGTTCGCCCTGTCGGTACTTATTTTCCCGATAATGACCGGCGTTCTGTACATTATCCCTTACTTATTACTGACTCCCTTTATTCCACTTCTTTCAAAAACAAATGTGCACGTTGATAGTAGTGGGTTGGCAGATGTGGTCTGGTGTGACTCCTCCAGTAGTCTCTGCCTCACCGCTCTTACTGCCTCTGAGTCCACGACACAAGTGAGCAGCCATGTCACATCAAAGTAAAGCAGCGTTTCATCTGAATCCAGCTGGAGGTGTTTGACTTTGTGAACAAACTCCCGTGTGTTCTCCACATGATCAGTGTTACCAACCAGAGGTGACAGGGTCCCGCTGAGACGAGATGGAATAGGACTACTTTCGACAATCGGCCTGAGTGATGTATATTTTATTTATTTATTCGAGAGAAAAGGGGGAACACTGCATATTCATGATTCACTTTACATCAACTGTTAATATGCCAGATTATAGCCCTGGGCAAATTTCCATCTGCAGACCCCCCGGCAGGCTGATGTTAACAAACAAAAACCGTAAGAACACGGACATTACAAAGACACAAACATCTTGTGCTAATATATTACTGTATTTATGTCATATGAAAACCTGTTTGGTCAATGGTTGCGTCTAAAAAGTGGAAACAAGCATTATTATAAGATCCTTCTCCTCTTTGACCTGGACGTGCGTCATCGTCAGCCATGATGGAGCATCGAGCATCCATATGTGTCAGTGTCATTAAAGTCATTAAAGAAAGGAGCTGTCAGTAAGTGCTTATGTGTCATTGTACAATTGTACAATGCAATTATGTTCAGGTGTTGGGTTAGTCCTGAGCGCTCCGCCATTGTGAACCAACCTGACCAGCATGTTTTTGGAGGCAGGGGAAATTAGTACTCATCTTCCTCTTCTTCCACCTGCGCAGCTCCCTCCGCTCCACAACAGTCTTTCACCATCTTCTGGGGAGAACGTAGGTTTCTGAACTCCGCCGATCTCCACAAGCGTAAAATGATTGACAGTTTTGCTGCGTGACGTTTCATTCAGTACAAATATGTGACCAGTCACTACAATCAAAGACACAAGTCGGTTCTGGGGCATTTTGAGATTTTCACAGATTATTAAAGTGTAGTCTCCAAGCTTTCCAACGATGTGTAACACATGGAAATCTGATCACATTTGGAGGCGTAGCGGTGATTTGAAGTTAACAATTCCCAAAAGGCCAAAGGGCTGAAAAAGCTCTCCAAAGATTTGCTGCTGTTGGGAGTGACAATAGGGCTCATTTACATCTCAAAGTATTAAGTCATGCTGTATGAATACTTGTGCACGCCCCACTTTTCACTTTTCTATTTTTTGAAAAATAACAGAAGCATGTATCATTTTGCTTTCACTTCACAGTTGTCTGTTACTTGTGTGTGAACTTTCAGTAAAAAGTTCAAAATAAAATCTTTATGTCTAGGGTTGTTTATTTACTGTCAAAATCCTGCGTGCTTCTCCCAAAGCTTCTCCCCAGTCCCTCCCTGTGTCAGCTCCAGCCTCAGGCTGAGAGAGAGTTACAGACTCCGGACATAACTGAAGTTATAACTTTAGAAAAGACTCCTGTACTGTTTTAGTAATGCACATACATTCTCATACACGAGAGGAGAAGGCCGCCATCGCGACGTATCACCGCGCATGATCGCATTGTTTACGTTTCACTGCACAAACCCAGCGTAACTTGTTTGAACTTCTCCCTTCTGGGGGCGCTATCGTGCTATCAAATGTGATAAATGCCGCCACAGTAAAAGCTTCTTTCCACAAGCTGTGATGTCTTTGAATGGTACACTTTGATCAGGCTTTATTACCATTACCACTACTTTTTACCTTTTTAATTGCGTTTCACACATTTAATTCTGAAGTTGTATTGTGACCTTTAACTTATTTAACTATGTGGCTTATTTATTTTTTAAGACTGTCTTTTTATGTTTTATGAATGAATGTTTGACAGTGCACTTTGAGCTACTTGCACCTTTTTTTTCCAATGTGGTTTTATACTGCAAATGGCAAATAAACTGAATCTGAATCTGAAATCTGACCATAAAACTGAAAATATGAAGCGGATCTCTCTCAAATAAGAAGTGGCTGAAAGCTAGGGATGCGGTGACTACATTTATGGAGTAGTTTAAGTTTGTAGAGATCTTGATTTTGTGTGAATAGCAGGTTCATTCCTCGTGACTAGATGACTGTCTCCCATGCTAACACCATGTTAGCTTACAAAAACACAACGATAGCCTCATCAAACAACCACAGCAGCCACCAATGACAAAAAAATAAACTTTCACTCACCCGTCTGAAGTAACCTTTGCGTGGTAAATCCATTTTCCTGCGCAAGTAGCGGCAGCTTCTGAGAGCAACATAGCATTGCATTGCATAGTCATGAAGCCACACAGACAAAGACACGCCCCTACTGCAAGCTCCGAAACTAGTCGGTTTGAACATAAAAGTTTACGCTTTTAAATATACCAATACTGCTAGCTTAAACATGGAGAGGCTTCTTTATGACTTCAACTGAACGATTCTGCAAAAAAGTGAAAATCACCAATTTTCAAAAAAATACCTTTGTTCACGTTTTTCTCGAGACACGGGCTGCCGACTTGTGTCTTTGGAATCCAGGGCGGGTCACATATGAGCTTTAATATCCTAACTGTACGGCAGTCTAAAGCTGGTCACGCCCATGTAAGAGCCACAGCAGCACCTGGAGGTTTTAATAAGCCGATATAAAATCCCTTATGCTTTACTTTCTTTTACATTTGACAAGAATGAAGCTTTCGCCACATGGCTAATTTGCAACAGTGAACCGTTTCATATCGCAGTGGTTTATGTTTTGGAGCTTCCAAAGACAGTGATAATTGAAGAGTGCTGTTAATAAAGAGTTGTTTGTTTACCATAGACAATAAATAATAGTTTGACTAATGGTGATGGATATTTTTGTCCCTAATTGAGCCGCTCGAGAGGGAGGAAAGAGAGCGCACAGAGAGACGGCGAGGACATGGAGGGAGAGACTGAAAGGCTGCGCAGCTCGGGGACCGCCTTTGTAGATGCAAAAATGCCGACTTGCCTGAGACGGCTGGGCCTCTTGGGGATTCCAGCCTCTCCTCGTCTCGTCTCAGCTCAACGCGTGGAGCCTAAACGCTGCCATTTGCATAGATTTCTTGAAAAGCACATTGCCTGTACTTTGGAAAGTGTTTGAAATAGTGTTTATTTCTACAGGGCTGAGCGGTTTAGCATTAATTATAAGCATGCAATGTTTGGACGACTGCAAATTGGATCATGTTTGAATATCTGGAAAGGAAAGGGAATATTGGATCGTTCAAATAAACTGAAATAATTGCTTATTAATGATTTGCATTGTGTTACGGTGCAGAGTCATCAAAGCCTCAAGAGACCTGCCTAGCCTCACATATTTGCTGTTCTTGTTTTTGTCAAGTTTTTGTCAAGCCAAGCAGAGACGCCAATTAACACGTCGCTCAAATGCCGGACTCTCTCAAATCTAGTAACATTTAGAGCAAACTTCTCTTCAGTGGCTCGCCTGCTGATTTTGGCAGAAGGTGGCGCTCTTTCTCTTTCTTCTGTGAGGGTTTACGACAAGACATGTTCCAAAGTTTATCCATTCGGTAAACCCTTGATCGCACAACACTTGTTTGTCTGTTAAAAGGCCAATTTCCTAACCCTGTTTCACCAATAAACTTGAAATATAGTGAAAGACCAACCAGACCCTTGCATCCTGCCTACGGTTTCTAAACTTCCTTTTAGGCTCTCTGGTGTTGCGTCACAAATCAAGATGGCGTTAGAGAGTGCGTTTACAAGGGCTCGAAATTCCTGGTTATTATCGGGAGTTTTTAATATTCCGAATTTGTCTTTAAATCATATAAACGCAGTTTCCAGATTATAAAAACCCGAAAATAACAGTTTCCCGATTTTGAGAAACTCTGATTTTCTGGCTTGGATTTTCCGTCAGTAACCGGGATATAACTTCATGTATGTAAACGCTATTTTACGATTTTAAGAAACTTCCCATGTATTTCACATGCGCAGTTAATTGTAAACAAACATGGCGGCGGTGAGTCCGAAGAGCTCCTGTTTCTGGAATCAAGAGGAGACGGAGTTTTATATTTTAACCATGAAAGAACTAAAAGTAGTGAATATTTAAGATGGAAATAAGCATCGTAATGTGGATTTATGCAAAACTGTCGGCGACCGTTTCAAGGCGGCTGGTTTTCCTCCGGACGCAGAGAGGAGTCGGCCACAACACAGAGCCGGATTAAGTTTTTCCTCCACTAACTATCAGTGAACTCCATCAGCTCCACTCTCTCACACCGGCCCCGGCTTTAACCTTCTCCCAGTGCTCCGTGGTCCGCGTCGGTGATAAAGACAGACCCAGGACAGACCCAGGAAGGTCAGGAATTATCCACAATCTGCCGTCAC
Source organism: Neogobius melanostomus (assembly GCA_007210695.1). Taxonomy (NCBI): domain Eukaryota; kingdom Metazoa; phylum Chordata; class Actinopteri; order Gobiiformes; family Gobiidae; genus Neogobius; species Neogobius melanostomus. The sequence goes on from VHKM01000084.1 coordinate 958,656, forward strand.
TTTCTGTCGTAGCTCAGGATGTAGAGGACGAGCAAAAATATTGAGCCCAAAGTGGATATTCAAAAGAACAAGCCCCGCAATAAGCCACACATTTATGCTTTTAATATTTTCACCGTATTGTGCTCAAAAATGTAAATTTGAAAGCCGGGTTTCCTTATTTCCTTATGTAAACAAGGAATTTGAGTTTCCCGATTTCTCAGTGTCATTGTTACGGCCCCAGGCCTCCAGTGTCCCTCCCTTTTGTTGGGTCTGTTTGTGTGGTGCTAATTTCCCCCTTTCCCTCCATGGAAACCTGGCTGTGTGAGCCCTGGTCTGGGATTGGAGGACTCGTTTCATGCTCGGTTCTGGTTGGCTGCTCGTCCCTGGTCCTGATTGGTGCGGTATCGGAACACCTGGCCCCAATCAACCTCCTGCTGCAGCCACGCCTAAATAAGCCCACACCATGGACCATTCAGGGCTGCTGGTCTTTGTGACCAGTACGCCAAATTGTTTATTCCACTTGTTGTTTTGTTTTGTTAGGCTGCTGGCCTTTGTGGCCAGTTCGCCATTTTGTTTGTGTTCAGTTGTATGTGGCACTCGTTGTTAGTTTTGTTTAGTGAGCAAGGCTGCTGGTCTTGGTGACCAGTACGCCATTCTGTGTCCCTTCGTTGTTCGTCTAAACTTGTGTGTGTCTAGGGACACTTGTGTTGAGTTGTGTCACTTTTTGGAATGTTCTCTTAAATGTGACATGTGATCAAGTGACAGTGACTTTGTTTTGTATTAGGCCTAATTTTGTTCAAGTTTGTTTGTTTGTTTGTTTGTTTAGTTTGAGTAACTTTGTTTTGGGTAACCTTTGTAAATATTGTATATAGCCTTTGTTTGGTTATTTTTGTTACTCCTTTGTTAAATTTACCTTTTCCACTCCTTTTTATTAAATTACAACTTAATTATCCATTTTACATCTTGGTTTTTGTTACAACGTTTTAATCTAGCAGAGCCACCATATGCCGAAAACTGCCATAACCGGAATATAGCTAATAACCAGGAATTTCGAGCCCTTGTAAACGCACTCAGAGAAGGCTTCATTGAAAACAATGGGAGATCACTAGCATTGGGTGGTTGTCATTGGATTTGAGGGGATTTATTAAACTGAATAATTGTCGGATTGTGATGAAATGTCTTGATTACCACGATAACCTGCCCATTGAGGCAAAAGTCTGATATAAACAGAAATTGGACTTAATTGGTCTCAATGAATGTTTGTACAAACTAGCAACGACCTAACTAACTAAATGTTCAGACCTGTAGACCGACATTATCTCACTGACACACCAGGTTATTTTCTCATCAGTTTTTATAAAGTTTAAGATCTGTAACAATGTTTAATGGCAATGAGCCCTAAGTTTGGACAAGAGCACCTTTTTCCCGATATGAAGTCATTTAAGTTAGCATAAGAAACGTACCCTTCACTAATCCATCTAACTTTGTGCTGAATTTCCAAGAGGAAAAAACAGTCCCCATTTCATTGTTTAGTGACACTGAAGGTTTTGCCGTTATGGCAGACGCTGCTTCTCATGTCTCAAAGTTGGAAACGTGGATTTAACCTCTTAATCCCCACCTGAACAGGGCACATTTTCTCCAGTTTGGCCTTACACAAATCCAAAAGCTTCTTGAAAAAAGTGTCAAAACAGCGTGAAAAAAACCAAGACGAAAATGAGGATGAACACGCAACAAAAAGGTTACAATGAAAGCAATGAAAAAGTGACAAACGCAACAAAATCTGAGAAAAAGTGACAAACGTGCTGAAACAATGTCAAAAAAGGGACGACAACCAATGGCCGCTGGCTGCTCTGCTTTGCGACGACGACACTGGAGGCCGCCATTGCTGTAGTACCGCCATATAGCCGCTAGTCCCCCATTGGAATGCATTGCACTTTAGACACGTTAAAAACAACTTTAATGCCCGGTGCCTAATTTTTTGGAACTGTCTACAGCTAGATATTCCTCCTGTGATTACGCTGGGTTAGACACAATCAGAGGCACCGGGCTGGTTATGGTAGGATACATTTTAGAAATCTCGTACTTAATGAGGGTCGGACTGTTAGCATTGGAGCTGCGCGAGCTACACGTCACGCAAGGGCAGAGTCTACAGTGAAGATCCTGCCCTTATGCCCTTATTAGGAACATGCTTTGTCAGAGCTGGGGAGGAGGAGTCTGTAAATCTGCCATGATTTCCCCCTCGAACGTGGGCTGCATCCGAAACCAGTAAATTGTAGCCTCTAAGTACTAACACTAGCAACTAATCCTTAACCTTTCATGGGGTCAACTGTTAGATCTCTATGCAGTTAGTGAACTTCTGCTTCAGCAGCATTTGCCCAATTCGACCGTCCTTACCCAGGGGAAGGGGAAGTGACATCACCAACAGCTGTTTTCCTTCAGTGCAGGCCAAACAAAAGCGCATACCGCCACCTACTGTATATTGTCCAACAACGACATAGTGTCCAAATAAAGACATTTAAGGGGGAAAAAAAGAGAAACATCCAAATGATCCTTCACATTTCCCTTTATGTTATCTCAACAGCAGTTTCATAAAGCTACAGTATGCAAATTAGCCATGTGGCTTAAGTTTCTACTAAATGAAGCAAAAGCACAAACTGCTTCATTTAGGCCATTTACTGAGGAGGCTCTTTAAAACCCTGTGAATGTGCTGTGGTGACGACAACATGTATTTTGTCACTTTTATAAAGTTTGGCTTGTGCAGAATCGTTTTTTTGTTAATTATTAAATGTGCACCTGTCAATCAACAGTGGTTGCGCATTAATCACTCGAGGGTGGGGCGAGGGGGGTGGGGAGATTGGCGCAGTGGCTTATGGGATGGCACATAGCTCCTAATCGCCAGTAAGTTAGCATCAGAGGTCCCTATGCTAAAGTGGCTATGATAGTTAGCATACAGGCCACTTTCCCTAACTCCTTCCTAACTGAAAGCCCAATTCGGACGCATCTTATCATGGCGGACACTGACGCACATCCGGTTTGGCGTAAGACCTCTTACCAATTTAGTGGTTTCGGATGGAGCAGTGGTCATTGTGGTAAACGGGGAGGAGTGAGGAGGAGTGGTCTATTATTTGTACAGTCTATGACGACAACACAGTGAGGAAAAAGACCAGATCTGTTTTACGTAAAGCAGAAATAAAGTGCACGAGGCGAGTCAGGGATGTGCTGAAAGGTTTGTAAGAGCTAGAAAGAAGTCGGGACAGTAGCTAACAGTTTAAAATGAGTAAATAGAAAAAAATACAAGCATCAATTTCATGAAAATGCAGCAGAAAACATGGTTCTCTACTGATCACAAAGTTTGGTAAGGCGTAGTTTTCTTGTGCTGGATTGCTCTGCAGTGTGGCTTGAAGTCTCTCCTGGTTCAAGTAAAGCCACTCCTGCGAAAAGCCTTTTTTTTAAATTTAAGCCTTTGAAATAGTCCGTGCAGCGGCTGGACAGTCGCGGCTCGCTGCAGACTTCGAGGCAAGGGCAGGACTTGATTTGGCTCTGAATGAAAGTGCCACTCTGCGTTTGGCAGGTGCACTCCACATCTGGTCAGCCAGACTCCGGCCGCTCCGTGCCGACCCCCACAGTTAGCGGAGGGCCTTGTGTTCGTACGGAACAATTTATCTGCGATAGAGTTGCCGCTGTTCTCTGGCGCTGAAAGACACAGGTGGCTGTACAGTGGCTAATAATGGGTTCGTCTTTATCGGACTTAAACCATGTAGGTCACTGCTTTGCTGGGATATTTGAAGAACTGGAGGCTAGCTTTTATCTCCTCATTTTTAGTTTTATATAGAGAAAGTAAAAAGGTTAACTGTAGCTATTTAACAACAGAACTGAGGTCAAATAAATGAAATTGCAATGCACAACATAACATAGTATTATATTAACTCATTAACGTCACAATCATGATTAAAGTGATATTGGATTGCTGGATTATCTTCAGCTTGTTCAAGTCTAGGTCTGGGTACTGTTAGACGATACAAGTATTGTATCGGAAAAAAAAGTTCAGGTTCTACTTGTATAAAAAACTATAAAAGTATCAAATGCAGGTACTGAATAAATATATCTTTCGAGACCAAGTTTTGATGTCTGTTGGTCCAGGCACAGCATTAAAAAGTTACTTAGTTGTTTCAGCTCAAATAAAAGATACAAATTTAAAGCAGTACCAAGTAACTCGTTTACCTTAATAAATCCTTTCCGTAGTCCCTCTGGGGGTAATACAAGTGTTATGGGATGATTGGAGGGTCTTTCATCTCCCCCTGGTGTCTCTGGCCAGAAAACCACCCTCCGGGTCGGAGGCGCAATACACAGAATGGAATCATGAAGAAGAAGCTAACAGGCTAACTGCGGGCTAGCGCCACTTAAACAGTATTTACAGCCAAGTTTGAGTGAAAACAATGATCTCCATTGTGTGATTGGATGTACAATATCCCTCTGTCCTTTGCCTTTTCTGTCAGCGTAGTATTTAGTATTTAGCATAAGAAACGTAGCCTTCACTAATCCATCTAACTTTGTGCTGAATTTCACACATTTACTAGGTTTGCATTTCGGGAAATAATCATGATCTCTTCGGCAACGTTCTTTGTAGTTTATTCGGCTTTAGATTTAAATGTCATTAGATTTCCTTAAACATTTGATTTAACCATTTATTTATGTTTAAAGCAAAATAAATCATAGGATTTGGAGCCTGACGTGTTCGGTTGCGTTAAACTTCAAAACTTTATCCACACAGTTTGTTTAGATTTGCAGACGTCGATTCTAATTATGAACTTATTCAGTTTACAAGATTGAAGCTGTAGTTCCAACAAAATGGAACATTCAACCACACAACAGCTTTTAGGCAGGATTTACTGAGAAAAACTGAATTTATCAAACACAATCTGTCACTCAAATGGAAAATCGTTGTTTAAAATAACGACTGTATTCCACCACACATCAGGGCATCTCGGAAATTCCCTGGATGTTCGCTCCACAACAGTCTTTGACCATCTTCTGGGAGGAGCTTAGCAGTTAATGTTCTATTGTCCCGTGAATGTCCATTAGCCAGAACTATAGAAGACATGTGTGGCTTAGCTGTGAGTCTGGCCCAGATACCTCCTTGTTTGTCCCTTAAATAAGGTTTAAAAGGTGAATCCAAATTAGACCAAAAGATGTTCTTAAATTTATCCAACGTTCAGAAGAATTATTTTGGGGGCGGGTAAAGGATCAGGGAACTATTGGAGGATCCTGCAAAGATTTGAATTGATTTAAATCGGACACATCATGCAAAAAGAAAAAAAAAACGACATCATGTGATAATGTTCCTTTGTCAAAGACAGACTTGGAATAGCATTTCACATAGTTTCGAGTAATCCTTCGGCAAATGTTTAATTTAGCTGTTTCTTCTTCTACAGTGTCAGCGCTTCGTTCTGTACTGACTGCATACAATTGTTAAAACCCCAAACTGTCAACACCGTTTTGGTTCTGAGCCTTATGTGTTCTATCAGGCTGTGCTGAAGCTGTAAACCACGCCGTGAACTGAAACTGGACCAGTTCTAGTGCATGTATTTCATTGTTACAATTAAATTACAGAGACATGAGTTCAAATAAAGATACAAGGTCCCACTAACAAATAAAAACACTCACAAAAAAAAATCATTCATCCCATCTGCAATAATGATGAACAAGCAGCATCTGCATTAGCACAGCAGCCTATATTTGTATGTATTTGCATTGTGTGTAAATTGCTGTTTGTGTGGCAAGGAAAGTGATAATAGATGCCATTTCTTGTTACAAACAAAATGAAAAGAAACCAGACGCCGCCACCCAGACCAGCTGGGAAAGGGAAAAGTGCTTTAGGCACACAGGTTCATACATTGGTAAGAGGCAGAGACATTCCAGTATGAAAATATATGACATTTATTTGGTTTAAAAGTATATTGTATGTATATATTAATTTGCTGTTTCCGTTAATTGTGACAGAACTTGGCAAATTCATTTCTACAAACAGTAAGGTTAAACCCATTTGATTTACAGTTCAGTTCAGTTTTGAGTTCTCTTTAAAACATTGAGCATGGAGGCAAGACAGCAGGAAAACTGGGCCAGTGCTGTAAAATGGAGCCTAAAAGTTAGAAATTAGAGTCAGTTTACAAAGTTCACTCCTGGGGTTGGGAGTAGTGAACACACACGATGCCAGCCCACAACAAGCCAGAAATCTTGCACGACCAGCCTGTAGCCAGCTACAACGGAGGACCCCAGTTGTGACTTGACGTCCAGCAACCAGCTACACCAAAGGACCCGGCTTCCCAGAACTAGCAGTGCCCAAAGATCAGCCTGACAGGGTGCATCACAGGCTCTGTGCCTTGTTACAGCACTACACAGAAAGTTACATTAGTGTCGGCTAAACTTAGTATATTTGAGAGGCACAATGGCCCAGTAGACAACCTGGGGCCACGCCCTGCCAAACAGGAAGTGTGAGAGAGAGGGCAAACCAATGGCCGCTAGCTGCTCTGCTTTGTGACCGCAAACACTGGAGGCCGCCATTGCTCTTCCATTGCTGTAGTACCTCCATTTGGCCGCTAGGCCCCCATTGAAAAGCATTGGACTTTAGACACGTTAAAAACAACTTTAATGCCTGGTTTCAATTTTTTCAACACTTAATATGGCTACATATTCCTCCTGAGATAACGCTGGGTTAGTCAAAAAATAGAAACCAGGCTGGTTTTCGAAATATATTTTTTTAATCTCCTACTTAACGGAGGTCGGACTGTTGGCATTGGAGCTGCGCGAGCTACACGTCACGCAAGGGCCGAGTTTACAGTGAGATCCCGCCCTTTTGCCCTTATTAGGAACATGCTTCGTCAGAGCTGGGGAGGAGGAGTCTGTAAATCCGCCATGATTTCCCCCTGGAAAGTGGTCATTATGGTAAACGGGGAGGAGTGAGGAGGAGCTGTCTATTCTTTTTAACAGTCTATGGGGCAAACAGGCGAAGGAGGGGCACTTTTATACTACGTGGTACTGCCACCTGCTGGCCACTAGTGCATATGACTTCACTTCACTACATTTGCTTTTTGCTTTTTTAATGATTGAATGCCTTTAAAACCGTGTCAAAAATGAATTTCTGCCTCTATTGGGACAAACAATAATGATCTCTTATCTTATTTATGAAAGAGAGGTCCGCTTAAACAGTATTTATTTGTTGGGAGTCGGTTCTGGCCTGTTCCCACAATCCTTTCAAAACAGCAAGAGCAAGGACAGAGAGCCGCCTGTGGCTCTAAAACCATAATTTGCGGATTTTTGACATTGGCTTTCTACTAAAGCGTCTTCAAACCACTCACAAGAAAGTTTAAGTCCCGGCAACTCGAAGACAATCGACTTCCTGAAGACTTTGGGGGATTATCGGCCTGTTTTGGACCCTTCTCGCTGCGCTCCAGTCCTCTCCACCTCTTCACAAAGAAACGCTAATGCCCGTGAGTGTGTGTGGCGTGCGGCGGGGGGGATTAGAGGCGTTCAGCATGGCTAGGCCTTAGAAACGGCGCGCGCTTTCCCCAGTCAAAAGTCTCCTGCCTGCAGACTTCATTTGCGCATCGAGGGGCTTTTCCCTTGAACGGCGCGCTGCACTGTTGTTGCCTTCATTATCAAGACCCCTACCTCAGCCAGATGGCAACGCACTTTTATTCTCGCGCTCACAATCAGCGAGCACTTATTTAATGATATGCCAGGGCACGAGGGAGCGAGAGCGTCGACTGCTGCCGTTTTTTTTTTTAGGAGCACGCTGAAGTCACGGATTGCCGCGGGGAATGAATGTGTTGCACTTGTAGCTAAGGATTTTTTGTGGTATGCCCTGATTGGTGTAACTACACTGGTGAATGAACGGCGAGATCATCTTGTTCTATATAAAAACATAGGGAAAGACCTACATTACAGTTACTTTTTTTCTGAGCTTTTAGCATTGTTGTGTGTTATTTATCTCACCCAACACATCCCTGCAGTGGTATTTCCTTTCATTATTGCACATGTCCCGGCGCTGGTTTCCAAATGTATTGTGCAGTTGTGTATGTGAGCGGCAAAAAAAAAAAAAATTGAAACCATTACTGCTCAGCGGCAGCAGAAGCTACACCGCGGATCTCCTACCAGTAGATCTTCTGCGTTTTCAAGGCTTTCTATTTCTGCATACGCTTGATGACTCACAGTGTCGATGCATATTTATGTTGTTCTGATTCTGAACACAATCTACAAACATTTAGGTTACAGTAATTAACTAAGGATCTGGCAAAAAAAAACACACCTTTCTAATGACATTTTCGAGATATTATTTTGTCCTGTTTGGTCTGCGTGAGGCTCACTGTGGCCTGTGTTTTGTTGTTTGTCCCGAGGTAAGGATGGGGAAATGAGAGAGGGGAGCTATGGCTACGCTATTTCTGTGTTTGTTATTGTCCACTGGACTTAAGGCTGGGTGATATTGACAAAAAGGGATGTCTCAATATTTTGTGGACTTTCTCGATAACAATGTTTTATTGTTGTTTTATTAGGATCCCTATTTTTGAAATCATCAGAAATATGCAAACATGTAGAGTTACAGTGCTTTGTCTTGAACAGACAAAAGGGCAGAAAAAACACTTACCACATTTCCCACTCATTTTTTATGTTTTAATTTTTTTCCCCATATTGTGCAATTTTCCCACTTTTCCCCCTATTCATTTATTTATGATTTATTTTCATTCTTTCTTTCTTTTTACAATTTTTTCCAAATTTCTTGACATTGAAATAACTTCATAGCCATACCGCCTTTGCTATGCCCAATCCCGTCAGACCTCGGAAGTGTAGCGGGTCTATCGGGCTCCTATTATATATTAATGAGTTACTAATACCAATAAGTTGGGAATTAATATTGTGTTGAGTATAAAGCTAATGGGGAAACAAAAGTGGGGAACAGAAGATCTAGATCTGGAGCTGGCAGACAGTAATTAAAGACACAGAACCAGAAAATTAAGTTTGGTGCAGTACCATGTATTAAAGGAAGTGGATAACAAAATATTTACAACAACAGAAATAAAAGAGAAATTTTTTTTTTTTACAACTGCAGTTTTAGATATTGGTTGTTAAGTGCACTTTAAAGGAATAGGCCACCGTTTTTACATACTGAGATATGTTCTCACCTGAGCTTAGACGAGTTCATCTGTACCTGTCTGGTCTTCGCGCGTGCCCCCCTCATGTAAACACTGCACAGACGGCGTTAGCATTTAGCCTCTCTCTTCTCCTCTATAGCTCCAAACGAGGTGAAGATAGAAGCTACCAAGCTCTTCCACGTTTTCCCTATTTAAATATGGTTACGTGAAGTGTTACCCTATAAAGTATAATTACACAAAATTAAACAATGTGGATTTTTTAAGCGGATAAAAAGGGGAACTATATTGTAAGGCGTAATAATACCAGGAATAGTTAGACATCCGCGCAGTATATCTTCACTTTACTATGCGGACGTCGAAGGATTCCAGGAGGATTCCATCAGCATCGTCACAAATATCCACTTATGGAAAGTTACACTAATTATATGTTGGAAAACTACATATCTATTTGCAAAGCAAAAGAACAACCACAATGCGTCAACACCATCAGCATCAGATAGTCATAATAAGGACTGTTTGTGCAATATTCCTTTTATTCAATGTAATGTTTTCTTTGCAACGCTGGGAAGCAGCACCAATATCCCCCACAGAGAAGTGTGGACGTCAGGAGGAGGCGTCTGGGCTTCAGGCTGAACCTGCAGAGATTGAGGAGCTGTTAGTCACAATCAGAATTGTTTCTTGGCCATTGTTAGTGAACAGGTTCACAACTAGGAATTATTTTTGGTTCAATCGTGCAACATGAAACATAAAACATAACTTTGATAAATAATAAAGTATAAAAACTAAACTATAAAAACTTAAAACTATAAGGGCATGCATAAAGAAGATTCAATCTAAACTATGATGACAACAACAATGACATAGAACAACATGAATGTATTTACAGATGTGTAGGTGCATTACGTGTGAGCAGCATATGAGTGATACCAGATAGCGCAATAAAGTAATAGAGTCAACAGGGTTTGACCAAAAAAATGATTTACATTTTGGCCTGTGACATATAGCGCAATTATTTACTAAAATAACATGGTACTAAACTTACCATGTTCATTAAATTATGCTAGCATTTTTAAATCCTCTGACAGTTATATGTTAAATCAAATAACACAAGCTACAGTATATTAGTGCCATTATTTCAAATGTACTTGAGCTATATTTTCCAGAAATGTGCTGCTTACACAGTGTTTTCATTCGTTTACATTTGTTGTAGTTGTCAACACATGCTAGATTCACGAAACATTTAGTATTTAGTTTTGGGCTAAAGAGTAAGAGAAACATAAACTTACTTGATATGTTTGTTAGTTAGTTAGCGTTTATCTGGATTTAGCACTTGTTGGCTCGACAATAACTTCACTACCAGCCAACTGTTTGTCCACGTACTGCAGCTTTGCCCACACTAGGTGCTCTGTCATAGGCTCCAGAGTAACAGCTTTCCTGAGGTTGACAGTTCCGATCACATCCGAGACATCCTCAGTTTCTACTCCTGCCATTAAACTCAACTGTCTCTGTTCTGCATCACTCCCTCAGCTGAGCACTGAAGAGCACTGGCTCTGGAAATCCATTTTTAGTCTACTGATCATGTACCGTAACAGGTTACTGCCAACAATTAGATCTTCGCTCTGGCCATTGATAACCAGTGTTGGGTGTAACACGTTACTAAGTAATGCTTTACCAACACGTTATAAGCAACCTCGACTTGAATTACGCTGTCAGGTAACCTCAAAGACTGAAATAAATAGACTTGTAGTGGCGTTACATTGTAGAAGAGATGCTGCCCATTTCTATTTCTACTGACGCGCCGTCTTTCAGAAACATTTTACGCAAAACACAAACTGCGGATGGATTGGACAAGCGACAGAAAAACATTTGTAAACTATCTGGAGAAGTGCTACAGCAAGATGGAAAGTGAGTTAAGTCAACCTTTGACAGCCTGCAGTACGTTTCGACTTTCAAGAATGACTGGTCTGCCAGATGTCATTGTGCAGGTATGTATACTTTACCTTAGTTTAAACTATAAAGAAATAATGCACTATTTTTGTGCTGTTGTACTCTTTTTACATGCAGGCCATCAAGACCAGATTTGGGTCTGTGCTGGAAAACAAGAATGCTCAACTTGCTGCTGTCACACTGCCAGAGTTCAAACTGAGGTGGCTGAAAGAAGAGCAGAGGAAGGACTCTTTAAAGACACTGCTGATCACAGAATGCCGATCTTCAATGGACACACAAGAGGTGAACCCATCTGATTCTGAACTACAGGCTTCTTTTTCCTCCAACAAAGGTGAAATGGACTTTTTTGCTTTCGAAGATGACCTTCCAGCTTCTCGTAACTGTGAAAGTGAAGTCTTTAGTTATTTCCAGTCAGGTTGCGAAATAGACATTCTCCACCAGTTTCCAAACATTAAGGCCTTATTTCTAAAACTGAACACAGCAACACTGCCCCAGTAGAGAGGCTGTTCAGCCTGGTGCTAACTCCAAGAAGGAATAGGTTGTCAGCCAAACGATTTGAGAAAGTATTGCTACTCAGGTACAACCATTACATTGAAAAACAACAACATTAGAGTTAGTTGTTACAACAGTTAAACTGTTACTTTCTGCACTTTTGATATGTTAAAATGAAACTCAGGTTGTTGTTGTTTACATAGAGTTTTATTTTATTATTTAAAAATGTTTGTTTACAATACCAGCCAGTAGTCTTGATGACTAAACTGCCTTAATTTAATTGTCCTGGCTGCTATAGTAATTATTTTCATGTTAATGTTATGCCATTTGAGCCAGTTTTGAACATTTTATTTAAATGGCTTTGATAAAGCAAACATACAAACTTGATTCTGTTCTCTTTTTTGTTTGTTTATTGGTTTATTTTGGTAGGGACAGTGCAAGTTAATGAACAAGCCACACCGGATTGTAGCCTTGGGCTAATTTCCATCCGTCGTCCCCCATGCGCACTCTCAAACACACTCTCATTCATCCGGGCCTATTGTACATGTTTTTAGTGGTAGGGGAAACCGGAGTACCCGGAGGAAACCTACGCAGACACGGGGAGAACATGCAAACTCCACACAGAAAGGCCCCGGCCTTGGTGGGAATCGAACCCGGACCTTCTAGCTGTGAAGCACGAGCGCTAACCGCTGTACTACCGTGCCGCCACTTTGTGACACAAAGTAATCCAAAAGTAATGTAACTTGGGGCAGTAACTAAGTAATGTAACTAATTACATTTTCAAAGTAACTTACCCAACACTGTTGACAACTAGAGTCAGAACAATTACACTGCAGCCATACATTTCCATTTTGAGATGGCACACACCCACAGGTAGAGTTCTGGACCCCTCACACCCAATTAACACAGCGTCCGTATCACAGAGGGTGGGATCTATAACACCTCGCTGTAGCAACTGAGGGACAAGACCAGCGCTCAGAGTACAGGTCATTGAACCACTGTCTAATAAAGCAGAGACTGTCACTTTCCCGCTCAGTGTTACATTCTCATAGAACAGTTCATCATGCTGCTGAAGTCTCTGAACATTTTGAACTACGGGTGTGCGTCCCATTTCTCTTTCTTTGCAAATACTTTGATAGATAAACTCGACTTCATCACTCACATTAACATTAGCGGAATCATTTTTAGGCCCAACACTTGCCCTCCCACATGCAGGCCAGCTAGTTTTCCTGCTGCTGCACTGTAGACTTAACAACACCAGGCTTACTGACAGCATTTGGGCATTCAGCGCGAGTGTGGTCAGGTGCAAACAGGTGAAGCACAGACGGTCGGACCTGCAGTGATACTGAGTAGTGTGGCCATTATCACTGCACACGGCACAGGGCGCTAGGGGCTTGACTTTGGAGGGCTGGCAGCGTGCAGTGTACTTACTGACATATTTAGGCTGCTGTGATTGCTGAGCAAGTACACGTTCGAGCAGGGCAACTCTGTCCAGGCGGTCAGGTGAACCCTCTGCCTGCTGTGCAGAAGGCGGCGCCACAACGGCAGCTTCTGATGGTTTTGCATTAGCGGCACTCTGGACAGGAGCAGCAACCTCCTGGTGCTGCGAATACAAGACAGTGTTTATTTTCTGCTCAGCTGCTTATGGTCTCTACAGTGCTCAACCAATTTATCATGAATATCAGCTACAGTCCATTCTTGCAGTGGTCTGCACTTGAAAATGAGTGACAGTTCAGTATCGGGACAGTTTTGAATGAACATGGCAGCCAAATCACGTGATAGATAGTCAAATGTCTTATTTTGCCTTTTCAAATAGTCCTCAGTCACCTCCAGGGCTCTGTTTAGCCTTAGCAAGTAGTCAAGGGGTAGTTCACCAGAGTGGGGTTTTGTTGCATAAAAGTCAGCTAATGGTAAACTAGAGGTCAGTACTGAAGTGCTGCTTTAATAACTCAAAAATGGGCTCCGGGCCGTCAGTCAGGGTCAACACCCACTTACTACGTATACCCACTTTAACCACTTCACACGCCCTCCCCGTGAGCTTTGACAGCACCTCATCAGCTTGACCAGACACAGGGATGCCCCTTTTCTTCATATATGACAGCATCATAACCTCCCACTCCTGAACAGAACATGTGTCATTACCATCCCCTTTAAAACTCAGGCTCTTTAACGTCCTGGTGCACAATGACATTCAATAGAGAGGGGTCATTTACCGATGCCCCCACTGCACTAGGTGCAGTACTCAGACGTGACTCAATGTAGGATGCAATACTCTCACCAATTGAAAGCCCAATATGTGAAGCTATATCAGTTAGCAGCTTTTCATTTACATCTTCATTTCCAATCGCAGCTCTGGTGTCGCCAGGTTTATCTTAAATGAATCGGATCGTGGCAAGTGCATCGAGATGTGAATCTTATCGGACCTAAGATTTCCATCCTTACTGGGCGAATGTAGTGAGTGAGTGGTTGGTTGTGGTCGGAGGGACCGATGGCGCAGACTGGTTGCCTCGCTTCCGTCAGACTACCCCAGGGCAGCTGTGGCTACAATAGTAGCTTACCACCACCGAGTATGGAGTGAATGAATAGTGCAATGTAAAGAAATGGCCTCCCGTGCTTGTTGTGAAATACTTCTCCAGGTTTGTTTCTGACGAGGGAACAACATGTCGTTAAAAGCTCCACAAAGTCGATTTTGCAAGATGTGTCTCCTTTAATATGAAAGAAAAGATACATAAGATCACGGAGGAGCCAGACAATACAGCATCAGATGAAGCTAAACATTGAGCTAGGTTTGCTTAGAAAACACAGCTCTCTTCAAGTACGGCCCGGATGGGAAAATTACACCGCTCGAACTCGCCCGCAAATCCCTTTTTGATTGAACATACGCTCGCATCCTCTCTCCCGATGGCAAAACATTATTATTTAGTTCAGCTGTGCCCCCTCCAAAATTTCAGCTCTGCATTTCACCTGTTTTTTTGTGTGTGCCTGTGCCATTAGCATTCCAGCGAGAGGAGAGCGAAAAACGCACTCCGCAGAGAGGCGCGGAGACTCGGGGTAACGAGGAGCAGCTGGAGAGAGCCCGGCCGATGGAGCGCCGTGCCACAGGTGCGCGCAAATTGACGGCGAGTCCATTCCGTCCCCGAGATGTGGAGTGTTTACCGAGGGCATGATGCAACATGAGCACGCACGCGGCGGGCAGACAATGGCTGAATCAATGCGGAGGGGGATTGGAGGGCCGCGTTTGATGCACCGGCGGCGAGCGGTGAGGAGAAGCGAGCGCGGTGGCGGAACGGTGGAGTGGTGTCGAGAAGTAGTTCGGTAACAAACGAGCGCAGATGGGAAAGTGCACGCGCGATTGTGGGCTTTTTAAGAGTGAGAGAATGGATTACAATTTGTGCTTTTGTTATTTGGCTTGTGCCGTTTTTGTCAAGAGTCGGTGTAGACAAGCAGTTACACAAGGCCGATAATTAGGCCCTATTTTATGATGTTTCCAGCAGGCGAAACTCGTGGATAGGGCTGGGTTCTGATACGAAGATATGCAATTTTACAATATTGGGTTTATCTCCAATGTCAAGACCTGTGAAAATAGTGAATCATTTTGGGGAATAATGAGCAAAAAAGGCAAGGCAAGGCAACTTTATTTATACCGTGCATTTCGTACACAAGGCAACTCAATGCGCCTTACAAAAGAAGATATGCGAAATTACAATCAGGTTAAGTTAAGGCAAAGCAAATATATAGAAACATCAAGACATGGGAAATACATGATGACTGGCCATTGACCAGGGGGCGGGGCTGAAGAAACATGTTGAGGCAGACGCAGAACGACGGGGGCGTGGTTAGGGAGGTGGTATGTGTGTGCGGTTATTTACAGTCTGAAAGTCAGTGTTTTGCAAAATATGACCCAGAGAGCTCAGTCCTTATCAGGTTTAGCTCCGTGGCTTGGCCTTGAAGGGAAGTGTTGACGGCGTAGGAGAGATAAGAGGTCCAGCTGCTTCAAACCTCCTCTCTCAGGAGGAAGAGAATCATTCCAGCAATAGTTCCTACATTTATAATGAATTAGCTTTTACTTGTCTCAGCATTAGTTCAGTTGTCCAGAGCAGGTAGTTCCCTTCACAGTTCAACCCTTTTCCTCCCAGAAATATAGTCCAACTATTGTCCGTATCCACAGCGAGCTGCCAGGTCGTACATAATAAAAAACACATGGGGGGGTGGCTGCACAATGTGCTCAGGTCTTCTGCCGCCGAAGGTTGATGACGTTAGCTAGCAGTCTGATTGGCTGGTTTGATATTGTCTTGTCATAATGTGTTTGTATGTGGCAGCCTGCGTGTGTCCAAGACAAATAAATAAATCCTAAATCTTGAATCTTTGTTTCTGGGAAGGTGTGGAGAGTAGCCTCTCATGCATAGTGATGTTATGACCAGAGGATCCAGGGTAAAAGCAGGTTCTGGTGTGGCTGTAATGCCATTGCTAAGACCTTATTTTACAGACGTCACAAAATCAGTTGGATGAGAATATTTTCTGCTTAGAGGGTTATTATTGTATTTTATTTATTTATTTATTAGTTTATTTGACAGGGACAGTACACATTAATGAACATTTCTGTAAATGTGTCAGTATTAGCTGCAAAGCTAGTTTTCAACTGTTGGCATTAAACAGGTGTATAATGCCAACAACAATTATAAACATAAAACAATTTAAAAGTTGAGGCTACATACTTACATAACAAATGTTGATACAATTCATACATTAATAACATCTGAATGTTCGTTCTGTGACTTGCACAATAGAATGGAGATTTTGGTGCAAGGGCAGGTCATACAGTTCAAACAGACATTACAAGGATAAATATGTACAATTATTATTTACACAGCAACATCTATGCAGAGGATCCTGACACTCGGCTCAGTCCTGCAGCAGGAGATCTGTATAGGGTCTAATGAGCACATCGTTGATTGGATTTCAAGTTTTTTAATTGAGTCCTAAATGTGTTAAACGTGGGACATTCTCTTATAGTGAGAGGGCTGCTGTTCCAGATGTTACAGCCCCTGACTGAAAGAACAGTCTGGCCAAAGGTGGTTCGTCTGAAGGCACTTCACAGTCTCCTCTAACCATAGACCAAGTGGCTCTGCCAGAAGAGGATTTCAATTTACGAATTCCCTTAATGGCGGTGGTGCAAGTCCATTGAGTATTTTGTAGACCAAGCAAATTTAAAGTATTGAAAATTTTCGAAGTTTAGAAGGTTGTACGTCTCAAGAATGTGGCAGTGGTGGTACGAAACAGGTTTTTTGGCAAAAATTTGTACTTTATATAAGGATTCTATTTGTCTAAAAGTGTATATATACTGACATGTCCTCATTGTCTCTACTCTGTCTGTAGTGAGTGTAACGCTCTTGTTTTTGTTTTGTTTTAATGTGCCTGTTTAATTTAATTGGTTCTCTTAAATTGATAATATAAAATAATATTTGTAAGAAAATAATTACATTAAATAAAATAATGTAGGCCTAGATCAGACTCTAGAACAAAAATATATGTTTATTTCAATATATATCGTTAGAGTTAAACAATTATGTAAATCGACTGGGGGTTAAGAATCAAATTACTCTGTTAAATAATTATAAAAAGATCAAAATAGCTGTTAAATGAGCCCGGACATACACTTCTGCGTTAGCGAGAAAAACAGCCAATCAGACTACTAGCTAGTAGACCCGAGCACATTTTGCAGCTGAGTAAATATGGTACCTACACCGGCAAACATTGGGCAATTATTTTATTTTTTAAACATAGGGAAAAAAATAGATACTCCCTGCATCAAGACTTGGATCTTAATTTTTATTGTATTTTTTTGTACCTGCCTTCGATATAGGGTGACCAGGTGAGTTGCCCTGAAATACCACATTTACATTTTACACAACTGCAAATCAAACTAATGGAATACGTTACAAAAAGAAACATTTTAAGGCAGGCATTAGGCCACCGAGAAATAGGAAATACAGGTGCTCGTCATATAATTAGAATATCATGAAAAAGTTCATTTATTTCTGTAATTCACCTTAAAATGTGAAACTATGATATAGACTCATTACATGCAAAGTGACAAGTGTCAAGCCTTTATTTGTTATAATTTTGATGATTATGGCTTACAGTCCATTTACAAAAATATACAAATAAAGGCTATACATATCTCACTTTGCATGTAATGAGTCTATCATATATTAGTTTCACAATTTAAGTTGAATAACAGAAGTACGATATTCTAATTATGACGAGCACCTGTACTTTATTAACGCATTTTATCCTATTGATCTTTGGCCTGTCCACAAGCCAATAAGCTCATCCATAGATATATAATGATCCTGATAGAAAGTCGCCCTAGAAATCCTTTAAACTCGAGTTCATCTGGTTTTATTACAGACAGAATCAACGCAGCTCTGTCTGTCACCTGGGCCACAGAGCATCTCTCTCCCTTTTGCCTTCCCCCTCAGCTCATCACAACTTTTCCTCACAACCTTTCACGCTTTCACAGGACAGAGTTGCATTTGTCCCGCTGTTAAGTGAACAGTCTAGAGAAAGAGGAGAGAATGTGCTGTAGCTGCGCTGCGATCAAAGGGCTGCGCTCCATGCTTTAAAAAACGTGACCCATTTTACGCACATGTTTCTAAGCGCGCTCCCCCCGGTCCCGAACAGGAAAAAGGTTGGGGACCCATACTTTAGAACATTCTTCAGAGCGCAGTTTTGTTGTAGAGCTCGTCCAGATCAAGACCCTCTTCCATTTTAAGAGCGCACACAGCACTTTCGACATTCTAAAAATATTTTTCGGGACAATTTGGGTCGGATTCGGGATTTGGGACGGGAGCCTGGAATTTTCGGGACGTATGGTAAGGCAAGGCAAGTTTATTTGTAGAGCACAATTCAGACACAAGGCAATTCAAAGTGTGAGAGCGATGACTATAGAGTCGAGTTGTTGAGATTCATGCTTCATACAAAACTCCAAATGTTTGTGATTACTGTAAATGTTTTACTTTTGTTTAGGTAATGGATTGTTGGTTTTACTTTGTCAGATGGAAATGGTGATAATGATAAAAATGCTGTTATTGCTGTTTTAGGTCGACTCTACATATCTACTGAGTTCTTTTTGGTTTTATGTGATATCGTTTTGCTGCTTGGTATAATTGCCTAGGTCATTTTGTATTGTTGGAACGGCAATGAGGAAAAACAATGCGTTTCCTATAAAACGTCTTTTTACATGTTTTCCAAAAGCAAGGCAAGGATGAGTTGGGCGGTTGTGCTGTGTGGCCAGCGACATGTTTTTATTTGGTTTCACACTGAGCTCCCACGGTTGGTTTGTGTGTGTGTGTGTGTGTGTGTGTGTGTGTGTGTGTGTGTGGTGTGTGTGTGTGGTGTGGTGTGTGTGTGTTGTGTGTGTGTGTGTGTGTGTGTGTGTGTGTGTGTGTGTGTGTGTGTGTGTTTGTTGTTGTTTGTTTTGTCATGTAAACATTTGTAATGAAAATGAAGGAGACCCCAGGTAGAATAGCTCCTGCAATGAGTCAGGAGCTAATGGGGCTCTCAATAAAATGAAATGAAATGAAAGTGCTTCACAGTTGCATAAAATTACAAGAAAACAGATCAAATCAATCAATAAAACATCAACATAAAGTTAAGGCCACCCTACAAGGATACCTTCATTTTATCGATGCTTTTTTCAATCACATAGCACCAGTCTATAGCATACTACAATGATGACGTAACCTTCTGTTGGTCTGTATATGCAGTAAATTAAAATAACTGCCTTGAATAAAATTGCTCTCTCAAAATGGCTGTACTGAACGTCTTGAAATAGGCCTCTGTCTCTTTAAGAAGCTTTCCGACACGCCCCCTTCAGCACACTGCTGTGGCATCTAAACAACACTACTGTGCGGGGAGGGGGCTCTGCTGAGCTGAGGAGCAGTGGTTGGTGGCTTGGCTGGTGACAAAAGGTCCAGAGGCGTCTCCAGGAGGTGGGGGCGTTCCTAGGAGGACTGAGGCATAGCTACACCTAAAATGGCTGCCGTCTAACTTTTTACTGATTACTCAAAATATGTGAATGAGCCAAGGCAACACTCCAGGCATGTGTTTAATGAGGGAATGACATAATAACATGATATAAAGCTTGAAAAAATCGATTTTACATAATACCCCCCTTTAACTTTTTTTCCGATACCATTCTGGTGTTGTTAAACTGTACCCAGCCTTGGTCGGGGATTTATTCAGATGCAGTTCAGTATCAATGGGTTGAAACACAGCTCTAGGTCTGTTTTTGATTTCAGAACAATATTGTAACATGTAAAAAAAATATATGATTGTACGATGACGCTAAAAACCCAGAGCACAGACTAATCCAGTAACTGTGAAGTTCAATCCAGTTAACTTTAGAAACACTGCGCCTCATTCATAAACTATGGCTCTCCTAAAGTCCGACATGTCCCGCCGGCCTCTCGGTCGCCTCCTCTGACCGGGCCAGCGGCGTTAGACTAAGAGGGGAATTCTCATTTTCCTGTTAGCCGTAAGTGCCGCGGACACGCTGACCTTTGAGAGGGAGCGCGGCGCGGGGACAGTGTCGCTGTCTGCCCTCGCTGCTCTGTTATTAATGCACTCTCCATTACCGTGTCTTTTTGACCCACAAAAGCACCGCACTCACTTTTTTTGTCCAATGCTTCATCCTGTCATCTTTATAGCATAATTCAGCAGTGGCATTTCATGTTCGGAAACTTTCAGGGCAGCTTTTTATGTTTCCACCGTGTTTCAACGTCTCCTACTCAAACGCTTACAATACTTTTGAGTTAGAGACAGATGAGATCAGAGTACTTAATTTCTTCAGTTCTGTAAAAGGTTTAAATATTCTTTTACTTCAATCAAATATAAAGTAGGTCAGTCAAAGTATTAGTGATGGTCGGTCGTGAACGAGTCGGTACAAAGAGCCGGCTTATTTTAGTAAACGATGAGAGTCGAGTCTCCCCTGAGCCATTTTCTCTCTTTTTGGCAACTTTTTTGTTGACTGCGTTACAGTAAACAATATGTCACTATGTCCACAGTATTTCCTCTTAATAAAGCTGCAGTACAGGAGTCCAGGCTAAAGCTTGACTTTAGTGTCAAAGGACCAAGTTGTATTAACCCCTTACCTCCCACTTTAACTGAACACATTTTCTCCAGCTTCTTGACTGGAGACTTACCAAACTGGAGAAAATGCACTCGGTTAAGGTGGGGATTAAGAGGTTCATGCCTCATTTGAAAGCGACCTACTAAAGTGCGCTAAGATTTTTCCATGCGTTGTTACCATTTGTCGTCACGTTTTTGTTGTGTTTTTTACCCTTTTTTCATTGCTGTTTTTGTCACGTTTTTGATGCATTTTTCTCACTATTTGGGGTTACACCCCGCCATTTCGACATTGAGGTCTAATTGTCGGAGTGGGGGCATTTCCATTTTTTATATCGAACGTCCCGGCACTCTGACATTATTTTTACCCCTTTGTTGGAGTTGGGACACTTTTATCTTTTGTGAAACGTCCTGCCGTTCCGACACACAAGATAATTATTAAAATATGTGGGCCTACTAGAACTAACCCTAACCTTACCCTAGCCCTAACCTTAAAGAGTACAAACGAGCGTGCCAAAGCCTTTCCCCACCCACAAACAAAAGTCAAAAATTGCCTCGAAAGGTCGAAAGTTTGGGGGTGACATGCGGGGGGTGAGTGTGTGGGCCTTTGCATTGGCACAAGCAGACAGATTACGTGGAGGGACTTGGTTATAAACCACAGGTACAGGGGCAGGACAATGGGCGGGACCATTGGCAGCACCTGTGGAGCTGGTGCGGCTTATGACGTTCTGTGGAGGCCGTGGACACGTCTCCAGTCAATCATGAAATTCTAATTTAGTAGCAGAGTTTACCCTGAAGGGGGCGCAACCCATTGGTTTTCAGGCCAAAGTTAGGATTTAACACATGTTTGCGCTATAATGTCAGAATAATGTCAGGGACCAGTGGACAACACTATGAGACGCCCATTGAGACAGTTTATCAGTAAAAAAACTTGATTTGGTGTTTAGTTACTCTTTAAGGAGAGTAGAGTCTCAATGGAGGGGTGTTGGAATGATGGGTCGACCCCAATTTTTTGTATGACATTTAGCCGCCTTTCGTCTTTTTTATTTATTTGTCAGTTGCATTTTCACCCTTTATGTCTCGTTTTCGCCGCTATTTTGACTTTTTCTTTTTTTTGGGGTAAAGCCAAACTGGAGAAAATGTGTTGGGTTCAGGTGGGGGTTAAGAGGTTAAACTTTGCATGTTTGTTGCTTTAGTGTGGTTTTAATCGCACGTCAGTAATATTTACTTCTTACCTGAGGTCTCCGGGTAATTCTTATCCCGTGCTAATAGGGCTGAACACAGATGTGTGAACATTTTTCGGGGGGAGAAATGGGTCTATTGTGTTTATAGCTAAAGTTTTATGTCCCTTATGAAAAATGAGAACAACAACAAAAGCGTTTACATTATTTGTTCAGTATAACGACTTCAAAAATACGACAATCTCCTTTCGGGCTTTGTTATGCTGACATCACGCGCGGGGGAAATGCCAAAGCAGAGGAGTCCAAACGTCTTAAGTCTTTAAAGTTTTAAAAGTCTGACTACGGCATAATAAGGGCCTTAAATCCACTTGGATCAGACGCCGCCCTCGATGCACTTAGCAGTTGATAAAACCCTCTGTCCGTCAACGCGGCTCCCCGTGTGACTTTTAACAAGCCGTAAAGATTTATTAGCCAAACGACGGCGGACAGCCTGTTATTGGATACAAGGGAGCAGGAAATGCAAGCAGACACGGCCCGGTAATTTATGGCCCCTCCAGCGCCCGAGCGTTCTCCGCGGCGCTGCCCAAAATGATGTTATGATGTGGCAGTGAGCGGCGTCGCGGGTGCCATTTCCAAAGACCTGTTCCACACCATGTTTTGTACGCGGATGAGGATTGGAATGGTGTCAGTTTTTATCCACTCCGCCGCATCGTAATGGTGGTTAAATGATCCCAAAAGGCACTTAGCGAGGCATCCGTATTTCTGCGCGGGAAAGGTAGTGCTCGTGTGATCAGTATGCTGTTCGGATCCGCCGCAGGGAAGCAGTCGGACATTCAGTTAAGCTGACGCCACAGAGTTTTACAGATTCAAAAATAGGAAATGCAAGATCGTCTTAGATTTTATGCACTCGAACTGTAATGTTAGTGTAGGATTCTAATAAGTAATATAATATATTCATTTACTCAGCCTACTACTGCAAACAGTAAAAGAGGAAGTGAGTAATGTTTCCAGTTGATTGGTTTCCGCAGGGCATTATCCTCTTACCCCCCGCTTTAACTCCAGTTCGACTTTACCCAATTCAACCTGGATAGACTCAACAGACGAAAGCAGCGATTGGGAAGATTCATTGACATGATGTTAGTTTTGGCGATAGGACCCCGGCGGTAGACATCGATGTATAAGTCAGTGTAGGTGAACAGCTTGGAGTTAGGGATGTCTTCCCCCGGAGCCTGGACACTGGTGGTGGTATGGGAGACCCGTGAAGATACAGCAGGTAGAAGCCGTGGACGGAAAAGGTGGAGATGGGGTGGAGGTGGGTCGCAGCGCAGCTGGGAAGCGAACGAACCATGATTGCCGGGCTTAAAGCAGAGTAACTCTTGCCCCTAGAGGCCATAAGCGCAACTGCAGGTGTCTTAGCAAGTTACGATTTTTTAACGTATTAAATGTCTTGGAGAGTAAATACTACGCTGACAGAAAAGGTGAAGGGAGAGAGGGGTGTTGTACATCCAGTTATACAATGGGAGTATTTTTTTTCACTCAAACTTGGCTGTAAATACTGTTTAAAGTGGCGCTAGTTAGCTTTGCCCGTTAGCCTGTTAGCTTCTTCTCCGTGATTCTATTAGTGTGTATTGGTTGCTCTGCCCCGGTGGCAGTCAAGTTGCAAGCATGGTTTTCTGGCCAGAGACACCAGGGGGAGATGAAAGACCCTCCAATCATCCCATTAACACTTGTATTACCCCCACAGGGACTACGGAAAGGATTTATTAAGGTAAACACGTTACTTAGTACTGCTTTAAAAGCGGGACCGAGGGCGATGATTGGCTGCTACAGAGGTGATGGCTGAGGAGGAGGTGTGGCCCTCTCGGGAGTGATCATTGGCTGGATGTCGGTGTTGCTGAAATTAGTCTACCATTTTGAATTAACGCCTAGGCTTCATATCTAAAAGCTTCTCGACTTGAGCGTTTTTGTCATGTTTTTGTCTCTTTTTCCTCTTTTTTTCCGTTGATTTTTGGTCATTTTTGCCATGCTTACGTCAGTTTTTCATAGCATTTTTGTCACGCTTTTTGTCGCTCCTCTCTTGCCTTTTCATCACTCTTTAGTCATGTTTTTGTCGCTCTTTTATTGTGCTATTGTCGCTTTTCCGGCACGTTTTTGTTGCTATTTTGACACTTTTTTCAAGAAGCTTTTAGATTTGGGTAAAGCCAAACTGAAGAAAATGTCCTCGTTTCATGCGTGGGGTAAGAGGTTAAAAAGCATTATTGTGGCATGGTAGTGCAGCAGTTAGCGCTTGCTCTTCACAGCTACAAGGTCCCGGGTTCGATTCCCACCTGGACTGGGCCTTTCTGTGTGGAGTTTGCATGTTCTCCCTGTGTCTGCGTAAGTTTCTCTGGTTTCTCCAACCAATGAAAACATGTACAATAGGTTCCCCTCTTTCCTGGTTAAATACAAGTAAAAAACAAAACAAAAACAAAAAATCATGAAATGAATTATGCCTTAAGGCCTTAAAAGTCATTGAAAAGCATTAAATCAGATTTAAACTGACATTAAAGATGCATAATGCACCTTTTTATGTGGGATATAAAAGTTGATACAGTATATGTGTGTATCTGACCTTGTACTGACCCAGCGGCTGTATGAGTGGTCAGCATGGCGCCTTTACTTTCCATCACAGTGGTCTGTAGGACGCTCCAGGATCAATTGTTTGGAAGGTTTTCACTGCTGACGGAGCCTCTCACTAGAAAACATACAGTGTCCTTGAGACACTGTGAACAATATATTGATCAAAAGTTTTCTGAATAGTTTCCCTTTATCCCCCTGTTTGGGCGAAGATTTACAAATCTTATGAAATGGAATATGCTGCAGTTTTTGTATTTTTTGGCATTAAAAATACAGTATTTATCCATTAAAATGGCATTAAAAAGTATTAAATTTGACTTGCTGCCACATGTAGAAACTGTAACATCCATGTCTGATCCTGAAACGGTGCCCCGCCTCCTGGGTTTGTCCCTGTTTCAGAGCGTGGTGTTCTGCACTGGTCAGCTCGTCGACCTCCTCCTTCCTCTTACTCCTGCAGCTCCACAACAGTCTTTCACCATCTTCTGGGAAGAGCTTAGGACTAAGCAGTTACTTAGGGCCCATCAGGAGTGTCTGTGTTTCTGCAGAAAGAGCTATTTATTTGGGTGTAAATGTATATTGCATCATGGCTGAACAACATGAAATACACACCACTGTGTTTCAGCCTGGCATTGCCTTCGTTAGGATGGAAAATATAAATGGAGACGTATTAAAAACTGTGTTAACGGTATTAAAAAAAGCATGTCCGTTTGTGGGCAATAGTGCTTAAATCATCACAAAGACCCTTTCTATTGAAGAAGTGAGTGAAGTTAACAAGAAATTAACTAAATCTAAGGACCACGCACCAAGAGTCATCAATGGTTGAGCACAAGTGGCAGAAGTTTCACGAGTCCCAACCCCCAAGTCAAATTACACAATGAAGACCTGGCCTGTTGTTCTCATAGACCCCTTGACCTCCACACCAGGACAATGTTTTTGAAACTCTTTGTCAAGAAATAAACTCTACTCGTCGTCCACTTCTGAGAGACTCATCTAATTGCGTTTTCTATTTAAATCCTGACGTTCTTTGCAGATTACAGCCTACTCTGAATAAAAGCTTGTATTTTTCGTCTCGATAGTGCCAGTTGCTGTGTGTTCATATTATTATTCCAGCCCTTGCAGAGCGTATTGAGAGTGCGGCCGTGTCGTATCTGATGTAGTGTGGAATGTCAGGCTGATAGTAGCGCGGCTCAGTCTCTGTCATGGAAACAGCAGAGTCCATTGTGTTTGAGCAGTGTTGTGGACTGTGCACTGACAGACATTAGTGCTCTCATGCTCACTGGGCCGGCCACTGGAAGGCCAACACTGTACGAGAGCAGAGTGCGCTGTGAAAAGTCGGGATGCGAGGAATGTGACGGTGAAGTGAGTTGGTTTCAGGGTTTTTTGTTGTTGGTTTTTATATCTTTCATATTTTGACTGAAAGCTTTCCTCAGAAGTGTCACACCTTGGTGACCTATCATTTTGATCTAGGTGTATCCCACTGGCCACGAGCCTGATACAGCGTGTACGTGTGTGTTTGCGCTGGTTTTGTGCGCTCTGCGTACTTTGGGGGCAGTTCGCCAGCCCTGATGGCGCTCGGACCTTATATAGTTATTGTTTAGACCAGTGGTTCCCAATTGCGGGGCACCTGGGATTGCAGGGGGGCCCAGAGCTTTGCCTGGTCAGAAGATCAGGTCATAAATGATATTATTTGAGCAAAATAAATGGTCTAAAATCATCAAATATGACTGAGTAAGGACTACAGGTGCTTTAAACACCCCAATTTCAATGTATTTGTTTGAAATAAACACTTATTAGCAATAATTTTCATGTTTTCATACATTTGTGGGGACCACAGTTTTATATAGGAAACAAAAATGATACACTTGTTATAAAGTGCAACATACTGTGAATGTTGACTTAATGTGATGCATTGTTGTAAATATGTAATCAACTTAATTGTTTAGTAAGACACCGAGGACTAAACTATGTTATTGTAGTAACCACATTAATATTTAAGTATATGGACAGGGGCTGGGAGTAAATAAGCCTCTCCTCTTCCCACTCCTTTTCGAGCTAGAATGCTATTTATATATATATATATATATATATATATATATATTTGCTTTTGTGCCTGTGTTGTGTGGCTCGAAATAAAATATTCAAATAAAAGAGAAGCTAGTGAGAAATGAAAAGGAGAAGCGGCGTTTGACAGTCAAGGCCAGCGAGTTTGGAAAACATTCCAGCGTTAGCCTTTAGCCACCAAACATAGCAAATTATGAACGATCCAGATGTTTTCAGCTGTTGGCAATGGCAACCCATCGACCACATTTAGGTGAGGTCGTAGAATCATTAGAAATCATTTATCGATGTACAAATCTTTTGAGATTTTACTTTTGATTCAAGTTAGAATGTAAACGTGGTCTTTGAGCTAAACGCTAAATCATATTCAGTCCAGCTTCTGCGTTTTGTGGGTTAGACACAAATCCAATATTCGCTAAACATCGTCTTATATGCAGTGAAACGGACAAACCAGACCTCGGCATACTTTTATACAAGGACTGGCTTCACGAGTCATTTGTATGGGGACTGAACGCTCAGTTTATACATGTCCGGGAAGCATTTAACTACAGATGTACGCATATGTAGGCACAGACTTCTATGCCTCCGACCAACCACCAACCACCCTCTCGACATGGTCCCCAATCAGGTAGGACCAACTTTGCATGGTTTCCAAGATCTGAGCAAAGGAATACGGCCTATGAATAATCTACAGAGCTCTGGCTGCCATCTGTACTGTTTTGAATAAAGGATCCGCATGTCCACTTCGCCATCTCGCTTTGTGTGGACAGACGAAGCATTTATAAAGTGTGTACTTAGTTTGCATCACATCAAAGAAACTAATCTGATTTCTGCAGCCCTGCCATCTAACAGGAGGATCACTGAGACAAGAGAGAGCAACCCATTTCACTTTTTCCCCTGTAACTGTTCCACTACCTGCCCCACAGCCGGTCATGTGCACAGCCCGTC
The DNA here is from genome assembly GCA_007210695.1 of Neogobius melanostomus. NCBI lineage: Eukaryota > Metazoa > Chordata > Actinopteri > Gobiiformes > Gobiidae > Neogobius > Neogobius melanostomus. The sequence goes on from VHKM01000084.1 coordinate 986,152, forward strand.
GCTTTAATGAGCTGCCCGGGCCTGGGCCAGACTGGGGCACGTGCCGACAGGGGAGATAACAGCCGCGGTGTGGGGCAGAAGCGGAGATGGTCTTTGAGCTCCATGGTGGCTCTTAAATGGACATAATTAACCCCAGGGAGCGAGCCGTGCCCCCATGAGCCCACTGCGGCGAGGGGTGGGTCACGCTGGTCTCTCTCACTGTGGCCGATGAGGAATAAAGGTGACAATTAGGACTGTGCAAAATACACATAGTTATGGGTATTGCTATATTAGCTGCTAATGCAAAATCCACATCGCAAGAAATATCAGATTAAAACCCAGGTGGTCCATCTGACAGATTTTTCCATAGTGTCTACAAACCCTTGAATTAAAATGAAGTTCTCGACTGATTGGTTCGGGTTTGGGTAGCATCACGGATAATATATCGTATATGGTTTCTAGAGTTTTAAAATATTAGATAATCTTTCTTTTGATCAATGCTTGCAACACATTGTATTTTGATATTATTCACTGCCTGAAGTGTCCACCTGATTGAATCTGTTCTGATCTGGAGTGTCTGCAGTTGGTCAGGTCTAGGTTCATTAACACTATGAGCCCAAAGAATGACGACCTGAACATCCTGAATAACCAGGCTGTTCCGCCAATGGATTTCTTCTTCTCTGCTCTAAGATGACAATGCCAGGATTCATCAGGCTGTGAAAATGTGGTTCAGGAGCAGGAGATGGATCGGCCGCCACAGAGTCCAGATCTTAACCCCATTGAGAAACTTTGGGATGATGGAGAGCAGAAAGGCTGGTGACATAGATTTAGTGAATGCAGTCAAAACATTCTCAGGCTCTCCGTTCTCCGTGGTCGCAAAATATAAAAGTCCTTTATTTGTGGACAGAGCTAAAAAAAAAAAAACGGGTTTAGACTCTAGCGTCTTCATCAGGGTAATTTTGTGAATGAGCCTACAGGTGTGTTAAATACCAAGACTGATCATGTTAGAGGCATCACCGTCCTTAAAGAAAAAACTAAAATAAAATCTGTGGGATGTGTTGGAGAAGGCTTTGTGCGGTGGTCACACTCTCCCATCATCAAAACACAGGGTTTCCACAGGGACATTAAAAAGTATTAAAACTGGCATTAAATCTAAACTTATTGTAATATGATGACATTGGTAAACATATGTCGAAAACATTCAGTCACACTTTTGGCTGAAATTGACCACAGTTTTTGTTGAAAGGTTTCCCGTTCTGTCCAATCTTCTTTCCGTCTTTTCTTCTGTTTGATGAAATGTTTGCAAATCTTAAGAAAGTAATTATGTGCATTTTTTCTGTGATGCGCATAAAATATAATATTCGGGCATTAAAACAGCATTAAAAGCATTGAATTTGACTTGTTTCTGCCTGTATAAACCCTGATACAAGACACTGGATCTTCTGATCTTCTAAATATAAATAATTTTTAGCGATTGGTGTTTACATTACCTTTGCAGTATTGCTCCCTGAAAGCTGCGAAATGTGAAGAATTTGGGGAGTTAGAAATACATTTGTAAAGTAAGACATGAGTTTAGACGGTAACTAGACTGTTAAAAATGTACACAACTTTGTAAACAACCAAAATCAGATACTGGGCCTTTAAAACTCCAGTAAACAACATGGCGTAGAAACTTCCCGATCTACATTTCTCTTTCCTTTTAAATGTGAAAGTTAAGCTGGTTATAAATGTCAATCGTATGAGTCAGATTCACACTGTTATTCACAGAGCTGTGAGAAGAGTCTAAATCTCAGCACAGGAGGAGACACCGAGCGTTTCCAGCAGACGCACTTCCACCTGTGACGTACTTCGGAAAAACTGCTGGAATGTTTCCTGAGAGCTGCTTCTGAGGATGAAGTAGAAGGTAAGGACGCAGGATTAATCACAACCCAGATCTTGATCTCGTGAATGATTGATGATTGAGATTCACAATATTTAGCCAAAGAACAGATATGATGCCCAAAAGGAGAACATATATAATACCACACAACCAGTCCATGTGTCCATAAATCTAAAAGGAATGAGACATTAAAGGAGCTGTATCAGGCTATTTTAGCCATTCCAAAGTAAAATATAGGCATTTATATGATATATTGTAACTCTATCACTATGGAGTACTCATTTTTGAGAGAAATATAAGTATTTTCTGGGGGTATTTTCCCGACCCGGAAGACAAGACACTTCGATTCAGTTAACTCCGCCCTCTCTCCGCTCATTCCACATTTACAGTATTATAATATAAATATCGCTGCAAAAAGTGAAGTTACTTCACATAATGCAGTTAGGAGTTGACATGTGCAACACAGTTTCATAAATGGCTAACACACACGCTAACATGCGTTTTGATTGACTCACTGCTCAGTCTGGCCTCTGCATCGTTATGGGATCGCGTTGGTTATAAAAGTGAATCCACTTTGATTCTGGCCAAGGTTCACCAAGCATCCATCAGGTTGGTTGACAAAGTCGCTGAATCCCGGAAAGAAATTCCAACTTTTGGCGAGTGCACTCTTCTTTAGGAAGGTTGAATAGTCCTGTTCCTCTCGTAGCCAAACGCGCATCCGTGACATTATCGTTCGGTAAGAAAAAAGAACAGGCGTGTCCAGAGTAGGTTAGAAAGAGCTCAGTCTTCAAAAACAACACTTATGCTCGGATCCTCCGGGGGTGCGTTTGTTTACTCTCCCGGGCAGCAGAGACGCCTCGGAGAGTTCCTTTTTTTTATTTTTTTTTCTCTCTTACAACAAAAATAATGAAAAAGCTGTTTTATAAATTAAAATCAGGCCGTAAGGCATTACATTACAGACGTCGAGCGCTTCCGTTCCTTTGTGACGACACAACTGAACAGCTCAGTGGTTTACCAGGAGAGGGCGGAGCAGCTGCTCAGAGAGCAGGATTCAGGAGGATTACTTAGAACTGCGTGAATGAAGCCGAAAAACGCTCTGGGGGTGTTTTGATAAGGGAATAGCATAACAACATGGTTAAAAGCTCCAAAAAGTCGATTTTGCATGATATAGCTCCTTTAAAGATTAACCTCTGAACCCCCATGTGAACTGGGCACATTTTCTCTAGTTTCCCAAATCTGAAACAAGGATGAAAATACAACAAAAAGTGACAAAGAAGCAACAAAAGAGCAAACAAAACTGGCTTGAGCTCCAGTCGAGAAGCTTTTTAGCTTTGGGTAAATCTGAACTGGAGAAAATGTGCTCAGTTAAGGCGGGGCTAAGCGCTGGAGATGCAAGTAGACTGTGTGTGAGAGATTTTCACACTTTGAAGCATTGTTAAGTCCGAGGCTGGATATTTGGAGTCTGTAGGAACAACTTAAGTGGAGATGTTGTTGCAAGAGTGTAAAGGAAACTTCATTTTGGCTCTACAGATTCGTAATGTCTGCGCATGCGCTTATAGATTTCTCCCATCTTTAGTCACGGCTGTCCCCCAGAAAGGAAATGACCATATTTGTGGACAAAACGTCAAGAAAATAAGCATCGCAAAGAGTGAGTTTGATCCTTTTTGTTGAGGTTCAGGGAGAAAACTTGCTAAACATCTAAACCTGCCAAACGCTTTAACATATCAGCCTTGTGTCTAATCTCTAACATCTTCCCTGGGTCTTTATTGACTTCTCTTATAATTTCAACCCCAGAGACAAGTTCACGTTCTGTCTATAACTTGTCTTGTCTTGTCGCCCCCTTTTTCCCAGAATGCCACTCCACGCCCCGTTGCTCTTTCTAGTTGGATCAGATGAATTCGCGAATGCGGTGATGCAACATTTATCGAGTGCAAAGCTAATTTAGTTATTAAGTGGAAAATTAGGTCCCAGGGATGAAACGCACGGTGGCCCGGCCTCCTTCTCTTCTCTCAGCCTTCAAAGCTTTAGGATCCGGCAGGACATCGGGAGTGGACCGACAGCTCCCCTGCTGGTTTCCAAGAACACAATATTTCAATATTCAAGCTCCCATTAATGAGGCTTTGTTTAAGTGGCCTATAGGTGTTTCTCAATAGCACAGAATAGAATTAAATACAATTAGTTATTTGTTTATTTGAGCAGTATACATTCTGCAGGAGTGGGCTGAAGCAAGAAGCTTATGAGCGCCAACCCCCAAAATCAATACAATATTCATTTCACTATTTGACAATGGAAAAATGGAAAAAATAACGACAAAGAAACAACATCAACAAAAATGGAACATGTGCCCAATCTGTTCATAGTAGAAATGGCAAAATGGCATCTACATTAACCCCTTAACCCCACATGAACCGAGCACATTTTCTCCAGTTTGGCTTAATCAAAATCTAAAAGCAAAAAAGTGGCAAAAGAGCGACAAAAACACATGACTAAAGAATGAAAAAGGGAGAAAACATGAGGAAAACATGAGGAAAACATGACGAAAAAGCAACAAAGAAGCCACAAAAAAGTGATTAAAAAGACACACAAAAAACAGTGACAAAAGCAACAATAACAAAACAATAAAGGCGACGAAAACACGTTTAACGAGTGATGAAAAAGCAACAAGAAAGTCACGAAAGAGCGACAAAAATATGACAAAAAAATTGACCAAAACAAACACTTCGAAAACACAACAAAAATACTTGAACAAGTACGACAAAAAAGTGACAGTTTGGTAGATCCTAGCTTTCAAATGAAGCGTCACACTGGCCGATGTGACCTCCAGTCAAGAAGCTTTTGGATTTGGTTAAAGCTGAACGGGAGAAAATGCGCTTGGTTAAGGCGAGGGGGTTAAGGAAAATTACATGACTGAAACTGTACTGTACATTCCCCAAAAGGAATAATACTAACTAACAGATATACAGTAATGACAACTAGGATACAAACTACGTAACAATGAATCCATAATCATTCGCATGCAATATCTCTGCAGGTTGCGTCCGTTTCCACAGCAAGATAATACATTGATGTACTCAGTTTTCCAAACCCAGGCACACACAAACGAAATATATGTGTTAATGAATCACTTTTACTGCCATTATTATCAATCATACATTTAGCAGCATCATTTTGCGATTAGTCTCATTGACAAAAGAAGAGCTTGTAGTTACATTTCAAAGCAGCTTATTAACCTCTTAACCCCCACATGAACCACGCACATTTTATCCAGTTTAGCTTTACCCAAATCTAAAAGCTTCTTGGAAAAGTGCAACAAAAGAGTGACTGAAACGTGACAAAATGTGGCAAAAATTATTTGTATCCATATTTGTGTAAGCTAGTTAGTTACATTTTTCATAATAGGAGACATTTAAAAATGTACAATAATTCATAATAAAGATAAAGTGGGGATTTGTAATAACATTTGGCATTATTTAGTGGTAACATTATCATTAACAATTTTTGAAGTTTAATCTTTTGGCTTAATACTGGATAAATGTTTCACTGAATGGTACAAAATAATTTCACTTGTAATCCTGGAGCTCCCCCTTGAGGATGTTTCATGGACCAGCAGTCAAACAAGTCCAAGTGGCTGAGTGACCTGCACTGCCTGATGGATAAACCTTCTGTAACTAAAAGGTGTGCCGTGCAGAGAAACATAAATAAATAAAATCAGCAGGTGGTTGTTGGGTGAACTGGTTCCTCTAGTTCTGGAATCCAGACGTTGTTGTTCAAAGCTCCGACCTTGACAGAAATGAGCTTGTTAATGTTTGTTTGTTTTATATCAGGTGCAATGGAGTCATACATAGTTACAAACCAATCTAAACATCAAGGCTTTTAGGATATTGGTAAAAATTATACAAAATACGCCAATATACCAATTTTCTGCACTCTGTGTTTTGGAATAATTGTGATGAAAGGTGTAGCCTCTCCAAAATCAGTAAAAATAATAATAAAAATGTACTGCAACTATTTATAACACACTTAATAAATATAAAACAATTGAAAAATACTGTAGAAATGAATACATAACTTTAAAAAACGTCAACCTCTTAGGGTTTGGAATGCTCAAAAAAATGCATATTTTAAGAAGAGATTTAAAAAAAAGATACAGTCTTACACAAATTGGCAACCTCTTCGAAAAAGCCCCCACAGCTTAAGGCCAGTCCCCTCGGAGGTTCCGATTGGACTTTGGGACGCTGAGGAGAAAAGGAGAATTGGGTTATAGGAGAGCACCATTTAAGCATTTGAAAACAAATACAAGCAATTTAAAATGTATCCTAAGATGCACAGGCAACAAGTGAAGAAAAGATCAAATTGTAATATAATGTAATGTATTAGGATTTATTATTAGTTAAATTATTAGTTAGTTCTTCAAGTAAAATTTTTGGGATTTGAATCATATTTGGGCAAATATCTCCCTTTCATCTAGAAATCCTAATCCCCTAATGATCCACGATGAAATTACCCGTTGAGCCTACTTGTGTCACAGGAGACTACATCAAATGAAAATATTTATGGTGATTTTTGTCCAGATAATACTATTGGCTCTTTTCTCCATATGCCCTTAGGTTTTTCAGTTCTGGGAAAATGTTACAAATAATGCTGGAAGAGCCATACCTGCACCCCGAGGTGCAGGTATTTGCTAGATGATCCTTCAAAATTGAATCTTAATAATTGATGAATAAAAAAGCTGGTATTACAACTGCCAAAAAGATGGTAGTATGCCGTTGGAAAATAGTGCAGCCTTTGACTGTAAGACAATGGCTCCTTTCCCATAGAGATATAATTCAGTTGGCGCTCTCTGCCGCCCGAATACATGCTGGTCCAATTTACTACATTGGTGACTAGATATTGGATGTGGCTATTCAAATTTCAATGTGGTATTTGCTATCTTTTGCCTTTACATAATTGTATACCGTAATTTCCGGACTATAAGCCGCTACTTTTCCAGCTCAAATTCAAAGTTTGCACATGGAGACCATGGAAAGCTCATGTGGCTCCTTTCAGGCGTACCCCAGGATGCCCTCCTAACGTGGCTTTGGGTACAAAATAAATGCAACACACATAACATTACAGTATATTCTCTGAAAGTTTTTTGTATTGTGTACCCATCCATCTATTTTCTTCCACTTGTCCGTTGCTGGGTCGTGGGGGCATCTGTTGGAGTTGCCCAAATCACATTGCACCAGCCCCTATGGCTCCTCCTGCAGGTGGTGGGTCCACAGAAGGACGGCCTCATGGCTCTAACCGGGCCTGTTGGTCTCTCATAAGGGGCTTCTGAACCGCTCTTTGTCAGACCCGTCACCTAGGACCTGTTTGCCATGGGAGACCCTACCAGGGGCTCGAAGCCCCCGACAACAGAGCTCCAGGATCATTCAACCCCTTCACCACGTTACAGGGAGTAAATGGAGTTTAAAAATGTTAAAATTATTATTCAACCCCCACTTGCTTCAGCCATGTCTAATGTGTAGAATGAGCCCAGACCTGTTCACCACAACTGCCTCTAAATCCTGCACTGTCACTCAAAAAGGTGTTAATTCAGTCCGAAGCTCCGTAATGCACGAGCTTAATATAGATACCGCAGTTACGCATAAGACCTGAGGTGGCAGTAGTGAGTATAAAAACATCAACTTCCATCTAGTCCCTTTAAGGTGGCGGCTCATGTGCTTTTTCTGCATGTCTTTTGACGGAGGGAATTAGCACTTTACAGGTGAAACTCGGAAAATTAGAATATCGTGAAAAAGTTCATTTATTTCTGTAATTCAACTTAAAATGTGAAACTAATATATGATATAGACTCATGACATGCAAAGTGACATATGACAAGCCTTTGTTTGTTTTAATGTTGATGATTTTGGCTTACAGCTTGTAAAAAACCCAAAATCAAAATTTCTGAAAATTAGAATATTGTGAAAAGGGACTATATATATGTTGATCAAAGTGTCACCCTGTCATTAGCTAATGAATCCAAAACATATGCAAAGGGTCCCTGAGACTTGAAATGGTCTCTCAGTGGTTCAGTAGAATTCACCATCATGGGTTCAGACTGCTGACCATCATTGACAAAAGCCTCAAAGGTCAGAGCAAAAGAAGCTGGATGTTCTCAAAGTGCTGTATCAAAGCTCATTCATAGAAAGTTAAGTTTATTTTATTTATTGGTTTATTTGGTCGGGACAGTGCATGTTAATGAACATACATGGGTCTCATGCATGTAAACACGCCACACCGGATTGTAGCCTTGGGCTAATTTCCATCCGTCGTCCCCCATTCACACTCTCAAACACACTCTCATTCATCCTGGCCTATTGTACATGTTTTTAGTGGTAGGGGAAACCGGAGTACCCGGAGGAAACCTACGCAGACACGGGGAGAACATGCAAACTCCACACAGAAAGGCCCCGTTCAGGTGGGAATCGAACCAGGGACCTTCTAGCTGTGAAGCACGAGCTCTAACCACTGTGCTACCGTGCCGTGGAAGTGGAAGGAAAAGTGTGGAAAAAAGGTGCACAAGCCACAAGGATGAGCGCAGTCTGGAGAGGACTGTCAGGAAAAGGCCATTCAAAAGTGTGGGGGACCTTCACAAGGAGTGGACTGAGGCTGGAGTCAGTGCATCAAGAGCCTCCACACACAGATGGATCCTGGACATGGGATTCAGATGTCAGATTCCTCTGGTTAAGCCGCTCCTGAACTACAAACAACGTCAGAAGCGTCTTTTGTGGGCTAAAGAACGAAAGACCTGGTCTGTTGCTCAGTGGTCCAAAGTTCTCTTTTCTGATGAGAGAAAATGTTGCATCTCATTTGGAAACCAACATTCCAGAGTCTGGAGGACGAAAGGAGAAGCACACAATCCAAGATGCTTCAAGGCCAGTGTGAAGTTTCCACAGTCTGTGATGATTTGGGGAGCCATGTCTTCGGCTGTTGTTGGTCCACTGTGCTTTATTAAGTCCAGAGTCAGCGTGACCGTCTACCAGGAGATTTTAGAGCACTTCATGCTTCCTTCAGCAGACAAGCTTAATGAAGACGCTGACTTCATTTTCCAGCAGGACTTGGCACCTGCCCACACTGCAAAAAGTACCAAAACCTGGTTAAATGACCATCAGATTACGGTGCTTGATTGGGCAGCAAACGCATCTGACCTGAACCCCATAGTGAATCTATGCCAAAGAAAGATGAGAGACATGAGACCGAACAATACAGAGGAGCTGAAGGCCACTACTGAAGCATCCTGGTCTTCCATAACACCTCAGCAGTGTCACAGGCTGAGAACATCCATGCCACGCAACCACATTAAGGTCATTCAAGCAAAAGGCCCAAACCAAGTACTAAATACATATGCATGATTATAGTTTTCAGAGGGCCCACATTTCTCTGTTCAAATCATTTTTTATTAATTTCATGTAATATTCTAATTATTATAAATTTTGATTTTGGGTTTTTACAAGCTGTAAGCCATAATTTTCAAAATTAAAACAAATAAAGGCTTGACATATGTCACTTTGCATGTCATGAGTCTATATCGTATATTAGTTTCACATTTTAAGTTGAATTACAGAAATAAACAAACTTTTTCATGATATTCTAATTTTCCGAGTTTCACCTGTATATTCCAATTATTATATTAATGTACTCATGCCTATACATATACCATCCTGGACAGGGTTGTTTGTTTTTTTGTTTTTGTTTTATTATTATTATTATTATTATTATTATTATTATTATTATTATTACTGCTTACTTTTTTTTAATGGATTGTTTTCAGTGTACTTTTGTTGTGTATGTAATGATGCCCATCAAGGGGGAATGAGAGGCAAAAGATTCCTGATCACATTTAATAAAGAAAACAAAATATATAATAATTAAAAAAAAATCACTCAATCTCACTCTTAGAGCCCTTCTGATCATCACTGTCATTGATCTCCTTTTCGTCAATTATTTCAAACGGGCTGTAAGGCCTCTGTCATCGTCATATATGCTCTGAAGTTCGTCAATGGCCTTGTGGTTCATTTGACACTCCAACAACCCCTGTTTGCTCTCATGATAGAGCACACGCACTTCATGGGTTATGAGGGGTACGTCTCTCTCCATGGAGTTAGGTTTGGGACAGTGTCTGGGTCTCGAGTATGATGCATCAGAATGAGAACCACGGGTTTGCCTTCAACCCCATCTGTGAAAAAGGGAAGAAAAGAAGTTATACATTTGTCAGAAGAGGGAGAGAACACTGAGGTGCAGCGCATAGATGCACATCTCGTCACCTGAACAGTTTTGAGATTACAATATGTTGAACGTGTTAATAGACCCTGGCTGGGTGTAGATACACGACCGTTATGTGCAGAAGGTACTCTGTGCTCCATATTGTTTTACTGGATACTTTTGTACATCTTTGTTGTGTTTTTGTGAGGTTCAGCAGAATTTTTACTACAGACTCTTTACTGGCCCTTAAGGAGCATTTTTTAAATATTTTTTATTTTTAAGTAAACAAACAGCTAACATTAACTTATGAGCGAAATACATTTGAGACCTGCACAGTTCTACCTCTGAAACACTGAAGAGGCACAAAGAGCCCACCACACCTGCAGCACAGTGGAGGCGTCACAAGAGGCGCTACAGGAAACAAGGAAGAGCCAAACGAGGAGGTATCCTGGCAAGACTCGCAGCTCAGCTTTACAAGCCTTCAATCTCTACTATTGTTCTGGCTAATGTTCGTCCACTGGATGGATTATATTGGTCTGCTTCGCTCTTCCCAGAAGATGGTGGAAGACTGTTGTATTTTTCTATTCACTGAGTCCTGGCTCAACTGAAACGGAGTTTCACAGGTGACCCTCAGGTTAAGAACAGCGTCAAAGGCAGATGAGAAGGAGGAGGACAGAGATGAAGATGAGAAGGAGTGGAGGGAGCTGCGCAGGAGGAAGAGGAAGGAGGAGGAGCTGACCAGACAACTGAACGCAATTTCAATGTACAATTATACAATGACAATTAAGCACTTACTACTTAATATGAGACAAACTGATCATAATCTCTGATTTCATTCAGCATTTCCACCGCAATGAAAAAGTCATATCTCTGGAGAAATATTAATTGCATGGAAAAACCTGGGATTTTCTTGACAGCGGCCTCCACATCTGCTCCAACTCGAGATGCCACAGGACAGAAGAGGAGGATGACATCACTCTGCTCTAAGTCACGTGTAGGTGTAACATGTGGCCCTTGAGCGTTCAGCTGGTCCAGGATCTGGTGATGCGCTCCGTATGTCTGTGCTGCAATGATGAGGAACACCCTCACTGGGTTTAGTGCTGTGAAGAGTCAAATGTATAAAAAATAAATACATAGAGTAAAAATCACCAATTTTCTTTAAGCTGTTTTGGGATTTTGATTTTATTCGTTTTTGTTTTTTTCTCTGCACACTGAATTAATGTTATTGTCTTTGTTGGCATTTGAATGTGAACCAAATTATTTTTAAATAGTACTACTATCAAAAAACTAAATTGAAATAAATACTATTTTTTATTCAGTGTAAAATAAATTAGGTGCAAAAAAGCCATGTGACCACGAGGGCAGTTAAACAAGTACTCTATTATAGCATTTTGTATTCGTATAGGCAGAATAGTTCACTGGATGTGTTTTTTGTCTGTCGGCCCAGGTTAAAATTGCACCAAGTCACTTATTTCTTTCTTTATCTTTTTAAAATACAAAGAGAATTAATCAATAGGACTTTTGAATGTGATACTACTACTACTACTTCTCCCTAGTAGTATTTGTTGACAAGTGCATGCAGCTTATATTTATACATAAACATAACAAAACACATCAACAAAACAAACCATACCTGAAATTTGTTTTCGTGAAAAATCATTTACGGTGTCAATAATTGTAACAAAATCTTGGACATATGTTTAGAAGCCTTCTCCATTCTGTTCAGAGCACCTACATGCAACAGATGCAACAGTAAAAAGACTACAATAAAATGCATGAAAAAACGACATAGAGTGTTAAGATTTTGTTGATGTTCACTACTTCATATCTACATAGATAGATTGGAATTGAAAAAAAAAATACATGCATTGTCCACTGTCATTAGTGAGTAATATAGCTTTAATGTCATGGATGTGTTGTGTTTGTGTGTATTACTATCAATGCCAGAAAACTTACTTTGATACTGTTCATTTTTAGTCAGAGTCCTCAGATATTGAAACACTTCTGTTTTCTGAAAGTTTAAAGTAAATCTTATATTCACAACAACATATTTTAGAGAATCCTTTTCAAGAATGCAAATTCAAAACATGAATGGAACAGATAAACTTACTTTATGTTTAAATTTGGACTTTTCACCTAAAGACTCTAAGATATAAGAGGTATAACATGGTTATATAATTATTGTACAACAAAACTCAAATAATGTTCAAAAATCTTTACAAAGGGTAACAGTAAAAAACAAGAAAGTTAAAATACACATTTAAAATTCAAGATCCTGTGTTTGTAAGGACTCCTAATGAAACCCAGACAAACCACAACATTAGGCAGTAACCTACACAAACCACTATTATACTTCTGTATTAGAATCTCAAACAAAATGTTTACATCTTATTAATAACATTAACTTACCAGAATTTATCCCCGAGGCAATTGAAGATTTTGCCATTGCTGAACTGCAAAAACAAGTAAGTATATGTGAAGAGAAAGGTGTAACTGCTGTGCGACCAGTCTGACAAGCTACAGCGTCGTCTGCTTCTAAGAGCTCAGAGGAGGGACCAGGCTTTTTTTTTTCCAACCTTCAACTCCAGATTCGTATCTCGTATTGTAATCCTATTGTACAAAATGTATACAGTGCCTCTCCAAAGTACTAATACACCTTGAACTTTTGCACATTTTGTCATGTTTACAACCCTAAACGTAAAGATTTTATTTGAATTTTTTACTGAAAATTCACACACAAGTAACAGACAACTGTGAAGTGAAAGCAAAATGATACATGATTCTGTTATTTACAAAAAATTGAAAAGTGAAAAGTGGGGGGTGCATAAGTATCATACAGCATTTTCTGAGTGCATTAAATTGCCTTTATAACATTCCTAATGACTGCAGAATGTTCACACCTTGCCTAACCATTAAATAGAGGCCACCTGTACATAATCTACTCTCAGTATAATTCCAGCTGTTCTGTGAGGGCCTCAGAGCTATGGTCGGAGTGTATTGGTCACTAAACAACATCATGAAGGCCAAGGAGCTCACCAGAGAGGTCAGGGATAAAGCTGTAGAGAAGTTTAAAGCAGTGTTAAGTTGCACAAAGTATTAATTCATGCCGTATGAATACTTGTGCACGCCCGGTTCATTTTTTTATTTTTGAAAATAACAGAATCATGTATCATTTTGCTTTCACTTCACAGTTGTCTGTTACTTGTGTGGGAACTTTCAGTGAAAAATTCAAAATAAAATATTTATGTTTATGGTTGTAAACATGACAAAATGTGCAAAAGTTCAAGGTGTATTAGTACTTTCGAGAGGCACTGTAATGCAGCACATCTCACCGAAATGAGGACAATCATCAAAATGTGTTACAATTTATTTTGTATTTTTATTTTTTCAGAGTTTTGTTGTTTTGATTATCCCTTGTTGATTAATCATAAATAAATTAGAGAAATGCTTTTTTAATTGCTTTTGGTCTGTTTTGTTAACATGTACTATATTTAAAAGAAGCAAACAAACATTTCACATGCCCAGAGGGCTATTTCATAAAACTCGCTCAGTAAAACTTAGGCTTAGGCTCCAAATCCTGGTTTACGTGAGGCACAACAATTCAAGCTGCGATTACTGGGTTTCACCAAAGGGACACCGAGCTTGGCTATCTCACTAATCAAGACAGGTTCAACTAATCAGCACTTGCCGCGTACATAAGCAGACCACACTAACGATCACAGAGTTCACTGAGAAATCATGGCAAAGCGTGAACACGCAGCATACTTTTTTTTTTTTTTTTTTTAACACGCAGCATACTTCACCAGCCGTCAGCTTTGTGCCGCTTACGTTAGCTCCATAGGTAGAGCGCAAGGCTCCCATCCACAAAGTTGCGAGATCGATCTCAGCCTTGACTTTTTTTTTTTTTTTTGAACTGGGCACCCACTGGGAAGAACATAAATCGGCGCCTATAAATTTAAACACTTCTTTTTTGCCAGGAATTTAAACACATGATCGATAAAAAAAGAAAAACACTGACACAGGTCATGAGGGTGGGTCATGTGCAGTGCTTAATTTGATCCCCCGTTTGGGGAACGCATTCCCCCAATTTTCAATTTTTCAGGGTAAAGGATCCGATATAATGGTGTTTAATGAGAGTGTTCCGGCAAATGTTTTAGCCTGTGCCTGAATCCATCACATCAAACCAAAGTGATCCTGAAACTACTAATTTACAAATCAAGCACTGGTCCTGTTGGCTAAGGTTCCTTTTATTGGACAAGCTTTTTGATGACACATAATGTCATTAATGTGTCACACAACTTTGGATTTCACAGACGAGAGACAAAGACAATGTTGGTGTGTATTTATAACTTATTGCATAAAGCAGCCATTCCAAAGTCCGGAACATCGCGACCCCCTTGTCGAGCCAAAATTCTGTCGGGGGCCCCCCAATAGAAAATAATTTATCCTATTCATTGGAATTTTCTTAATGTTTTACAGCTAAAATTACATAAAAAGCAACATCTAGCAATGAGTGGAGTTTAAAACTGGTTTCAAGTAATACATTTAGCGAATAAATGTATTTTTCCTTTTAAAATATATATTTTTTCAATGTACTAGTTTTCTAATACCATGCTTGTGTCATTTACATTGCCCATTGGTGTTGGATTCCACGAAGAAGAAACATACAGTAGCTTGTGCTCAGTCTGCTCTTAGCCTGGTCCGGACCAGGCTAAGTTCTCTGACTATATTTCTATAGTAACTGAGCCAGACTAAGAGTGAGCCTGGTTTATAAAACCGAAAAGACAACAAAATAAGCCAGACTTGGCCAAATAAGCCTAGCTTACAGAGTAAGCCAGCTTTATGAAACAGCCCTCTGAGGTATTGTTGCCTATTACATGACTTGCTCAATGTTCCAGCAATCGGTCGCACCCTTAATTGTTATTACAAGCTACAGCCTGAAAAGAGACTTTGGGTGTGCCACAGAAACTGTGTGTGAAATTATGGGTGTTGATCAAAACAACCAGGTTGTCAGGTAGGCAAAACATGAGTATCCAAATATTCAGTAAATGTATTGTAAACTTGCACATGGTTTAACACACAATACACTTTAACATTCACAAACATAACTGCATGGTTTGAAGGGGATGGATAACTTGTTTATAAGGTGAATAGGTGGATTTGAGTTTAAACACTTGCGGAGACCCTGGTGTTGGTCGCTTCCCCAAGCTCATCCCGCAATGTATTTTTTTCCACAATAGTCCAGCTATTCTCTTAAAACAACGCCCAGACATTCACAGTAGTCAATATTTGATTCTTAAGCCCGTTTTCAGTTCATTTTGCTTTCACTTCACAGTTGTCTGTTACTTGTGTGGGAACTTTCAGTGAAAATTCAAAATAAAATATTTATGTTTATGGTTGTAACATGACAAAATGTGCAAAAGTTCAAGGTGTATTAGTACTTTCGAGAGGCACTGTAAATGCAGCACAATCTCACCGAAATGAGGACAATCATCAAAATGTGTTACAATTTATTTTTGTATTTTTATTTTTTCAGAGTTTTGTTGTTTTGATTATGCCCTTGTTGATTAATCATAAATAAATTAGAGAAATGCTTTTTTTAATTGCTTTTGGTCTGTTTTGTTAACATGTACTATATTTAAAGAAGCAAACAAACATTTCACATGCCCAGAGGGCTATTTCATAAAACTCGCTCAGTAAAACTTAGGCTTAGGCTCCAAATCCTGGTTTACGTGAGGCACAACAATTCAAGCTGCGATTACTGGGTTTCACCAAAGGGACACCGAGCTTGGCTAATCTCACTAATCAAGACAGGTTCAACTAATCAGCACTTGCCGCGTACATAAGCAGACCACACTAACGATCACAGAGTTCACTGAGAAATCATGGCAAAGCGTGAACACGCAGCATACTTTTTTTTTTTTTTTTTTTACACGCAGCATACTTCACCAGCCGTCAGCTTTGTGCCGCTTACGTTAGCTCCATAGGTAGAGCGCAAGGCTCCCATCCACAAAGTTGCGAGATCGATCTCAGCCTTGACTTTTTTTTTTTTTTTTGAACTGGGCACCCACTGGGAAGAACATAAATCGGCGCCTATAAATTTAAACACTTCTTTTTTTGCCAGGAATTTAAACACATGATCGATAAAAAAAAGAAACACTGACACAGGTCATGAGGGTGGGTCATGTGCAGTGCTTAATTTGATCCCCCGTTTGGGGAACGCATTCCCCCAATTTTCAATTTTTCAGGGTAAAGGATCCGATATAATGGTGTTTAATGAGAGTGTTCCGGCAATGTTTAGCCTGTGCCCTGAATCCATCACATCAAACCAAAAGTGATCCTGAAACTACTAATTTACAAATCAAGCACTGGTCCTGTTGGCTAAGGTTCCTTTTATTGGACAAGCTTTTTGATGACACATAATGTCATTAATGTGTCACACAACTTTGGATTTCACAGACGAGAGACAAAGACAATGTTGGTGTGTATTTATAACTTATTGCATAAAGCAGCCATTCCCAAAGTCCGGAACATCGCGACCCCCTTGTCGAGCCAAAATTCTGTCGGGGGCCCCCCAATAGAAAATAATTTATCCTATTCATTGGAATTTTCTTATTGTTTTACAGCTAAAATTACATAAAAAGCAACATCTAGCAATGAGTGGAGTTTAAAACTGGTTTCAAGTAATACATTTTAGCGAATAAATGTATTTTTCCTTTTAAAATATATATTTTTTCAATGTACTTGTTTTCTAATACCATGCTTGTGTCATTTACATTGCCCATTGGTGTTGGATTCCACGAAGAAGAAACATACAGTAGCTTGTGCTCAGTCTGCTCTTAGCCTGGTCCGGACCAGGCTAAGTTCTCTGACTATATTTCCATAGTAACTGAGCCAGACTAAGAGTGAGCCTGGTTTTTAAAACCGAAAAGACAACAAAATAAGCCAGACTTGGCCAAATAAGCCTAGCTTACAGAGTAAGCCAGCTTTATGAAACAGCCCTCTGAGGTATTGTTGCCTATTACATGACTTGCTCAATGTTCCAGCAATCGGTCGCACCCTTAATTGTTATTACAAGCTACAGCCTGAAAAGAGACTTTGGGTGTGCCACAGAAACTGTGTGTGAAATTATGGGTGTTGATCAAAACAACCAGGTTGTCAGGTAGGCAAAACATGAGTATCCAAATATTCAGTAAATGTATTGTAAACTTGCACATGGTTTAACACACAATACACTTTAACATTCACAAACATAACTGCATGGTTTGAAGGGGATGGATAACTTGTTTATAAGGTGAATAAGGTGGATTTGAGTTTAAACACTTGCGGAGACCCTGGTGTTGGTCGCTTCCCCAAGCTCATCCCGCAATGTATTTTTTCCACAATAGTCCAGCTATTCTCTTAAAACAACGCCCAGACATTCACAGTAGTCAATATTTGATTCTTAAGCCCGTTTTCAGTTAAGTGAGAGAGACAAACAGTTGTGTAAGGCCGTTTCACATGCACTCGCACCAAGCATCGCACCATCAGCCACATAACAATGATCACTGAACTTATTCCCATGACAACGGGCATCGACCTGTCAATGCGCCAACGCACGTGCGCCCTTCCCTTACCCTTACGCTATGGTCATTTCTCTCTCTCTCGTGGTCAAATACAGTGAGACTGAGACTGGAGAAATGCACTTTAATCGTCTCATGAAGATGAAAGTTTTACTGCAGCAGGAAGGGAAAGAGGGGCAGAAGATACACAAAGTCTACCTTGGTGATATTAAGTTGATACTTGACTTGATTTGTTTCATGGGCATTGATTGAATTTATTTCTAAAGTTATTAGTCCACTCAAAAGGGGGACTAATAACAAAATGTTTGTATTTTCAGATACGTTTCATCATATCTGACTGCTTTTTATTCATTTATTTTAGTTGGTAAAATATAATTACTTCCACCCGATATTATAATACATCCATGCTTTCACCCCCAGCCCTTCAGAACCCCCTTTCCCCTGGATGAAACACAACTTCCTTTTTTATTTTGTGATTTCACTTCCTTTACCTCTGAAGTGTGTTCCACTAGCAGCTCACTTGCCTTGGACTGGAAGGAAGTGAGTTTGGAGGTACTGCTTCAACACCAAGGCAAGGCAAGGTACCTAGGCTTTGGGAAACAGCCCCCTTTAGGCTGACCTAACTAGAGCCTGTGTGAAAACGCCCTTACTCTGTTGAAAGTCTGTTTTTGCAGGGGCGCAGCAAAGAGACATGAACAGTAGAGGGGAGACCTGGGTCGGTTGTAACAGTACCAGTTCAGCCACTTAGAGACCAGATAAGTGTCACATGATCCTATCAGTCTGTAGCCCTCCCTCTCTGCTCACACACGGCACATTTCAGTCTGAAAGTCGTTGCAGCAGATTTGATCTGCAAAAAATAAATAAAAAGATTTTGATTTGTGTTTAGGCTTTTAAATGAGCTAATAAGGTCCCAAGACTTACAAAATATTAAAATGCAGCTTCATTCTCCTGTTTATATTTTCATGCTAGCATGCTAATACAGTTAATTAAGGGTCATTCCGTGTGGTTTCACCCAAAGCCTCCCAGGTGACCCTCTCAGACTTGGTTGAAACTTTTTTTTTAGTTTCTCCACATGTGTAATGAACACATGCAAAGTGATTTTCTCTAACTCCCAATAGTTTTTTTGTTTTTTTTACAAACAGGGAGTTGTAACCACCTTTCTGCCCCCGGGGGCTTTTTGTGTTTGTGAGCACCTTTTAAAGAGCTGTAGCTCAGTAACAGAATCATGTATAGAGCTACAATTTGATAGGTGCCATGTCTACTGAACATAGTTACAGGAACAATCATCAAATATAGCCGCAAAGCGGCGATTATCGGCCCTCGCCGACCGCCCTGCCTAAAGCAAGGGGGCGCTTCGCGCCCTTTTGTCTCCCTCAATCTAAAATTATGGTATTGCTACTGCCTTTGTTTGTTTTTAACTTTTTTCCCAAGGGTCTTAGTTTTAGGATTATTGGAATGCGCTAACGCGCACTCCGCGCTCAATTTTGACATTATACAGAGAAAAATTAGTATGAATTGTATCACACTATATCTGCAACTGAAGCATATTTTTACATTTTACTTAGGGTTGCGGCTGCGCCACAGAAAATCCACAAAGGTTATCCAAGTACTTTGGATCCTTTGGTTCCTCACTTCTCGCTGAATTATGGAGTTTAACATTTTTCCATCAGAATAAAATGGGACGTTCTGGTCGTCGCTACGGCAACACCGTGAAAATATGGCATGGGTGTGATTGACTTTCCTGATCGGAACGACCAAATAGAATGTTGTGCCAAATTATATTAATTTTCGTAAACTAAAATTTGTACTCTCCATATTATATTAATTTCGTAAAACTAAAATTTGTACTCTCCATATAATTCCTATAGGGGGCACTATCGCGCCCAATTTGAATTTTGCCAAATGAAAGTGTTTAGGACTGTGACTTTAACAACTGATAACAAAATGAGCGAAATCGAGCTCTGACTTTTATGGGCTCTGTACAATTACAATGTTGATTTTTGCATTATATATGTATGTGCACGGGACGTGCACGACAAGAGGAGTGTGTTAGTGAGTGTTTGAGAGGCGCTCGTTTTGTGCGTTTTGTTCGTGCTTTGGGGTCCAATTACAATGTTTGTTCTCTGATACATGTGCACGTGCACGATGAGAGGAGTGCGATAGTGCATGTGTGAGAGGAGGCGAGCGCTTCGCGCTCGTTTTGTGCGCTCCGCGCACTTTGGGGAGTGCGCTCTATACGATTACAAGAGCCCCTTCGCCAGCCCTGATGGCGCTCAGGCCTAATAATGTTCTATGTTGGATTCATAGGCTGCTAAAAAATGTTTCCCCCCAAAATGTCAGGGGCTCTACAAGTGTACTGAGTGATAATCTTCATATTCTAGGTTTTAGTTTATTAGGATATAACCTTGCTGCAGTAGACGCAGGATGTCGATCGGATAAAGGGTCTTTGAGTTATAGCTCCACAAAGATGGGTCCTACTCAGAATAGCTCAAACATGGCCCTCTAGTCTATGCAGGATTTGACCACGTAGTCACTACTGAGGCACTTCAAACTTTTTTCACAGATAGAAGCCATATCAGTCAGTCTGTAGCCATAAATTTGTATCTATCTCCAATGGCTTCATGGTTAAAACATATTTTGAATGCTACTAGTTTTATTTGAAAAAAACAAGTGCATTTCTAACCATCTATTCATTGTTAAAATAAAAAGACAAGGTTTATAACGACAGAAATGCATATTTATGTACACAGACCAATATGAACAGAACATTTTAGTATTGCATGTGCGTAGATACATTTGTTTACCTCAAAAACGCTGCAGATAGTACGTCATTCCACTTTGAATTTTCTCTAGCTTTATTTTACTATCTACAAGGAATATTCAATGCATACATATTTCTTGAGATTACACATTTAACATTTCGGTTATTTTTTTTCAACTCCTCCTTCTACGGCCAGTACCGTAGTTCACTATGTGGTCATATCCTGCATAGACTAGAGGGCAATTTTTGAGCTTTCCTGAGTAGGACCCATCTTTGTGAAGCTATAACTCAAAAACCCTTTGTCCAATCGACATCCTGCTCCTACTGCAGCAGGGTTATATCCTAATAAACTAAATCTAGAATATGAAGATGATCCCTCAATACACTTCTTTTGTAGAGCCCCTGACATTTGGGGGGGGAAAAAAATCTGAAATTCAAAATGGTTGATTTGCCCGTTGTTCACAGAGGTACATAATGTTATGAATTTCTTTGTTTTTTTGTTTTTCTTTTACAATACAACAGTTTTGAAGAGTTTTCCAAAGTGTGTCTGTGTCTGTTTTTGCTGCCTGTTACATCGTTACATCTGTGTGTTAAAACTGTCAGTTGTCTTTTTTGATTTGACTCCATCTTGTGGTGTCTGTGTTAATGTTTCAGGAATTGTATTTGGTTCAGTCTGTAGCCAACAAATGAGGGCATTTTGAGTAAAGGTTTGAGAGTCATGTCGTTGTGTCCATGGGCAAGACACTTCACCCACCTTGTCTCCAGTGTCTGCGTACACTGGTGTGAATGAGAGTGTGAATGGGTGACTGGTCCCTTGATGTAAAGCGCTTTGAGCGCCTAAGGCAGGTAGAAAAGCGCTATAAACAGTATAAGTGACCATTTACTTCTCTCAACATTAATAGATGGGTGAAATGCCTAGCCTTAGGACGGAATGTGCAGCTCCCAGTTTTGTCTGCAGTGACGCATCCATGGCACACGCCACACCCTACCAGGAAACAGGTTGTTTTCTGTGCCTGAGGGTGGTGTTAAGAAATTGTCAGTTGGCTAGGATATGCCTCGTGAAAGCGTCTCACAGTTCACTTGAGAATATGCAGGTAACTTATCTTCTGTACACAGATATTTTTTGAGGACTGACAATAATTTTGTTGTTTGTGTGTAGAGATTATATTCAGCACTTGGCTATGGACCAAGCCAGGGCAATAAAGGTGAGCCAACTTCACTTATAATGTAATCTTAGAATGTTTCATTTCAGCAGAATTTTTCATCCAGAATATTTAAAATTCTGCTTCGACTACTGTCCCCTTAATGAATCAAGGTGTTTTATCGAAAGAGTCACAGGCCCTGATTTTGTGTGTATAAACGCAGACTATAGCGTAACTTTTTGTGCTTTGTAGGAGCGCACTTTAAAAGGTCTTGTAGCCCCCCAACTTGCACGCATTAAAGTGGGATGTAAGTGGGGTGGGAGAAACACCCATGACCAATGGTGGTGTTATGTACAACAGTCTTTTTCCTCCAACCAAATTCCGCAGCTGGGAAGGGGGTGAGGGCGAGGGAGGGGGAAGGGAGAGGGGTTGTGGAGGAGTGAGGGGTGGCCGCTGGCTGCTCTGCTTTGCGACGACGACACTGGAGGCCGCCATTGCTCCGCCATTGCTGTGGTACCGCTATATAGCCGCTAGGTCCCCATTGGAATGCATTGGACTTTAGACACGTTAAAAACAACTTTAATGCCCGGTGCCTAATTTTTTGGAACTGTCTAGAGCAGGGGTCTCGAACTCATTTGGACTGGGGGCCACAAATGCAAACCAAGTGTTGGTCGGGGGCCGCAACAGACAAAGCCTTTTTTATTAAGTCAATTATGATTTAACAACTTTTTATTGTTTGCTGTAATAAACCTTAAAATAGACTGTACATTAACTATCTGCACATTTTTAAGCTTCCAGAGGTTTCTAATCGGCCAAACATTTGCTGAGCTTCTAAATTAGAAATTAATACAGACTTAGACAATTAAATTGGTTCAGGGCGTCAGTGAATGATCTTTCAGGAGTCAGGTCCAGTTTCTGTCTGTTAGCCTATTTAGAACGAAATGCAAAATGTAATTCAAATGTAATTGAGAAAGGCCCAACCAGGGACTGGAGCTGATAATGAGCACTAGCAATAAGCTTCACCTCAACTAAATAATGTGGAGTCAGTGGCCTCAGGCCTTTTTGTGACCTACAGTTAGATAATGGACGGGGCTTATATTTTTTACTATCAATGTTGCTGTAATTATTTGCAGTATTTTTATATATTTCCATATTCTCTATTTTTAATGTAACTGTGGATCATGTGTTCGCATGTGTCCTTAAGATTAAATTCATTGACATGATGTGCTTCTTGTGTGAGCACACAATGTTGCTCTGAGAGAGAGATGGAGAGAAAAGGCTCCTCACTTTACTGTTGTGATAGCAAGGCAAGGCAAGGCAAGTTTATTTGTAGAGCACAATTCATACACGAGGCAATTCAAAGTGCTTCACAGTTGCAGAAAAAATTACAAGAAAACAGTTAAAATCAATCAATAAAACAACAACACAAAGTTAATCAATGACAGTAAAAGGCAAGAGTTCAGATAAAATACTTTCAGTTTTCATATGCACGGGTAAAAAGAGCTGTTTTCAGCCTGGATTTGAACATTGTCAGAGTTGAGGCCTGTCTCACATCCTCATGAAGACTGTTCCAGATTTTAGCTGCATGAAACTGAAACGCAGCCTCACCGTGTTTATTATTGACTCTGGGAACCACCAGGAGACCCCTCCCTGAAGTTCTCAGGGCCCGAGATGGTTCATACGGCTCTAACATGTCAGAGATGTACTTTGGTGCTAAACCATGAAAAGACTTGTACACAAGCAGAGCTGTTTTAAATTCTATTCTCTGAGTGACAGGAAGCCAGTGCAGAGACCGGAGCACTGGACTAATGTGGTCGTATTTCCTGGTTTTTGTCAGGACTCGAGCAGCAGCGTTCTGGATGTTCTGCAGCTGTCTAACAGCTCGTTTAGAAAGGCCAGTGAGCAGCCGTTACAGTAGTCTAACCTGCTGGAGACAAATGCATGGATGAGTCTCTCTAAGTCTGGTTTTGACACTATTCCTCTGATCTTAGCAATGTTCTTCAGATGGTAAAAAGCTGATGATGTTATTGCTTTGATGTGGCTGTTTAAGTTCAGGTCTGAGTCCATGATTACTCCTAGATTTCTAACCTGATTTTTTGGTTTCAGAGCGAGAGTTCAAGGTGACTGATAACACTTTGTCTTTGTGTCTGTGGGCCAAAGACAATGATCTCAGTTTTGTCTGAGTTTAGTTGGAGAAAGTTGTTTTGCATCCACAAACTGATCTATTCGATGCAGTGACAGAGAGTATCTACAGGCCCATGTTCACCTGCCGTCAGTGACACGTAGATCTGAGTGTCATCTGCGTAGTTGTGGTACGACACATTGTTGCTGTTTATTAGCTGACCCAATGGAAGCATGTACAGGTTGAATAAGAGGGGTCCCAAGATTGACCCCTGGGGGACTCCACAGGTCATGGAAATTTTGTCTGAGACACAGTTGCCAATTTCGACAAAGTACGTCCTATCCTCGAGATAGGACTTGAACCAGTTTAGAGCAGTACCAGAGATTCCCACCCAGTTTTCTAACCTGTGAAGTAAGATCCCGTGGTCCACTGTGTCAAAGGCAGCGCTCAGGTCCAGCAGAACTAAAACTGAGACCTTACCTGCATTGGTGTTCATACGGATATCATTTGTCACCTTGATCAGAGCTGTCTCAGTGCTGTGGTGGGGCCTAAATCCTGACTGGAAAGTATCAAACACATTGTTAGATAGGAGAAAGTAAGTGAGCTGTTGATATATTACTTTCTCTAGAACTTTTCCTAAGAACGGTAGGTTTGATATGGGCCGGTAGTTGTTCAGTACCTTGGGATCAAGGCTGCTCTTCTTTAGAAGAGGCTTAATGACCGCGGTTTTCAAGGCCTTTGGAAATGCTCCAGTCTCAAATGAGATGTTAACTAACTGAACAAGTTGTGGTAACAAGCTGGTCAGCACAGACTTCAGAAATCTAGTGGGTAATTCATCAAGGCAGCATGTACATGAACTCAGACCGGAGATAACCTCTTCGATTGTTTTGTCAGTAACAGGAGTGAAATGTGTCAGCTCAAGGTGTCTAGCTGGTGGCAGGGTTGCTATTTGTGTTGTGGAAATTATGGCATTTTTTATGCCTTGGACTTTATCATAAAAAAATATTGCAAACTCATTGCACTTAGATGTAGAGATTAGTTCTAAGGGCAGTGAAACTGGAGGGTTAGTTAATCTGTTTACTGTGGAAAACAGAACACGAGAATTGTTTCTGCAGTTTGCGATGATTTTAGAGAAGTATTTCTCCCTTTCTCCACGCAAAATCTGGTTGAACTCACAAAGCACTTCTTTGTATATCTCACAATGAACCTGGAGCTTTGACTTGCGCCATTTCCTTTCGGCTTTTCGGCACTCCCTTTTCTGTGCCCTGATCGAATCTTCACTTCTCCAAGGTGCCTTTTGTCTATTGTTAACCATTTTTACCTTGACAGGAGCAATAGTATCCAAAACATTTAAGACGCTTGATGTATAAGAGTCCAACAGATTATCAACATTTGCCTGGTTTTTACCAAACCCTCGTACTCATTTCGTTTCGTACATGTAGGGAAATTATAATTGACCTGAGTTTACGGATGGCTAAGGCCAGGCTACTGTTGTGACGCTTTTAAACACTAATTACGATGTGTTTGTTTATTGTTTATTGGTTTATTTGGTAGGGACAGTGCAAGTTAATGAACAAGCCACACCGGACTGTAGCCTTGGGCTAATTTCCATCCGTCGTCCCCCATGCGCACTCTCAAACACACTCACATTCATCCTGGCCTATTGTACATGTTTTTAGTGGTAGGGGAAACCGGAGTACCCGGAGGAAACCTACGCAGACACGGGGAGAACATGCAAACTCCACACAGAAAGGCCCCGGCCTTGGTGGGAATCGAACCCGGACCTTCTAGCTGTGAAGCACAAGCGCTAACCACTGTACTACCATGCCGCCCCACTTCGCTTTGCAAAGTCATAAAGGTAAAGATGGTAAAGGTGCTTTTTGTCATGCTGCAGTGCTGTAACTTTTCCAGCACATGTTTAGCTGAACAACTAAAGTTTCTCCCTCGCGTTCTGACAGTCTCCCACCTGTTTCAGAAGCTCCTCTCACAGTCCGCTGCTGTTAGTCCGTTTCTGTGTTGAAAACAGTTGATAAATCGTCTGCAGAAGCGCCGTGTCTCCCTTCCCCTGTCTGATGTTGTGGTCATTCACGCGTCCGCAGCGGCATTGGCGCTACCGCGCGGTGCCTCATGGGAAATGTAGTTCTAACGTGTTGAATGCAATTTACAGGGCGGGCCGCATGTAATATAAATAAGAAATCATCGCGCGGGCCGCACAAAATTATCTCGCGGGCCGCATTTACTTTTAAACTCAAGTAATCAGTAAAGTAACTAAGTTACTTTTCAAAGGAGTAATCAGTAATATATAACTTTTTCAAGTAACCTGCTCATGACTCAGAAAGCAGAAACGCCAGATTCATTATGATTTAAAAACAGTAAACTCAGTTGTTTGACCATAAATGGCTTCACACAACCACTAACTAGGAAAAAAGGGAGGGGAAAAGAAACTTGTTGTATTATCGTTCATATTTTCTGAATAATAGCCAGGGTACGTAAACTTTTGAGCACAACTGTATATGTAGTTATGGTTTAAGTTTGGAATAAAAATGGAATTTATCAAAGGTAGGAGGCAATTCAGTATATGATTTTATTATGCATGATCTACTGTCATGTGTAACCCATTGCATTGCTGTAAAAATGCCCACATTTTTTTTTGCAACTTTTCTTTAGCAGTCAGGGGCAGAACGAGATTCAAGCAGCAGAATCAGTAAAATTTGATTAGTTATTGGTTATTTTTTAAACTAAGTCTTCATATTTTGAGGAGAATATATTAATAATATATTTTCTTTTTCCAGCAGAAGAGCCAATTGGTAAGTGTGTAAGCATGTACTTACAGTAGGTGATGTGTATTGTATTAGTATTCCTATTTTCCTATTCCTTGTTTTCTTGATTCCATAGTTGAAGACAAAGATGCTACATGTGAGTAAACATTATAAATACATTAAAGGGTAGTTTTTAGCAGAATTGTAATTTCCTTTTTGTTTTGTTTTTAAAAGCACATCCGACTCAATGTAAGTACTCCCTCTTGGGGGCTTTTATTGTCTGTGTTTTTGAGAATATAGGGTATTTCAGTAACAATTACACCAAAAATATTTGTGACACATTTTGTACTCATTACAGGAGAATAACTGTGTTTTCCTTCAATGTCTTTAGTGTTTGAAGAACCATGGAGGGATATCGACTGGGGGTGAGCTATACATTTGACAAAACAAGCATAATATGCACTTGACCTGTACTGCCACACATAAGTTTTGATTTAACTCGACATGGAATCGAAACAAAACCCAAAACAAAACCTTTGAAATGTTATAATAAAATTGATTGATTGCGTTTTTATTTCGAGCTACACACAAGGCACAAAAGCCAAAAAAAGAAAGAATATATATATATATATATATATATATATATATATATATAATAAAAGAAAAAATAATTAACATTCTGGCTCGAAAAGGAGTGGGAAGAAGACAAGCTTATTGACTCCCACCCCTGTTCATAAACTTAAATAACAATATATAACAATAACACTGTTTAGTTCTTATCTTACAAAACGATTAACAATTGAGTTGGTTACATATTAACAGATGCAACAATGCATTATATTAGGTCAACATTCACAGTATCTTACACGTTATAACAAGTGTATAATTTTGTTTCCTATACCGAATTTATTACCATGTTGGTATTGCTGTTATTCACCATCACCATTACAGCCCATATAAGATTACTCTGTATCAAAGTGTTTGAATGATACATAACATACTCCACGTTTATTCATGAAAGATACAATGATCGCAGACTGATTGATGCTCATGATAACAAGATTAGTCTTAATGATGTGTGTTAAAAGGGATTCGGGGCTTTTCCTTTTCCTTTTCTGTGTCTGGACCTGCTGCCAGAGGGGAGCAGCCCCCGAGCAACCGGACCATCATTTGTTAGGTGTCCTATACTATGCATTAAAAGAGACAAGTTTTAGGAGTCTGCTGCCAGAAGA
This sequence comes from Neogobius melanostomus, assembly GCA_007210695.1. Taxonomy (NCBI): domain Eukaryota; kingdom Metazoa; phylum Chordata; class Actinopteri; order Gobiiformes; family Gobiidae; genus Neogobius; species Neogobius melanostomus. Next base: position 1,013,817 of record VHKM01000084.1, read on the forward strand.
GGCTTTCCTTGAGCTGCCGGCCCCCACATGTCTGCCCTATACTACGGGTTATGTTGAATGCGGAGTACATGGATATGTGCATGTTTTACTTCTAAGAATTTAATTCCTTCATATTACCATCAGCATCAATAGCATTACCGCTGTCTGATCTATTTAAGTTTGATTCTAAGAATAATATATAGGTTGTTAGGTATTAATCCTAGACTTTTACAGTTAAAGTTTAAAGTTAAAATAATGATAATAATAATGATAATGATAATGATAATAACACAACAGCAATAGCAATAACAATTACAATTACCCCACCTAGTCAATTCATATACTAATATGACACAATGCATTATTAATAGCTATCATTAATAAAAATAAAGAAAACAAGAGAAAAGAAAAAAAAACAAATAAAAATAAAACAACAAAAAGACATATAGTTAATGTAAGATATTACTAATACAATATAATCACTTAGTTATTTCTTGTTTACTGAATTACATGTTATATCCTCTTACAATAATAATAAAATGAAATAATATTAAAGGTCCTATATATAAGTTTTTGGAGTTTTTAGCCATGTTGTTATGCTATTTACTTCTCAAAAACACCCCCAGAGAGGTTTTTGGCTTCATTCACGCATGTCTGAGTAATCCTCCTGAATCCTGCTCTCTGAGCAGCTGCTCCGCCCTCTCCTGGTAAACCACTGACTCGTGACACTCTGACGTATTTTACGTCAGAGTGTCAAACAGGAAGTGCCAGACGTCTGTAATGTAATGCCTTACGGCCTGATTTTAGTTTATAAAACAGCTTTTCATTATTTCTGCCTGAGTGTCTGAACAAAGTCATTTTTGCGCCAAAGTTGTGAAGAAGTTAGATCGGGCCCAAAAAATCGAGCCCGACCCGACCCCGCAGGCATAAAGCCCGACCCAACCCAAGCCCGATCAATTAACTTGAATTTTCGCCTGAGCCGGAAACAAACCTGACATAAATAATTATTTATTTATGGCTCGGCTAGGAGCATCTGCACAGTGCATTCAGCAGCAGCAGTATGTGTGAGAGGTACAGGTGCAGGCAGCAGTAGCGCACATACCTGGGCAGGCCGAGAGATGTGCGCGGCGTGGGGGCAGGTTACGTGTCCCTAACCCCTCATTCACTACATAGGCCCGCGCTATATAGTAGACTATATAGTCCACTGATTCTGTACAGATTTTTTTTTCTTTTCTTTTTTTCTGAATTTATTTATTGTTACAAACGTTTATTTTATGAAACGGAACGACAGTTTTGGCACTTATACAGGCATTTTATTTGACATTTAAATTATAATTAAAACTATCATCCAAAAAAATAAAATAAAAATAACAAATCACTCCAGCGTTAGCTCAAAGACGTGCAGAAAGTAGGTCAGAGCCCGGTGACCGAAGCACCAGCAGAATGAGTGACTACATCTGCTAAAAGTTCGCTAAACTCCGGGAAAAATGTATTTCTGCGATAAAGACCAAACTCATGAGACAGGGGACTAATTATGGATAAATACGAGTCAGATACGTTATATTTAACATGGATTTTACATGAATGGCTTGGATTATTCGAGAGGAAGCTATCGGTCATTAACAGCTCGAGCTAAAGGTACTGTAAGCAGCTAACGCTAGCATTTTTCACCGTAACCGTTTATATTTAAGTCATTTATTTATGATAAATACGCAACACACGATTGAAACAGATGATTTAATTCAGTCATGTTGTTTTGTTCAAAGACCTGTTGCGGTCAGGCATTCTTCTCCGACTTACGCAATGCATTGTGGGTTATATTGACCCGTTTAGTGACCACCGCTGCTCACTACTTTTCAGAATGCATTGTGGGAAATTTTGAGTGCACTACTTTTTTTCTCTCTGGACATTCAGACACCCCTACAAAATGGCGTGACCACTATATAGTGCACTATATAGGGAATAGTGCGGACATTCGGACACAGCCAATATCTCTGTCTCCTCTTTGCCGTCTCCTCTTTTCTGTCTCTCTCCTCCTCCTCCTCCCCCTCGTTGTTCATAAACAACGTGCTGCATTTACAAAAGCTACTTTTTACGCCCTAACAGGAATTTTTCACTTTTCTATTTTTTGAAAAATAACAGAATCATGTATCATTTTGCTTTCACTTCACAGTTGTCTGTTACTTGTGTGTGAACTTTCAGCAAACAATTCAAAATAAAATCTTTATGTTTATGGTTGTAAACATGACAAAATGTGCATAAGTTCAAGGTGTATTAGGCAAGGCAAGGCAAGGCAAGTTTATTTGTAGAGCACAATTCATACACGAGGCAATTCAAAGTGCTTCACAGTTGCAGAAAAAATTACAAGAAAACAGTTAAAATCAATCAATAAAACAACAACACAAAGTTAATCAATTACAGTAAAAATCAAGAGTGCAGATAAAATACTTTCAGTTTTCATATGCACGGGTAAAAAGAGCTGTTTTCAGCCTGGATTTGAACATTGTCAGAGTTGAGGCCTGTCTCACATCCTCATGAAGACTGTTCCAGATTTTAGCTGCATGAAACTGAAACGCAGCCTCACCGTGTTTATTATTGACTCTGGGAACCACCAGGAGACCCCTCCCTGAAGTTCTCAGGGCCCGAGATGGTTCATACGGCTCTAACATGTCAGAGATGTACTTTGGTGCTAAACCATGAAAAGACTTGTACACAAGCAGAGCTGTTTTAAATTCTATTCTCTGAGTGACAGGAAGCCAGTGCAGAGACCGGAGCACTGGACTAATGTGGTCGTATTTCCTGGTTTTTGTCAGGACTCGAGCAGCAGCGTTCTGGATGTACTGCAGCTGTCTAACAGCTCGTTTAGACAGGCCAGTGAGCAGGCCGTTACAGTAGTCTAACCTGCTAGAGACAAATGCATGGATGAGTCTCTCTAAGTCTGGTTTTGACACTATTCCTCTGATCTTAGCAATGTTCTTCAGATGGTAAAAAGCTGATGATGTTATTGCTTTGATGTGGCTGTTTAAGTTCAGGTCTGAGTCCATGATTACTCCTAGATTTCTAACCTGATTTTTTGGTTTTAGAGCAAGAGACTCAAGGTGACTGATAACACTTTGTCTTTGTGTCTGTGGGCCAAAGACAATGATTTCAGTTTTGTCTGAATTTAGTTGGAGAAAGTTGTTTTGCATCCACAAACTGATCTGTTCGATGCAGTGACAGAGAGTATCTACAGGCCCATGTTCACCTGCCGTCAGTGACACGTAGATCTGAGTGTCATCTGCGTAGTTGTGGTACGACACATTGTTGCTGTTTATTAGCTGACCCAATGGAAGCATGTACAGGTTGAATAAGAGGGGTCCCAAGATTGACCCCTGGGGGACTCCACAGGTCATGGAAATTTTGTCTGAGACACAGTTGCCAATTTCGACAAAGTACGTCCTATCCTCGAGATAGGACTTGAACCAGTTTAGAGCAGTACCAGAGATTCCCACCCAGTTTTCTAACCTGTGAAGTAAGATCCCATGGTCCACTGTGTCAAAGGCAGCGCTCAGGTCCAGCAGAACTAAAACTGAGACCTTACCTGCATTGGTGTTCATACGGATATCATTTGTCACCTTGATCAGAGCTGTCTCAGTGCTGTGGTGGGGCCTAAATCCTGACTGGAAAGTATCAAACACATTGTTAGATAGGAGAAAGTAAGTGAGCTGTTGATATATTACTTTCTCTAGGACTTTTCCTAAAAACGGTAGGTTTGATATGGGCCGGTAGTTGTTCAGTACCTTGGGATCAAGGCTGCTCTTCTTTAGAAGAGGCTTAATGACCGCGGTTTTCAAGGCCTTTGGAAATGCTCCAGTCTCAAATGAGATGTTAACAAACTGAACAAGTTGTGGTAACAAGCTGGTCAGCACAGACTTCAGAAATCTAGTGGGTAATTCATCAAGGCAGCATGTACATGAACTCAAACCGGAGATGACCTCTTCGATTGTTTTGCCAGTAACAGGTGTGAAATGTGTCAGCTCAAGGCGTCTAGTTGGTGGCAGGGTTGGTATTTGTGTTGTGGAAATTATGGCATTTTTTATGCCTTGGACTTTATCATAAAAAAATATTGCAAACTCATTGCACTTAGATGTAGAGATTAGTTCTAAGGGCAGTGAAACTGGAGGGTTAGTTAATCTGTTTACTGTGGAAAACAGAACACGAGAATTGTTTCTACAGTTTGCGATGATTTTAGAGAAGTATTTCTCCCTTTCTCCACGCAAAATCTGGTTGAACTCACAAAGCACTTCTTTGTATATCTCACAATGAACCTGGAGCTTTGACTTGCGCCATTTCCTTTCGGCTTTTCGGCACTCCCTTTTCTGTGCCCTGACCGAATCTTCACTTCTCCAAGGTGCCTTTTGTCTATTGTTAACCATTTTTACCTTGACAGGAGCAATAGTATCCAAAACATTTAAGACGCTTGATGTATAAGAGTCCAACAGATTATCAACATTTGAACATGGAGGATTTTCAAATCTGATCATTTCCATAAACTGTGTCCTTGTTGTATCATTTATGTGTCTTCTTTGAATAACTCCAGGCCCAACCACTGGTTTGGGTGCAACAGACAAGTCAAAAAAGACACAAAAATGATCAGATAAAGCAACATCAACAACATTCACATTTGATATATTAACACCTTTTGTAATAACTAGATCTAGAGTGTGACCTTTGTTGTGGGTCGCCTCACTCACGTGCTGAGTTAAACCAAACATTTCAAGAACAGCATTAAGTTCTTTTGCATGCCTGTCATTGGTCACATCCACATGCACATTAAAATCACCTGAAATGACCAAACAATCAAAATCAGTGCATATAAATGAAAGTAATTCAGTGAAGTCTTCGATAAAACAATTCTGTGGTGGTTTGTAAATAGTCATATAAAGAATGGAAGATTGTTTTATCTCCATTTTGAAAGACACATACTCAAATGATAGAAAAACCCCAAATGACAATTTGTGGATGACTATATTGTCCCTGAATATTGCACAGACACCCCGCCCCTCTGGTTTTGGCGTGTTTCAGACACAAAATTGAAATTTGATGGACTACACTCAATCAAAACTGCGTTACCAGTGTTTTTGTCAAGCCATGTTTCAGTTAAAAACATAAAATCTAGATTATAAGAAGAAATAAAACTATTTATTAAAAAGGACTTGTTTTTAACGATCTGGCATTGAGTACAGCATGTTTAAGATTTATCTGTGTTTGAGTGGATGGAATCTTTTTGCAAGGGATATGGATTAGAGTTCTTTGATTGGACGGTCTGACTGTTGCCCTCTTATCTAATCTATGTTGTTTGACTGTACTAATTGTTTCAGAAGAACACACTCCCTCTATGGACCTCTGGTTGGTTTTGAGTTTGCTATGCATGGTAGCAACGCAGAGGCCCTTAATGTCCTAGACAGCAGCAGTGAAGCTGCTGGAAATCGGAGGTGGGGGAGGGGCATGATACGTCTTCGGGGATGAAAGCCTTGGTCTTGACATGACTGGAGTGCGGGAGTCATTTGAATCCCTTGTTTTATCAAGGCTTCAAAATGGCTGGGAAATCCCATAGGTGACTTTGGTGATGGGAATGATTCAGAAAAATCTCTGGAGGGTGTAGATGTACCAGTCGGGCTCAAGGCCTGCGGTGGAGTTGAAGAAAGTGCTCCTTCGGCTGAATCATTTACTATAGATGCAGGTGGTGCTGAAGCGGAGCTTTTCCCCGGAGATGCAGATGCAGGTGGCGCCGCTGCTATGGTTGAGATGTTTTCCGGCGCAGCTGATTCCTTAACTGTGGCTGGATCCTTAACTGTGGCTGAGTCCTCTACTGTAGGTGCTGCTGGTGCTGCTGTGGCTGGATCCTTAGCTGTGGCTGAGTCCTTTACTGTAGGTGCAGATGATGCAGCTGCGACTGAATCTTTTATTGGGGATGCAGGCGAAACCTTTGCTGGTGAGCCAGGAGCTCTTCTCATACTCCTCTCTGCTCTCTCTTGTTGCTCAGGCCTCCACGGATTCTGCAGAGCGTGGAGGACACTGTACTTTCGAGAGGCACTGTATGAGTTGCACTATTGTTATTGTATGGGTTTTTCTTATTATGTTTCCTCTCCCCTTCAAGCACGTAAAAAAAGTTTTGTTTTCACATTTTCAAAGTTTCGAAAAAAAAAAAAAAGGCGCCCCCTGAAAAAAAAAGAAGACCCAAAATACTTGAAAATTTGAGTTTGTCGTAGACTAAAACAATTCGGCACAGTGATTGGTCAACTGAAGCCAAACAAAAAAATACATTACGCGGTTGCTGGGTAACCAACAGTAGAGCGGCCATATTGGCCAGAATGAGCTACCTGGCGGCGCATTTGAACCCAGCGACACCCCGGTCGCTCCAGATCATCTACCCAAGTGGGACATTAAAAGTTGTTAAAAACTTTCTAATAGGATTAACGATGTTGTCATTGCAACGCCATGAATTTCGCGTATGTTTTCGGCGCTCGCTGTCACCCTTGAAAGAGTCATAACTCGCACACACTGTGGCCGATTTGAGTGTAACTTGAATCATTGGTCGAGTCCTCGACCCCGGATGTTGTAATATAGAGAATTTGAAAATCAGAACACCAAATAAAAATTTATAGGAGAATGGAAATTAACTTTGTCATAGACAAAAATAATTGGCACAGACGTCTGTCACATGACCTCGATCAAAAAGTCCCAGGTTCGATTTCCCAGGATCGATTCCCACCAGGAACGGGGCCGTTCTGTGTGGAGTTTGTATGTTCTCCACATGTCTAGGTAGGTTTCCTCCGGGTACTCCGGTTTCCCCTGCCGCTAAAAACATGTACAATAGGCCAGGATGAATGAGAGTGTGTTTGAGAGTGCGCATTGGTGACGACGGATGGAAATTAGCCCAAGGCTACAATCCGGTGTGGCTTGTTTACATGCATGAGACTCATGTATGTTCATTACCATGCACCCTCGGTTATTGTGGCAGTGTGCGGCAACATGCCAACAGTTCCCAAACGACCCTCACCTAACCCTCCTAAGCCCAAACAATACAATGTAAAACAAAATATGTTAAAAAATCTAAATTACACAAAATAAAAACATGGTAAAACATAGCAGAGGACGCACTATCACTGCAAATCCACAGCGCGGTTATGGATCTGCTACGACTGCAGTTTTCATTCATTCAGTGTATTATATTATGCATTTTCCAATTGAGTTGATGGATAGCATAAACAAGAAAACATACCGCTGTGACGTACAGATGTCATACATGTTTGTATGACATGTAATACCAATGAAGGATTCTGATGTGCATGTTCCCCAGGAGGACCAGCCCAGGAGATATGCTCCCCGATTTTGAGTAACTGGGTACTGGTGTGGCAAAGTGGTTAGCAGGCCATGAAGCAGAATTGTTACCTTTTGATATAACCCTGCCTAACTTTAGACAAGTGGCCGCGTAAGTGCCCGGACTTCGGTGCAAACCTCCAGGCGCACTGTACGATCCAAAAAGACGCTGAAGTGACGAGCCAGGCAGTGTGTCATGGCCAGCTCAAGAGGTGGTAAAACACGGCCGATTAGTAGATGAAATTTGGACATTAATGTGGATTTACCTGGAGCAAGAGGAAGACACAGCCACCACAAAAGACCAAGGGTGGGTAAAAGTTTGCAAAAGAGAAAGGGATTGCCTTTATAGTCCACCAAGTAAGAGTAGCAGCATGTACGTACGGTTGCACAGTCAACTATTAGTGGACTATCACATGGTCCCACGGCTGCTTTAATGTCTATTCGACTAGTTGAGCCTGATATTTCCTGGAGAAAAAAAACAAACTTGGAGAACATAGGTATACCCTTCCCCAGTGGTTCCCAACCGTTTTGATCTTGCGTAGTCTTTTTTGGTCTGTAGTCTTTAATTTCTACTCAAAGTACCCCTTAAGTCGAAGGTGCAGCCAATATTAAGAAAAACATCCACTGAAATCAGATTTATTTATATTTAGTTGAGTATTATGTTTGATAATGAGCTAAAAAAGTGAAATCCACGTCTTACACCAGACAGACATAATTTAATATAACTTGTCTTTTAGAATAATTTTCAGTTTCACCTTATAAGATCTGAAATAATTTCAAGTACCCCAGCGAAAGTCCTTGCAGACCCCCTGGAGTCCCCGTACCCCTGGTTGAGAGACACTGCCCTACCCTACAGATGGCGTCATGGCAACATGTAAACAAATCCAACCTCCCTCTCTCTTGGTACAGCTGCATTTTGTTTGCCTTTTTCTGCGAACTGCATTTGTAGTTTCTGTATTCCACATTGTTTTACTGGATGGATTTGTACATCTTTGCCGTGTTTTTGTGAGGTTCGGTGGATTTTCTTACTGTAGAGAGTCTGTACTAGTCCTTAAGAAAGCAGTTATTTAAAAAATAAACAAACAGCTAGCTTATGAGCTAAAGACATTTGAGACCTAAACATTTCTTCTTCTGAAACACGAGGAACCAAGAGCCCCCCACACCAGCAGCACAGTGGAGGCGTCACAAAAGGAGCTACAGGAAACAAAAAAGGGACAAATGAGGAGGTATCCGGGCAAGATTTGCAGCTAAGCCACACAAGCCTTCTATCCCTACTATTGTTCTGGCTACTGGACGTTCACTGGAGATAAGACAGATTAAATGCTAAGCTCTTCCCAGAGCTGCGCAGGAGGAGGAGGAAGGAGGAGGAGCTGACCAGTGCAGGACACCACGCTCTGGAACACAAATCCACGAGGCGATGCACCGTTTCAGAGGATCAGAGGCAGTTTCCTCTGGGTGCTACGGTTTCCCCTACCTCCAAAAACATGTTGGTCAGGTTGACCCCAGTGGCGGCGCGGCTCAGTCGCAGAGGGCTGTCTCCTCTAAAATAGCAGTAATATGACATACAGTTTATTTTTTTGTCTTGTTTAGGAACAATGAGAATTTAGAAAAGATGTGATGGAGTACAAACCAGACAACGAGGAGGTGCAGCACCTGCGTTTCCTGTTGTATGGTTGGATCGGAGCTGGCAAATCCAGCTTCATCAACTCAGTAGCAACCACTCTTCTTGGCAGGATGGCTATTCCAGCAGCTGTCAACACCAGTGATGCCGCTGACACAAGCTTCACTGTCGAGGTTTCAAAACCTTTTATCATTCAAAATTGTGCAATTGAAGGCACTGTTCTTAAATTTTTGCACATATGTTTCAGTACAAGACTCACAAAATAAAAAACAAAGAAGTTACTTTCCATTTGTCTTCAATGACATCATGGGACTGGAGGGTGACAATAATCACGGTGCAAGGACTGAGGACATCAAACTGGCCATGAAGGGACATATAAAGGATGGGTACAAGGTAACATTTATTTTATTATTTCTATAGGGACAGTACATTGAAATTAATGTCAGATTTTTACAAATAGTCAAATTAGACCAGAATATACTTGTTTTTCCCTCTTCATACCTGAAATAGATGGCCACGCAGAGAAACTTTAAAGGAATAGGCCACCGTTTTTACACTGTGTTCTTTACCTTAGCTTAGACAAGTTGATGCATACCTGTCTGACGTTGATCAACCGATCTAACCGCTCCAATCACCCTATGAGCCTGGCACACACCAGGCCCTATAAAAGGGGGCCTAGCCCGACACTCTGCTCCTTTGAACTCAGCCGTCGGAGGAGAGGACATGCCTGCTGGGTCCAAAGCTAAAGGGCTTTGCAACATATTCATAAAACCGTAGTTACGTTAGGTAACTGGGGTTTCTATTTCATATGTTGCTTCAGCACTTTAGGCATTCAAGTGATTGGAGCGAGCCCAGGGCCAACATGCACCCTGACAACCACCAAAGCGTCGGCAAGGCAGAGGCCCACAGGTTGGGTGAGGAGTACAGGCACCATCCAAGGCACCATAATCCCTCACCCCAGTAGAAAAGACAGGAACCCCCCCCCCCTCCATTAGACTATCGTTTATTTGTTTATTTATTTGGATCCCCATTAGCTGTCTCCAAATGGACAGCTACTCTTCCTGGGGTCCGGTTCAAGCAATTACAATATTCACATCATGCAGTTAAATTGAAAAAAACACTTCACATACAAACCTCTCCTCAGTTATACGCACACATACTGTACATATAAAGAATTTAAATATACTGTATATGAAGATATAGACATACACACACAAACAGACTTAGGCTTCCATCAGAAAATGTCTTTTCAATAGTCTTTTAAAAGAGAGCTTTGTTTCAGCCTGTTTAACAGCCGGTGGCAGTTTGTTCCATAAAGTCACAGCTCTAAATATGACCGACCTACGCACGGCTTCTGTTCTGGGTTTGGGGCGGGTCAAATGACCCTGAGCCGCTTGCCTAGTTGGATAGTTGTGCAGATCTCTCACATAATGTAAAGGTTGTACAAATGAGTAGATTTTTGACTATAGCATATATTTCTGAAGAAAGTCATTAAATTATATTTGAGTCTATCTTCTACTCTGAGCCATGAGAGACGGGCATGATGCTCAGCTGAGCTCTGTCCCCACACGAGTGGGCAGCCCAGAGCCAGCCTGGCAGCCTTGTTCTGTGCTGTCTGCAGTTTCGTCATGTGTTTCTTAGCTGCACCTGACCACACCACAGAGCAGTAGTCCAGGTGAGACAAGGCCAATGACTGAACCACCAAAACTCTAGAAGCCGGTGTCATGAATGAGCAGCACCTTCTAATACATGCCATATTTCTACCCATTTTTTCACAACAGTGTCAATGTGCTTATCCCAAGATAAACGTTCATCGAAAGTAACTCCGAGGAGTTTTACCTCCTGAACCTGCTCTATTTGCATGTCTTTTAATACAATGTTAAGTGGATCGTCACTATCTTGGTGTCGAGATCTAAACAACATACTCTTTGTTTTAGACACATTCAAAACCAGTCTGTTTTCGTGAATCCAGTCAAATAACAACTGCAAATCATCCTGTAGTGTATTTCTCAGCTCAGACATACTTGATGCTGCACAGTAAACAGTGGCGTCATCTGCATAGAGAGTTGCGCTGCACCTTTTAAGGCCGTACTGCATATCATTAATGAAAATTGAAAAAAGCAGTGGTCCCAAACAACTGCCTTGAGGTACACCACACTGCAGATGTTTAGGCGCAGAAAAGCTTCCATTAAAAAATACTGATTGTGATCTACAAGTTAAGTAACTATTCATCCATTTCAGTGGTGTAGCATCAAATCTATAAGCAGATAATTTTTCAAGTAGCAGTTTATGATCCACCAAATCAAAAGCTGCGCTGAAATCTAAGAATACTGCACCCACCATCAACTTCTTATCAATATAAGACAACCAATTATCTGCCATTTCTGTAAGTGCTGTACATGTCGAGTGATTTTCCCTGTATGCATGCTGAGATCCAAAATTTATCTCATTATATTTAAATAATTAAAAATCTGTTTAAAAACAACTCTTTCCAACAATTTACTGAGTATCGGAAGAATGCTAATTGGTCTACTGTTAACAGCAGTTAGACTGACATTTCTACTTTTTGAGAGTGGAAGTATTTGGCCGATTTCCACATTTGAGGAAAAATTCCCTGCTCTAAGCTTAGGTTGAAAATGTGACAGACTGGAAAAGCTATTGTGTTTGCAGCAAGTTTAAGCAATCGACCATCCACCTCATCAATTCCTGATGGTTTGTTGACATCTAGCGTGAAAAGAGACTTTTCAACTTCTGCTGAACTTAACATATTAAATGTGAAATTACAATTTTTGTTTTTAATAATTAAATCTTTGATTATTTTGGATGAAGTGCAAAAATACCCTGAATTTGTAGTGTCTTGTCTCAGATTGTCAATTTTATCACCATAATATGTACTAAAATGATTTGCAATATCCTTTCCTTTTGTCAGAAATCCACCGTCCACTTCTATAAATGATGGTAAATTGGTTTTGCTCCTACACATTAACTCGTTCAAGGTATTCCAAAGTTGTTTGCCATCATGTTTGTTATTCTCTATCTTATTTCTATAATATATTTGTTTCTTTTTTCTGTTTTGTTTAGTCACTTTATTCCTCTCAATACAATAGGTTTTCCACTTCTCAGATGTCTTTAGAACACACGCTTCATTTTTCAAGTTGTCTCTGTGCGCCATAGACTGCTTAAGCTCCTATCATCGAGGGACAAGCAGCACGGATGCACAGAATGTGCGCACAGATCACCCCACCCTCTTAGCCGGGGCCAGGATGTCCGCCCACAGTAGGATTTCCACCGCCAGACTGTGGAGAGCGGGGGACCTGGTCCCCCCTGCTTGTTCAGATAGGCGGCCACAGTTGTGTTGTCTGTCCGGACCAGCACATGTTGACCCCCCAGACTGGCTGGGAAGTGCAAGAGAACATTCTGCACTGCTTCCATCTCCAGGAGGTTGATGTGTCTCAAAGGCGAGGCCCAGACGCCGCCCTAACCAGTGAGGGAGGCGTCCGTGAACACTTCCACATGACGGTCCGCCAGACCCATTCGGACTCCCTCTCAGAGCCGACTGCAGACCAGCCAGAAGGCAATGTCGCCTTGCGCCGCCGGGGGAACCCCGCGCCGGCCTCGACACCCCTCTGAGACCCCTCTGTATCCAGAGACTCTGACGATGGAGCTGGTCCAGGGCCGCCTCCACGCACTTGGAAAATGTGCGTGGGCCAGCGAGTAGCCAAACGGAAGGCGGCAATACTTGAAGCACCTCCCCTGTACTGTAAACTGGAGGAAGGGTGGGGACTTCGAGAGAACTGCAGTGCGTAGCCCCTCCGCATTGTCCTATCCAGCCAAGGCGCCGACAGGAGCCCTGCACCTTTCCAAATCTGATAAAACTCAGTCAGCGGTTGGACTACAGATCTGCGGGAGAGAGGAGAGGCAGGCCCGCCCACAGACTCCCCTCCCGGAGACGAGTCGTGACGTGGTGGGCCCCCGCGGAAAGGGCATCAGCAGCGCAGCCAATGAGGAGCCCGCCAGCTGACACCACTCAGTGACGCGACGGAGAGGGGATTCCAAAACGGCCTATCTCTCCCACGTCCAACAGCCGCCGGCAAGGGGGGGCGGAGCCACACAAGGCACTGCACCAACAGTCGGCCAATCACCGCTGAGGACTGGCCCAGTGGAGAGCGGAGCCTTGGAGGACGCTGCAGCGACACTGGGCCAATCACCACTCAGGACTGGCACAGTGTGTGTAGCAGACCGAGAACCAGAGCCAAGCTCGGGACCCAGACACGAGCTGGATGCATATCTGGCCAAGTGCAGAGCGGCGTGAGCTGCAGAGGGACCCACGCGCATACCTGTAGTCATTGTATGGGCGGAGAGACGAGCTTTTTCGACAAGTGGGGCCACCAGAGCCCCGCTGTCACCAGTCGTCGAGGCACTGAAAACAAGCTGTTATCAATAGTTGACAGATAAGGGACTCTGACAGGCGACCAATCCAGCGCGTCGCTGTCTGCTGCTGCTCCACGCTCGAACCTGTCATAACAGTGGTTGAGTGGAGCTTGTCAAGAATTGTGACACAAAAGCCCTTCCATAGAATCCGGCACATATGGCGTGCCGTCATGGCACATGAGCGGTAACAGGCTGTCTCAACGCGCCGTTATCAAACTCTTCCTCCACGCTTGATTCTGTCATAACACTAGGGATGTCAAGATTAACCGGTTTTACGATTACCACGATTATAAAAGGACGCGGTAGGTTTTCCGTAAGAATTTTAGAAGCCACGGTTTACCGCGGACATTTTCACGCTGACGTACGAGCCGCTGCATGCCATAAACAGCGTAAACTCAGCGGTAGTTGAGCGAGGCAGAAGGACGCTCTCCTCCAGTGTTGTATCCACCCAAAAACGATTGAAGTCAGCAGAGTGGGACGTCTTTAGGATCCAAAACATGACCAAGGCGATGTTGTCGATGGAACATCCGTTATGCAAACCCTGTCGTCAGAAAGTTGCAGCAAAAGGCGCTGATATCGGCCAACAGTTTATATTCGACAAAGGATTATCTTGGAGATAATCCTTCGCTGTAAATGTCCAGGTCAAGGTAACGAACTGTATAATTCCCAAAAAAGTCCAAATGTTGGGAAATAGCCACAACTGGCTCAGGATGTAAAGAAAAAGCTAACGCTCCGCTCTGCTTCAGCGTAACAGAAAGGAAAGTGAAACCGCGCACATGTGGAAATCAGCTGTTCAAAAGAGTCTCCTTAGTCATTTTGTAAACACGTTTCATTCTCTGTTCATCAAAACATCTGACAAATAATTAAGCAGCAGCAGAACTTTTGAGAACATGAAACCTAGCCTAGACTGTGGCCTAATAATATATAGTCAAATAATTATGATAATTATGGTCATTATAAAGAAGTAAAGTTGACATTGTTTTGTATTATTCAATGTAGACCTATTTATTTTAATGCAAAACAATCTTAAATGTTTACAAGTTCAAGTATTAAAAAGCTTTTTAAAGACAAAAACTAAAAATATCAGTTCTTTCCTTTCATTCGGTTTCATAAAATCGCAAAAAAAATTCAAAAAATTGAATTCGTGACACCCCTACATAACAGTGGATAAGCGGAACTTGTCAAGAATTTTGACACAAAAGCCCTTCCATAGAATCCGGCACATACAGCCAAAGAGTAGCGTCTCGGAACTCTCTGCGCTGACACTCATACAGCAGGCGCATGATGCTGTGGCCGAAGCTGCAGAGCCAGCAGGGTGGGACTCAGTGATGGACTTCAAATTGTAAATCCAGACTCGTTCCTGCATATTTAAGTACTGAACAATTTTACACCTAATCTTTGTTCCAGTTCAATCCTACATCTCCAATCTCTGAAAAGGACCCTCATTACAACCCACATCCCAAGCTTGATGACAAAGTGCATGTGCTGGTCTGTCTGCTTGATGTAAACAGCCCAGAAATTGACCGCCTTGTGATCCAGAAGATGAAAGAAGTCCGGGAGGCCGCCCGAGATCTGGGTATACACAAACATGATACTAATCTGACTTTCAGTCACTTGATTTCTCTTTATTGTGCATGTCAATGTATATGGATTGTTTTCAGGAATTCCTCAGATAGCTATTGCTACACACGCCGATGCACTGTGTGAGGAAATTGAGAAGAACCTCCTCAATGTCTACAAGAGTAAGGCTCTGAAGAAAAAGGTGGGTGGGATCCATTAAGCCTTTTACAAACATGCACGTTCAGACAGCTCATTCGAGAAGAGCTGCTTATTTACACAGTCAGTCAGCTATTCCCACCCGGAGGAGTAACTACTACATGCGTTTCTCTCCTTCGAGAAGAGTGAGCTCCTCGTAAACCCTCGTGCACATTATCACTTATGTGTGCTCCAAATTCTCAGTGTGATTATGGTGCGTGCTTGTGGATGTTTCGTGAAAATATCAGCATTTATATTGCCCTGACTTTGAAGTAATGTCTTCAGTTCGCCTTGAGTTGTTGCTGCTGGGCTATTAAAGCGTCATCCCTCGCTTGTCACTCTTCTTTGTTCATATGCAAAATCCCAAAGTACCATGGGCTTTTTGACATGTACAACATAAGCAGAAGAACAGCCATCTACAAAAGCCACGGATAAACCGTACACATTGTTTGAGCAAGGCTTTAATGATTGGAGTGGAGATTACCTTAATAATGTTGACCTGACAGTGTTTTATATTTTCATTTTTCACTGGCTTAAATTGTAAAAACAAATACTTAATGAAAACATAGGCCCAAGCGGCGATACATGTCCCAACAACGGACAACAACAGAAACAAAGTGCGAGGGAAGGGTAGACCAACCTCTCCTTACAAATACCGATCTGCACCCTTTGCCCTGCACCCTTCCCTTCTACCTCAACTGTAAAAGTGTTGAAGAAAATGAGAACTAACCTTACAATTTCTGTGAAAGAAAGTAAATCCTATTCAAAATCATTTTCTGTTTACTTTGGAAGTTCCACTGTCTCTCTTCTTTGCTCATTTTGCAATCTTACAGACTATCACTTTAAAGTAGGCTATTTTACTGTTTTTTTTAAGGTATTTGGAATGTTCTTTCTTGTAAAATATCCACACTTTCGTCAGTTTAGCACAGAGCTGATTAGCTGTTGTATGCCAAGTGTGTGAGCTAAATTTCATTGCGCTACAGATACATTTTCAGCTATCATTAGTATACAGAGGCAGATGATGTGATGTCCATATAATGAGTGTACCAAATTGCTACACATGAATTGTGAACAGTAATAACTGTCATGCATGTAGGGGTCATTTAGAGTGTTTGCAAATGTTTTACTCTCTCATTTACATATCAGGTTTGAAGTCCTATTACTGTAATATACGTACATATGCAATTCAAATAGTAAATTTGCTCATCATGCTCACAAAAAGTTATGTTATTTTCCAGCTTGCACTTGCTAATTAGAACCTGTCCTGATAAATTACCCTCTGAGGGTTTAATAATTGTGAACCATTGTAATGTGCATTTCATTTGTCTGTGCAGATGACAGAGTTCAGTAATGGAGTTGGCATCCCCTGCAGTGCATCATGGCTGTGATGAACTACTGCAAAGGCAAAACTAAGATTGACCCAAACATGGATACACTTATCCTCACTGTTCTCAAACACATGATTGATTTCGGAAACGACTTCATTGAAGAGATTACTCAAACTTAGCCAGGTCTGCCCTGGGCAGAGTGCACAATAAACAGGGTATTATGGTATCAAGGGTGTTGGCAATGCCGATGACCAATATATGGGCTATGGGTTATGTTTAGTGTTTGAAATACTGGAGTAATCAGTTTATTTTCTTGTTGTAAAGTAACTTTCATTTAGGGCTTAATTTGCAGATAAAGAACATGGAGAAGTTTTCTATTCAGATGTGAGACAGAAATTAGAAATAAAAAGGGCCTATGTATATGTACACATATTGTTATACATTCAACAATATGTGTACACAAATATAATAGTTGTGTGAGAAACACCTGACCCAATAATGCTACGTAATAATTTATTATCAATTGTGTCAAATATTTTGAACCAAATTTAAAATCCTATCACAAAGTCTGTGTATAGCCAAGACATCTTGACTCACACTGAAGTAGTTCTTAAAATACATTTGTTTTTTTTGTCCTGGGATCAAAACAATCAATTCTGGCCATGAGGGATCTACAATATGAGCTGTGCCTTATAAACAAAGTAGCGGCGTGTATCATTGGTCCTTTTAATTACCTCAAAATAAAACAAACAAAATGACTTGAATTTCAATTTTAAAAAGTCAGTGAAACCAAAATTTAATGAAGCAATTCTGAATTTCTGTCTTTGATTTTGTAATTGCAAAATAAAAACAATTGTGTTAAAAAAAGGTGATGTACATTTAATTTGGAATACATCAACATCTCGCATGATGTATGTGTAAGCTCGTACAGGGGTTGTCCATCTTAGAACAAGGTTCTTGAGTCATCGACAGCTTTTCCAGCGGACGAGCTGGAAACCCCTCGGAGCCTTCTGGATGAGAGGAGAAACGTCCTACACTTCAACTACAGAGTACAGGAGATGACTCAAGAACCTTCTAACAATTTTCACATGATGCAAAGACTGTGTATGCGAACACTTCTTTTGAGGCAATATTAGCCAATGTGTGAGTGAAAATTGTATTAAAACATAGCGCCGGAATCGTGTACTTTGATTTTGTTTTACAGGCCTATGTGGTGCCACAATAATTTCTATATCGACTTATTGCTCAATAAGTAAAATGAAGGACAGTGACATTTTGGACTCTATAAATGCACAATAACAGTGCATGCACGTGCAGCTTGAATGCTTAAAGCCACACCCAATAAATACAATAAAATACAATACTACAAATGTTTTTTTTAATAAATGACCAAACAAAGAAGAAGAACTTTATTTACATAGCGCCTTTCACAGACATAGTCATAAAGCGCTTCACATGAGACATTGTGTGTTTGCTGTGAGTCGCTCAGCTCTCTTCAGTCCTGACTATAACTGTGTCATCCAAATCCATTCTTTGATTATCCGCTGTAAAAAAAAAAAAAAAAAAAAAACGGCATTATCTGTGTTTAGTTTCTCAAGAGCATGTTTTGTATTGCTGGCAACAGTATAATACAGAATGTTATACGCAGTGTGCCTTTAATTACAGGAGATTGAATGCTGTCACAGCACTGAAGTTCCATCCTTTGGTCTCCCTATGCGTAAAACTAGACCTCACCTTCTTAAAGGGAGGCCGCAATTAAGGTTAAGGTATAGTTTATTGTCCCCATTGGGAAATTTGTCCTCTGCATTTGACCCATCCTTTGATGCCACTGAGGCAACCCGTAAGGAGCAGTGCAGCGCCCGGGGACCCATCTCCAGATGCGGAGCAAAGGTCGATGGTCAGTAGGATTCACCTATTGTACATGTTTTCAGTGCATTTTTAAAATCTTTTCATCCTTATCAACCGTATTAACGCACATATCCACACCATTTATAGATTTGTGACATTAGGATAGGTCTTTATTGTCATTGCAAAATTAATCACAATGAAATTCATTTTGAGAGCCCTCCCTTGCATAACCGCATGAAAAACATAAAACATCAAGAAAAAATCTGTATAAATATAAAAGTCATTTCAAGTGCTGACCAGCGATTGGTGAATTATACTACTTTTGCATTAATGTATTATTTATAATCAGATTTCCACGTTCCCACCCTCACCTATGGTCATGAGATCTGGGTAATGACCGAAAGGACAGGATCGCGAATACAAGCTAACAAATCAAAACTTAAAGCAATCAAAACACAGACAGTACACCTCAATAATACTGATCGCCACTATTAAACCATAATAAATCAAATCAAAATCATCAAAGTCAAACCTTCCAGGCCATTTCATATCACTCAATTTTATGTTCCAGGCAGTGCGGACAATGGAACAGAGCTTAAAACCCACAAACTCAGGCCAAAACATAACCAAAATTAACATCACACACACTAATTAAAGGTTAACATAAGACCATCAACTGAGAACACAGAATAGACACTCAAAAGATCAATGTTATTCATCCAAGCTAGGTTTGTAATAACACATCATCGACGAGTGTAGAAAAAACAGGGGCAGCTATTTTTACGAGAACGACAGCGTTCTCTAGTTTCTTAAGGCACAAGCAAAGGGCAGTAAATGTTCATCACACCACACTCTAATCCAAATTAAAAGAAAAAAACTTGAGCACAAAATCATCTTAGCCTGATTATCAGTGTAAGATAGTTACCAGATGTTTCGGCAAGACAGGCGAGGAGGCATCCAAAATCGTGTTAAAAAAGTAATTTATTTACAAAAGGAAAAGAACGGTAAATCATAAAGAAAATGCCTAGGACTTAACTTAACCCAACACAGGAAACAAACAAAAACAACAGTGCAGCCTCACGGCAAACTGCCCTCCCCTCACACCATTCTCCACCAGGCTTAAGTAGGAGCTCTCCACCTCACCCACAGGTATGTACCACTGGCCTTCAGGGTAGGGAGGGGAGTAAGTTGGTCTTTAAGACAACCACATAAACAATATAAACGGTAAGCAATAACAAATTCTACACACAATAATCAAATCATATTAAAGCAACATAAATGATTATATTAACAAAACCCTAAACAATTGAACACTCAATCCCCCCTCCAAATCAATCCCAGTGCTGCAGCCCAACTACCCCAGGTGTTACCACTAATCTGTCAGCTGAGCTGACAGCACCTAAAGTAAACAAACCAATCAAAACAATAACAACCATATTACCAAACACAAAAAGCAAAAGAATTGACCAACACATACACAGTGAAAGGAGGGGTGGAAGCCCCCCTTTCACACTTCCTCCTCCCCGGGAGCTCGCCATCAGGATGGCGAGACAGGAAGTCAGCCACAACATTAGTTTACCAGGTTGGTATTGAACTTGAAACCGATAGGGCTGCATTTCCAGCACCCATCGTGCAATGCGATTGTTCGTGTCCTTCATAGTGTGGAGCCACTGCAGGCCTTGTGGTCAGTCTGTAGAACAAAGTCACGTCCGAGTAGATAGTATTTAAAACTATCCAATGCCCACTTTATGGCAAGGCACTCCAACTCAATCGCCGAGTACCGAGTTTCCGTGGCCATAACTTGCGGCTTACATAAGCCACTGGTTTGAGCGGATCACCCTGAAGGAGAACAGCCCCCAGCCCCACTCCTGAAGCGTCCGTTTGAACCACAAAAGCCTGATTAAAGTCGGGGCTCTGTAAAACAGGACCTGTACAGAGCGCCTCCTTCAGGTCCTGGAAGGCTCGCTCATGTTCTTCTTGCCAGAGCATCTGGTTGGCAGGCCTTGCGAGTCAAGTCTGTTAGAGAGCAGCACGGGTAGCAAAATGGGGCACAAACCGCCTATACCAACCTGCTAACCCCAGAAAGGACTTCAATTGAGTTTTAGTCTGTGGCCGGGGACAGTTCTTCACAGCCTCAACTTTGTCCTGCTGAGGACGGATCACCCCGTGCCCCAACAGATAGCCCAAATACTTTGCTTCCCTTTGAGCTATGGCACACTTCTTGGGCTGGACAGTTAACCCCGCCTGCTTCAGCCGCTGAAGAATGTCCTGTAAATGTCCGATATGATCTTTCCACGAGTGGCTAAACACCACAATATCATCCAAATAGGCCCCAGCAAAGCCTTCTGCTCCTTCCAGCACCCTGTCCATTAGACGCTGAAAAGTTGCTGGTGCCCCTGGAGGCCAAAGGGCATAACAGTAAACTGAAACAATCCTTGAGGTGTTCTGAAGGCTGCATACTATCGTGCCTCTGGCGCCAAGGGCACCTGCCAGTACCCCCGACATAAATCCAAGGTTGTGATGTATTGGCAGTGCCGATGCGTTCAATTAAATCATCCAGTCGCGGAGTGGGGTAGGCATCGAAATTGGACTGAGCATTGAGTCTTCTAAAATCAATACAAAAGCGAATAGAGCCATCCTTTTTTAACACCAGGACGACCGGGCTGCTCCATTCACTTTGCGACCTCTCGATAACTCCCAGGGACAGCATCAACTCCAGCTCTTCCTTTAGAGATGGGAGCAACCTTTCTGGCACCCGATACATGCGCTGGCGTACCGGCGTGGAGTCCTTGAGGGTGATGTTATGCTCCACCAACGTTGTGTAACCCGGCCGATCCACAAACAGCCCAGCGGGAACAACGGCCAGCAATTCTCTTTGCATCTCTGGAGATAAATGAGACAAGTCCAAGTTAATGTGAGTATTATCACCATTTTGAGGCAGAAACTGATCTGTCTGATCCTCTTCTTCTTCACAGAACAAACCCACATTTGCTGACTGGCCTGTTCTGTACGCCTGTGCCACTCTTTTAATAAGTTTACATGGAAAGTCTGTTTTTCTTTCTACAATACGGGGTGGCAATTCATAAGTTGTAGGTCCCAACTTCCTCAGCACTTTGAAAGGACCCTGCCAACGTGTCAACAGTTTATTGTCCGATGTTGGCAGGAGAAGCATAACATCCTGACCTGGCTGGAAAACCCTGGCCTTGGCATTTTATCAAAGTACTGCTTTTGCCTCACCTGGGCTTCCTCCATGTTGTCATGCACCAACCTGGAGAGTTTCTCCATCTTCTCCCTCATTTGCATAACATATTGCAGAACTGGAACTGGCTGAGGTTCACTGGCTGGGTCCCACGCATCCCTGAGCACCTCCAGAGGTCCTCGAACTTGCCTCCATAGAGCAGCTCAAATGGAGAATAGCCTGTAGACGCTTGAGGGACCTCTCTATAAGAGAACATCAGATAAGGAAGCCAGCGATCCCAGTCTTTTCCATCCTCAGCAACAAATTTTCTCAGCATGGACTTGAGAGTTTGGTTATAGCGTTCTACTAAACCATCCGTCTGCGGGTGGTAAGGAGTGGTCTTTATCCCTTTAATACCCAGTAGACGATAAACCTGCTGCATAGTTTGAGAGAGAAAGGCGGTGCCCTGGTCTGTAATAATTTCATTGGGTAAACCCACTCGTGAAAAAAACTGCAATACTGCCTGTGCAATAGCCTGGGCAGTAATGCGCTTCAATGGAAAGGCTTCTGGATACCGAGTGGCATAATCACTCAGGACCAGTATATATCTGAAGCCTGAGTGAGACCTTTCTAAAGGTCCAACAATATCCATTGCAATTCTAGCAAATGGCACATCAATGATTGGCATAGATTGGAGAGGATATTGTTTGGACTTTTTGTTACTTGTAATTTGGCAGATGGGGCATGACAAACATATTTGTGAACATCTGTGTATAATCCTGGCCAGTAAAATTTATTAGCAATTCGCTCCAGCGTTTTGATTTTTCCTAGATGGCCAGCCCAAGGGATGTCATGGCCAAGAGTCAACACCTTTTCTCTCAAACTTTGAGGAACCACCAACTGCTCCACAGCTCCCCCTTCTGGCTTATGGTACAACACACCTTCTCTAAAGAAATAGATTTCAGGTTTTAGAGAGGTGTTTGGAACCGCCTGATCGCCATCAATTTCCACTGCACCTCTAAATGCAGCCTCAAGAGTCACATCTTCCTTTTGCAGTTGCTTTAACTCTTTCGGCAACTCCCACCAGCTCTGATCTTCCGGCTGGCACGGTTGAGGCAAACTGGGAGGAGTCTGTTTGGCAGTTCCAATAAATTTCTCTCTTCTTCGTTGATTTTTACTCTTTTTGGTTTCCCATTTGACTCTATTGGGAAATTACTTTGATTAAATGGAGCTGCTCTAACCACTTGGCATCAGGGGAATCTGTAAGTAAATCATTGTCTAGGTTTTGCGCCCGGGACCGAGTCACCACTGCATTTACCGGTTTGCAATTTTCCAGTAACTGTGGCAAATTGGTACATCTTGTCCCATTAGCACTGGGTGACTTAGACTTGGCACCACACCCACTTCTAAGAAGTACTTTTGGCCCTGAATTTCAAGATGTATATGGGCAGTTGGGTATGGCTTTTTGTCCCCATGTACACACCACACATCAACTACCCCTCTCCAAATTGCTGATCTTGCACCAGATATGGCATAACCAAAGTTTGTGTGCTGGCTGTAGCTGGTGTGCCATTCACCAACACTATAGCCGTTTGCATTTTGCCTTTTACACCTTGGTCATTTTTTTGCGTTTTTATTTCAGGTCTAGGCATGCAGCACATAGTGTTAGCCCCTTTAATTTTCAGAGCTGGACATTGGGGTTTAATATGGCCCTCTTTCCCACAATAATAACAAACTGGGGGCCCTTTTCCTTTCTTCACCTCTGACTTTTCAAAGTGTTTAGGATAAAACCTCTGGTGTTCTCTGCCCCCCGTCCACCCTCAATAAGACCACTCCCACCATACCCGACAGACTTACCCCGAGCTGGGGGCTGGCACTGGTCATCTCTGAAGACTCTTGGGCCTCGTCGAGCAGCAAGGAAGGCCTCCACCAGTTCTGCAGCCTGCTGACCAGTCTTTGGGTTGTGTTCCTTCACCCAAACCATTATTTCAGGTGACAAGGTGCGAAGATATTGTTCCAAAATCAGGGCTTCTCCAATTTGCTCCTTGGTCTTCTTAGCCGGCTTGATCCACTTCTGGTATAGGTCCTTCAGCCGGTTGTAGAACTCCTTTGGGTCTCCCCGGAAGATGCTCCGTCTCTCGAAATCTTTGTCGATACATCTCTTCATTAATTTCATACTTGGCCAAAATGGCTTCTCTAACTTTGTCATAGTCCATTGATTCCACCATGTCCATAGCTACAAAAGCGCTTCTAGCTCTGCCAGTCAGGTGAGGACCAGATGCACCGCCCAATCGGTTCTCGGCCACCTGTAGGCAGTTGCAAGTCTCTCATAAGTCGTTAAGTATTGTTCAATATCGTCACCTTCTTCCAACTTGGGATGGTGCCACCACCCCAAATGCGATTCTGTGGTGCTTCAGGTGCATACATATCCTGGGAGTCACATCTCAGAGAGGCCTCAAACACTTCACCTCTTTCGTTTGTACCTCCATATTGTCCATATTTTTCTCTGTCTTCCTCCAGTTCAGTTCTGAAAGTACCAAGCTGCACCTGGACACTTCTCCATCTTTGCTCTTGTTTATAGGCTTCTTTCTCCTGTGTTTCCATTTGTCTCCTTATCAAGGCATACAATTTATCCAATGCAGCCTGGTCTCCAGTCTTTGGGAGATCATCTGCTAGTGCAGCAACCGCGCCCTCTGTCACATCTTCTTCACGAAATTGAGTGCCCGCATGTTGCTTGGGCCGGGTTGCCTCGTCATCCTTCATGGCTTTTGTCACACTCCTGGTATGATGCCTGACCTGCTTGTTGTGCTCCAGTGTCGAGGAGGAAACATCCCACCACTGCCACCAAATGTAAGATAGTTACCAGATGTTTCGGCAAGACAGGCGAGGAGGCATCCAAAATCGTGTTAAAAAAGTAATTTATTTACAAAAGGAAAAGAACGGTAAATCATAAAGAAAATGCCTAGGACTTAACTTAACCCAACACAGGAAACAAACAAAAACAACAGTGCAGCCTCACGGCAAACTGCCCTCCCTCACACCATTCTCCACCAGGCTTAAGTAGGAGCTCTCCACCTCACCCACAGGTATGTACCACTGGCCTTCAGGGTAGGGAGGGGAGTAAGTTGGTCTTTAAGACAACCACATAAACAATATAAACGGTAAGCAATAACAAATTCTACACACAATAATCAAATCATATTAAAGCAACATAAATGATTATATTAACAAACCCTAAACAATTGAACACTCAATCCCCCTCCAAATCAATCCCAGTGCTGCAGCCCAACTACCCCAGGTGTTACCACTAATCTGTCAGCTGAGCTGACAGCACCTAAAGTAAACAAACCAATCAAAACAATAACAAACCATATTACCAAACACAAAAAGCAAAAGAATTGACCAACACATACACAGTGAAAGGAGGGGTGGAAGCCCCCTTTCACAATCAGCTAACAAACAAAGATAAAATTGCGTGTTTCTATCAGTCCAAGGCCTAATCAGAGGTGAGTTAACCCACCCCAGCGTCATCCTCAGAGTCAGACACGTATTTAAGAGATTCTTCTATCTCTACCCATGATTTGGTCTAAGGCTACACGATTCTGTAAGGTCATAGCCCTTAGGCCAAACAATTCAACTCTCTGGGCTTCCATCGAGGCAATAGTTACATTAACAAAACCAGTAAAGCTGTAGCCAAAGCCGATATGTCAATTGTGAGTGACCCATACTCTCGGACTGTCGAGCGCATGCGCCATCTCCCCGGCGCTGACAATGTAACTGATCAGCAGAACGATAACGCACGGCCCTGCCAGCCCGGAGCCAAGCTCTCGTCCGGGCTTTTGAGTGTATTTCAGTCCTCTGCTGCTGACAGTTAATTTTTGTTTATCGGGGCAGTCCCAGTCCATGATAACACAATGCGCCTGAGCGCCTTTGGGCTCTTCAATGATCTCAGTGTCTTAGGGAAATATTTCTCATGCTTTGTCACTTGGCAAAGGGGGTAACATGAGGGGCGTTTGCCGCCATAGGAAGAAAGCAGCAGACGTAACATGATGATCTATTGTGGCTTTTGGCAATGTATTCCGCATATTGATACCACATATTCCAAGAATACTCCATTGACTTATTGAACATCTTCAAAACTCCCAGCAGCTTCCCCCAGCAGTGGGGAAACATTCGGGCCAGTGACACCGTGCTGTGGACATGACGTGATCATCAGCCACCTCAGCACAGCCACCAACAGCAGCACACAGAACGCGATCAACAGCCAGCGGCGCTTAGCTCCGCCCACTCGTGCCTGCTCCGCATCTCTCTCCTCCACCAAGTGCTCCATCGTAGCCATGGTAGCAAAGGTCGTCTCCGCCCACCATCAGCTCAGATAGAGTAAGCAGCTATACCTTGTATTGCTTCTTACAAGGCCTCGGTCTCAGCACCCGTCGTGGTTGTGGCGCTGGTGAGTCGTCTTCCGTGTTAGAAACCGCACACTGGCCCGTTTCAGATCCACCCCAGGGATTTGCTTTAGTGCACAACCCTCGAGCTTTGGAGGTTCTCTGAGAGCCAACCCCATGCAGCATGCTGCCACCGCACGCGTGTGACGTCGCTCCTTCCCCCAGACTTGGTAGCACCCGACAGTGCGAGGCCTGGACCCACGTGGCCCTTTCTGCGACCTTCACCGCTGTCCCCGTTATCAGTAGCACCCGAAATGGTCCCGGCCACCGCTTAGACCGCCAGTGTTTCCTCCTCCACCACGATAAAGTCCCCCGAGAGGATGGCATGCAGCGTGGACTCTCCGCCTCCTTTGGTAAAGTCGTCCTCACCTGTGCAGAAATATCACCCACCAAAACGTGCATTTCTGTATGCTTACCAACGGTCGTCGTCCCACCGTGAGGTCTCTGACCACGTCCGTCATGCATGACCAATCCCGTGTGCTAAAACAGCAAAGTGCCTAAAAAACGTTTACTGTAGGTAAACATGGTTCCTTATCGGGACCATACAAAACACAGCTTTCCTTCCACAGTTTCACCTCCTCTGCACCTGCAACAGTTTGCATCTTACAAAGTCAGGAAAACACGTCATCATTAGTTTCCTTTTGGACAAACAGATGTTTGTGCAGGCGCAAAAGGCTTTCAGCAGTCTGTGCTGAAAAACGAGAAGACAGTGGGCCAAATACAACAGTGTCAAATTCACAACATACAGAACATACATATTTGGGTTTAATCAAAAGTATACTGAGTAAAACATTTCCTCCAAGTGTCCATCTCCATCTGTGGAAATGGGAAAAAAGTCAAGCAGGGTGCTCCCACTTTCTTGACACTGACATTTGAAAGTTCAATAAGCACAGCATTATAGCATAGCCAGCTAGCAGGTGACAGATGCGAAGTTTTCTGCTCTAGCAAGATTATAGACACAGTGTGTGGCACAAGCAGAGTTAGAGAAGCGTAGCCTAAGAAGTCACGTGGTGCAAGCTTTCTCAGCGGCAGCTACCGCACGTGGCAGACAGCCAGGCCTGCTGCCACTGAATCAAGTTTTGCGGACAAATAAGCTACAGGTCTGGGGCGTCCCCGAAATCTTGCAACAAGAGAGAAACCATGAATCTCTCCTTCACATCCACCGTTTGTGTGAATGGCCTGTTTTGGTCTGGGAGCCCCAGCGTAGGGGGACACTGTAAAGCTATTTTCAGCTCCACAACTGCCTTTTCAGCCTCTGGCGTCCATTGTACACAGTCACTTTGCTTTAATATGCATTTTGAAAAACACCAGCCCGATAACTCACAATATCTAAGACGCGATCGATAAAAGCCACCTTTTTTTTAAATTAAAATCATCTAAAATTACAATGGGACTGATATTCACGCTTTGAAAAACGTGTTTGTGAATAAAATCTATAAAAAGAGGCTGTATCTGTCTGACAAATCATTTTTAGTGCTTTTCGCTTTGACTTTGGAGGGTTCTGGGTAAAATTGACTGAAACAAAAGATCCAGCTTGAGATCTGATTTGAATTGTTCACCATAAAGAAGACCTTAAAGAGACGGTCAGTCATGAACGTCACATCAGCACAAACACTGGTCAGCACTTTAATCACTCCTCTGTATTCCAGAAGATGGAGTGAACTCTTTGCACCCTCTGCTGGTGTTTTATGTTCTTGCTTTGCAGAATTATAAATAGATCATAGCAATTAAGAATTCAAAGCAAAAATGTCCAGCCTTTTCAATGGGGGAAATGTTGTAAAATGTCGTCCATAACAACTAGGGAAAAAAGTGACTGCAATACATTCATCGAAAAGCCAGAGGGCTCAGATATTTGTGCACCATTGTTTAATTTATCGTATGGAAAAATGTAATGCTGAGCCTTTATTTTAGTCTGTTGAAAGTGTTGCCACCAGTGGGCGCTAGGACTCCAACTTTGACTGTTACTAAGCAATGTCTTTAATAATGCTTAGTAGATGTGTAATGAAGGCAGTTTGAGCACTAAAATGACCAGCCTAGTGTGGGGAGAATAGCAAAAATAATAGAGTAATCTGTGTTTTTATTGTGTGCAGATGGTAGAGTTCAGTTCTGCAGTGGGGATCCCTCTGAACTGTATCATGGCTGTGAAGAATTACTGTGAGGGGACATGGACAAAAACACAGACATGGACACACTCGTCCTGACCGCGCTCAGACACATGATCAACTTTGGAGACGACTTCATCCAAGAGACGTGACACTTGACTTACAGTGTCTGCAGCTCAATTTTGTTAATTGCTCACTGCATAGAGTCTGCTGTCATATCATTATGGAGGAACAACAGTTAAAACATGCATGCGTCACAATAAGAAGTAAAAACACTTTTTTCCCCAAGAGGAAACTTTTTGTCATATAATTTCCAGAGCAAAAGAAAATATATACTAAGCATGTTTTTGATTTATTATCTAGTCACACACAATTGTTCAATACAGAGGTGTTGAGTCACAAATGTTATCCTTGAGCTCCCCCTAGAGGATGGCAGACAAAAATGCGCAAACAAGTTAATGCACTGTAGGATATTTATTGTACTTAAGTAAAATAAACAAAACAAGGATTACTAATAAAAGCCGCTTCTTGAATATAACAAAGCGATCATAACTTTGAGATTGTGTATTTAAAAACAAACAGCTCCCTCTAGGAAACAACGGACCAAATAAATAACTCATGAGACCATAGAAATAAAAAGGAGAAGATATGCAGACTGTTAGAAAGTCAGCTAGTAATAATTAAAGTCAGTTTGGTATAGTTTGTTTAAAGTATAAAGGATATTTTATCAAGAAGTGACCTGTGAAGAAGCAGGTATCATTTTGGACTTAAACTGAATTACCTGGAGAAGTTTACCAATCACACGATTGTAATGGTAACTATACAGTCAATAAATAGGTATTTGGTATCGTAGCTCTCAAACCTTAGCACAACCAACCTCTGTTTACACATTTTGAACTGTATAAACAAGCTTTTAAGTTCAAATGGAGTAAAACAATTATCTCAAATTCACACTGCTTACAAAATAGTGGGAAAACTTACAAATGAAAAACTTAAACTCATCCTAAGTGACTCGAACAAAGTGGACCTGACTTGGACTCCAAAAATCGTAACTGCCAAATGGTAATTTTTTGTCTGTCCTTTTTTTCCTGTTAAAATGTTAATAAATAAAAAAGTAGAAAGACTCCAGACCCCAAAATACTTTGAGCTATATTCATCAAAATGTGACTGTAACTAAAGATTATGAACATGTAATCAGCTGAGGACAACTCTCCCTAAAAAATAATATTGAGAATACTGACTAAAATAAAAGTAGAGGCTTCAGAGGAATTTCAAGTGGCTCGAACCTTTATTGTCTTTCAAATATAGAGTGTAGAGAGTATCTTTTTGAAAATGTTATGCTTTAACAGACTATTGTTTAAAAAAAATATATTAATTGTTAGAAACAATAATTCCTCTGTGACTAGTTTGAATTTTATTGAATACATCTTTACTGAAATGTATAAAACAGAGCTTTTAATGTCATATTTAATCCTGGAGCTCCCCCTAGTGGATGTCTTACTTTATAGCAAAGAACACTGTTTTGTGTCATCTGATGTATCGATGAAAGCTTAAAGGAACAGGCCACAGTTTTCCATACTGAGATATGTTCTTACCTGAGCCTATGAGTTGATATGTACCTGACTGGTCTTTGTGCCCGTGGAAGAGCGTGGTCGCTTCTAACTTCGCCCCGTTTGGAGCTATAGGAATATGCTGGGAGAGGCCAAATCCAACAACTTCTTTGGTCTTTTTGCGTGACTGAGCGCACGCACAAAGACCAGACACGCATCAACTCGTCTAAGCTCAGAGAACAGAGGCCTGTTCCTTTAATTAATAACTGTTGTGGATTGAGGAAAAACATTGTGCTGTGGGATTTGCTTTTTGTGCTTTAGTGAACTAGTCATTAGAATTCAAAAGCTGTGTTTTTCATGTCTTAACCTTTAATAATTGCTTCCATTTCCTTGAGTGAGATGTTTGTCTTAAAAAGGATCATTTGTTTATAGTAATTGCATTTCAGTCAATCGGCTATAAATGACTGAAACAGCTAATTATGTGCAGCTAAAGTAAAAAATAAAATAAAACTGTGACTATACATGGTTAATGTATAATGGCATTAGGTGATTAGTCTCCCAGGGCAAACTGGTCCTAGTTGATGGGTCAGACAAAGGGCGGTTCAGAAGCCCCTTATGAGAGACCAACAGAGAATCGTGAGGCCGTCCCTCCTCAACAATAAACTGGACTGGTCCCACAAAACCAACGCCATGTACTAGGGCCAAAGTCGCCTCCACCTTCTGAGGAACCTGAGGTCCTTCAGAGTGAGCAGGCCTCTGGCTCAGGACTTTTTATGACTCTGTGGTAGCCTCTGCTCTCCACTACACTGCCGTCCTGGGCCCCGGGCAGCACAGAGCGGGACACGGACAGACTGAACACGCTGGTCAGGAGGGCCAGCTCCGTCCTGGGCTGCCCCCTGGACTCTGTGGAGGAGATGAGGGACAGGAGGGTATTAGCCAAGCTCACCTCCATCATCGACAACACCTCCCACCCACTGCACGGGACTGTAGAGGAGCTGAGCAGCTCTTTCAGTGGTAGACTGAGACACCCTCAGTACCGTCTGACCCTCAGTCAGACGGTACAACATTACACATTTGTGTAACACTTTTTGTTATAGTCAGTTTACTTTATTATTATTTACTGTTTATACTTGTACACAAAGTCGATGGTAGTCATTGTATATAAGATAACACTATTTAATATTTAATTGTTTTTTTCACTTTTCCTGCCTATCTGCACACCCTGACCGTTCGAGCTCCCCACATTGCACCAGCCCCTATGGCTCCTCCTGCAGGTGGTGGGTCCACAGAAGGACGGCCTCATGGTTCTAACCGGGCCTGTTGGTCTTTCATAAGGGGCTTCTGAACCGCTCTTTGTCTGACCCATCACCTAGGACCTGTTTGCCCTGGGAGACCCTACCGGGGGCACAAAGACCCTCAACAACAGAGCTCCAGGATCATTCGGGCGCTCAAACCCCTCCACCACGTTAAGGTGGCGGTTGAGAAGGAGTGTGATTAGTTACAGTATGATATAAAATAAACTATAAATACTGACAGATACAATTTTCTTCTTTTTCAAAAAATGAAAGGACTGGCTTAGCCCTCTCACATTGATACCATCTGTCCCTGATTACCGTACACTTTTAGGTACAACATTAATTCCATTATTTTACTGTGATATTATTGTGCTGCAACAAATAAAGAGATCAATTAATAAATGAATAATCAGATTTTATTGAACAAACAATAGTGGTACAATCACAGTTACATTCCCTTGACTTTTAAGTTTTGGATTTGCATTTTTCTTAATAATTATTACAGAAGTAATAAAATATCAGTATCTGCGTGATCTGGGGAGCTTTCATTGTTATTAGCTCATGAAGAAGCCAGCCTGATTTTAAGCCTTTTCCACCTTGTTGAGGCCTTCTGCTCTCGCCAATCATCAAGGTGCAGCTCATCTCAAACGATCTGAATGTCAGAGAAGTCATCTGTCATCTCATTGGCAGGTGACTTCTCTGCATCAGCTGACTTCTCTGCATCAGCTAATTTCTCTGCATCAGCTGACTTCTCTGCATCAGCTGACTTCTCTGCATCATGCCTCCACGGCTTATTACTGTCTCTGCAGTTACAGATTTTAAATAAAGAAAAAGAAAAAAAATAATAAATAAAATAAATAAAAAATAACTTCTCTGCATCAGCTGACCACTTATTAGTTGCTGAATTCTTGCGCACAAAATCCATCCCACTGTTCACCATGTTTCTAAGAGCAATGAGAATGAGTGTGTCTATGTTGTCGTCTGTGTCAGTTTCTTCACTGTAGTTTTTCACACCCATGATACAACTCAAAGGGAGCCCCACTGCATGGCTTAACTCTTCCATCTGCACACACAAAGAGGGAGAGTTAGTTTAGGTTACAAGGTTAGGTTAGGAAAACGACACAAACACATTTCAATAGCACCCTGTTGAATTTGGCCGATGTTCACCTCAATCTGCTAATCAGCTCCTTAACCCTATTCTATCAAGTCTGTATATTGTTAATCTGCCAGTTTGGCCATTCAAGTGAATTTCTACATTGTTAGATGAATAAAGTTCTGTCTGCTCGTATTCATTCCATTGCACTGTGAGTAGTTAGTGCCTCACTGTAGTGATGGGTCGGTCGCGAACGAGTCGGTACAAAGAGCCGGCTCTTTTAAGTGAACGATGAGAGCAGAGTCTCACAAGTGAGCAATTTAAAAAAAAAAATGTTTAAGGTTGCATGATTATCAAGCTCTACATACACTGCTCTCTGCTACATTAGAGACGAATAGAGAAGGGCAAAAACTAAAAGAGAAAGAGAAATTGTAAGAGAATGGGTTCGGGGGAGAGAGGGAGTAAGGAAAGGTAAAACTTCTGCAGCTGCAGCCCATCCGCGAGGAACAAACCTGCTGTTTACACAAAATCTAGATCTCTACAAACTTAAACTAATCCATAAATGTAGTCAGTACATCTCTAGCTTTTTGCCACTTATTATTTGAGAAAGATCCGCCTCATATTTTCGGTTTTATGGTTAGATAAAGTTACGCTGGGTTTGTCGAGTGAAAAATAAACAATGCGATTACGTCGTAATGTCGGCCTTTTCCACATGTGTATGAGCTCATTACAAAGCAACTAAAGCAGAAGAACAACAGGAGTCCAGGCTAAAGTTTGGACTTCAGTGATGTCTGGAGTCTGTATTCCTCTCTCAGCGCGAGGCTCCAGCAGCTCCAGACTGAGCAGGACCAGAGGCGGAGCTGACACGGGTGGGGAGGGACTGGGAGAAACACTACGGATTTTGACTGTAAATAAAAAAGAGTACATATATGTACCAGTCTTAAAAGTGCGTGTGTTGCTATAATAACAATGGCTCCACCACCTGGAAAAGTCAACTCTGATTCCTGAAGACAAAACAACACCACTATAACCCAATATCACTTCATTATAACAAAGGAAAAAAATATTATTCTGTTCTTTTTCATTTCTTACTTGATTACAGTTGTTTTGTGCAGGGAGGAGTCGAAAAGCTCAGTTAACAAGCCGTGAATCAAACCTCTCCTAAATTTAAACTGTATTATGTAAAAACATAAAGAGCTATTTGTGAGCCAAAAGAGCCGGCTCTTTTTGGTGAGCCGATCCAAATGATCCGGTTCACCAAAAAGAGCCGAAAATCCCATCACTACCTCACTGCAAGAATGTCCCATTCCCAGACCGTGTGGGCCTTTCCCTGTGCAGTTTGTATGTTCTCCCTGTGTCTGGATGGGTTTCTTCCATGAGCCCAAAACACATGTAATAAGTTACATTTGTGTCATCAGCTCATCCAACCGCGACCAACACCACGCTCCCTGGTATTTCCACTTGAGCTCCATACTTGCACGAACCGGACTCCACCTGCAAAGCTTCTGAGATCAATCTAGAGCAGGATTCACAGTGTGGAAGGACATCTTTCAAAATGTGGAGAACCCTTGTGGACAGTTAGTGTGACTTCCTTGGAGATGCACGGGTTGTTTGCATTAATAGTATAATGTGTAAACCCACCTTCTCCTTCAGAGATTTGCTCAAATAGATGTTCTGGATGTCTTTCTTAATTTCCTCACAGTTGACATCAACATGAGTACCAACGGCTAACTGAGGAATTCCTGAAAACATCAAGAGAGAGAGTCAGTGATGTCCAGCCGCTTGAAATAAATCTCAAGCTAGTCTATAGTGGGGCAAATATAGACAAGTTTAAGCATACCCAGATCTCTGGCTGTCTCTCGAACCTCCTTCATCTTCTCGATCACTGAGCGGTCAATTTCTGGGCAGTTGGCCGACAGCATTAGGACCAGGACGTGCACCTTGTCGTCAATCGTAGGGTTTGGGTTGTAATGAAGGTCGCCTTTTTCGAGCGGAGACATGGGATCGAACTGGAATAAACATTTATTATTAATGCATGGATGACGACGGTTCTTTAGTTATCTTCTATACTCTGTA
Organism: Neogobius melanostomus; assembly: GCA_007210695.1. Classification (NCBI taxonomy): domain Eukaryota; kingdom Metazoa; phylum Chordata; class Actinopteri; order Gobiiformes; family Gobiidae; genus Neogobius; species Neogobius melanostomus. The sequence goes on from VHKM01000084.1 coordinate 1,047,880, forward strand.
GTTGAAGTGTAGGACGTTTCGCCTCTTAATCCAAAAGGCTTGGTCAGCGACACTAATGCTGCGTCCACACCGCACGCTTTTCCGGCATCAAAAACGTGCCTAAGGCCCGTAGGGTCAAGACGCCGTGCTTCAGCTCAGAGTGTGTTCGTAGCCATCTTGGAAGCTCTTGCCTGAAAAATAACTGCTGTTTGGGGGCTAACTAGTCCCTCTTTGCAACTGCCATATGGATCTTTAACTATACCCCCATGGTCTACGCCAGGATCTCCCAAGTATTTAGGCCTATATCCAGCCCATACACTTGAATAGAGGGACATATTTTGTGCCGGTAGCAAATGGCTACGCTAGGTTAGCCCATTTAGCATGTTACAATCGCCTACAGCTCATTGTTGATTAAAGTGTGCAATAAATCACAAATGCGTGAATCCCGGCTCAGTGTGTGATCATCATAAAGGCTGCTTGATGTAGTTACCGGCTTTATTGACGTTATTAGTGCATAATAGGCTCATGGGCGTAGGACTGGGGGGGGTAAAGGGTACTGAGTACCCAGGGCCCAGAGCAGGGTTGGACCCTCAAAGGTACTGCAAAAAGCATTCTGTATTGTACTTTCTAAATTTCCTCATAATTGATATAAGCATTGAACACAACAGGGCTGAAATACAGTGGTTGCCAGACAGAATTTTGCACAAACAATAATGATGGATGAATCTCAGGGCCCTGACACCCCTTTAAAAATGTGCCAAATGGTTCAGCCCACACACCGGCGTTCAGCACCGCGCGCTTCAACTCAACAGTAGGGATGGGCGATACCAGTCATTTTGGATTCGATCCGATACCAAGTAATACCTGGGGCAAAAAAGTCGATATCGATCCGATACCGATACCGGAAGTAGTTTTTTTTTTTTTTCTCCATGTTGCATCAACAGCTGAACAAACAGTCTTCTATATTCTGGATTACATGAACAACAAAAAGAGCAATTTAACAAGGCAGGTGCTTAATACATGATACATTAATGATTTGGGCAGCTCCAACTGCCCCACGACCTGGCAACGGAAAAGTGGAAGAAAATGGATGGATGGATGGATGGATGTGCTTAATACAAGTGCAAAAAGAAAAATGTGTGACTTATTTTGCACTTGAACAAACACTTGGTAAATGACTCCCATAATCATGATTATACACTCACCATGGCTGCCTTCACCAGATGAATGGTCTATTTTCACTTGTTGCAAATGACATGCCATGTTTCTCTACCTGACTGCTATAGCAGTAGATGTCTGATTATATGAAAACTTCTGCAAAAAAATAATTTAAAAAAACTAGGCTAGCAGACGCCCTACTCATCTGTTAATAAATCTAGCTGGACACTTTACATGCACAGAACATTTGACTGTCTCTTCACCCGCTCTGCATCGTGTCTCCTCGCTAGCTCCAGTAATTTTTCTCTTTTTTGCCGCGCCGGCCATGCTTGTTCTGTTTACTGTGGACGCGAGAGAGCATGGGGAGAGCATGGGGAGAGAATGGGGAGAGAATGGGGAGAGAGCGCAGATACAGCACATGCAGGGGGAAAGGGGGCAGGGCATACGCCGGTGCTGCTGGAAGGTAGCCTGGTGAGACCAGAGTGATTCCCCTCTGTATTTTTTTATCCAGCGGGGGATCAGTCTGGTCACCCCGCCCTCGTTCGCGGCTTCCGCAAAATCAATCCGTTCACGTGCAATCAGATCCGTTTATTTGCCGTGACGTGTTGTTAGCGAGCAACGTCACTCACGGGACGCGGAAGTCCCTCAATAACAATCTACGAACGACGCACGAAAGAGAGAAAGCGTGTCTCCAATCGGCGGTAAATGACCAAAAACACATCGACAGTAGGTGAGTTTTGTGATTCATAATCCTGCGCAAATATTAACGCAAACCGCTAATAACACCACATCAATGGCAGACGCCCGCCCTTCGCTGATTGGTTTACTTCGCTTCCTGTTTGCTTGCGTATCTACCGCTGTGGGAAATGAATTTGACGCAGCGGTGACCAGACTCACTCGCTGGTACAGCGGTGAGTCTGGATTTTTCCAGGCTAGCTGGAAGGCAGAAGGCAGAAGGAGGAAAAGCTGTTGTTGCGCACAAAAATATAGTATATATCAGAAAATACATAAATATTAATTTAAATGAAAGTATCGATATTAAGCTTAAGGATCGATACTTTAAAAAGAGCCGCCTGGATCGAAATATCGATATTTTGGGTATCGATCCGCCCATCCTACTCAACAGTGACTTTGATGAGGTGGGCTCTGCAATGCAATGACACTAAGCTAGGAAGAGAAATATTAGTCTTGCCTCGCTCTTATGTGCTTTTATTTAACACTAGCCTATTCTAGCTGGCCTAAGATGCAACTTTCTTGTCATAAATGAAAGTTAAACATGAAGTGAGGTGAGTCCCTGCCTCTGCCTGCGTTGAGAAGTGGAAGGTGCAGAGCCAGAGCTCCTCTTCATTTTAACCTCTAAAGTTTCTCTTTCCTTATATTTATTGTAATTGACTGCAATCAGGCCAATACAGTGACAAAGGCCACAGGTCACTCACGCTATTTTCGGAATAAATTATGCTAATTAGCCGCGCGCATTTGGAGACTGGCATTATAAATGCGCAGCTTTGAGACGAGTCAACGTGGTTCCAGTGAAAAGGTGGAGGGCTCGTGCCATTTAGCCTATTCCAGCATAACTTTTTAGAACAAGAATTTACTGACAATACACTTAAAGGTAGGCTTCAAATGGTGAGACTAAATCAGGCTGAAACCCTTGGCTTTATTGTTCATGCCTGTGGGCCACAGAGACAACACATAGTATCATTATTTTTTGTGTGTGTAAAATATCATTTTAATGCCTATTTTAAAGTCACAAATGTGTTATTCCCTGCAGAAATATCCTATTTAATGAGCTATGCTAATAATCATTATGTTCTATCTAAACGAGTAATTCAATTGGCCAATGAAAGTACAATATTCCTCCACCAGTTTAAATATCTATAACACTACAGGATTAAAGGTTAGTCAATTTCTGCAAACAAACAAACAAACAAACAAACAAACAAACAAACAAACAAACAAACCATGAACTAAGTATCCAATACAAATCTGTATTGGATATGTGTATGACATTTTGTTTTAGGCCGATCTATTTTTTTCACCTGGTTGGGCTATATATAATAAGTTATAATAGAAAATACATGAACTGCACTGTCAAACTAAACCATTTTTATGTAGCTAAAAAACAACATATAAAATGTGTTTAATTGGGGGGTCCACCAAGATAGTTTGTACCCAGGGCCCAGAATTTGGTGCTACGCCCCTGAATAGGCTACTTGTTTCCACTGGAGAGATCCGAGCTAGCTGTTATCTGTTAGCTGCTAATAGCTTGTTAGCTCCGGGAGAAAACCGCTCGGCTATGACTTGTTCTAGATGAAATGGTGAGCAATA